>LPNX011176433.1:679709-972357 GCA_001517045.1 Pseudotsuga menziesii
ACATAGCTAGGAGGAGACGAGTGTCAGGGACATGCAAGCTAGTTTCAAGCAGTGGAATATACCTATGCTCAATGCAAGGAAACATGTGTAGGATAATGACACTCGGGGGAAGGTCTCCTCCCGATAAAGGGGTGATCAAGCTGCAAAGAGATGTAAAAAAGGCTCTGCTTGGATACACATGAAACAAGCTCAGGCTATAAGGCTGATAACTCAAAGTCAGGAAGCTAACGTAAAGCTCAAGAAGGAAAGCAAAACTCATGAAATGCAATTACAACTTTATATATACAAGAGAGTCCCTATGAGAAAAATCCAAAATAAAGTTCAAGAGGAGTATGAAGCTCTTGCTCAAGGACATGGCGGGACTGAAAAAAGGAGACTCCCACAACCTAAATGAGGTATCTTAGCATGGGAACCAAATGCAAAATAGGATCTAACTAGGGCATAGCATGTATAGGAAAGCTCTACCATTCACACAATACCACTTCTAACAGCAGCGTGAAGGTTCTGTGATATCATGGAATGGGTTCGTACCTAAGGTTAAAATGAAACGGTCATAAGCTCATGCAAAATGCAGGCTGATGTGAAATCCTAACCTATATGCCAGCTCAGACATTATACTTGTGATAAGCATGAACGGATCAAAGACTCAGAGAGATTATACAAAAATGGACCCTACATGACAATAATATTAGTCCAAAACAACTGGAAACAGTCAGTAAAGAGTCCATACTATAGGATATAGGGAGGATTGATCATGCCAACTGCATCCAAAGGAAACAATGCGATGGACGATGGGACACAAGAAGGAATGTAAGATGTAGACCCAACGTTTACGTATCCACTACCACCTCCGTGAGGGTGAACACTAGTGTTAAGACCAGGAAAAGGGAGTGAAAATACTCAACAAATGGAGTAGAGGATGGAATATGATCACTCCCGAATCTATGAGTAATGTAAGGAGCTGTGGTGCCCCCCAGTCCAACACCAGGGTCCGCACTAGGACCTGGAGTGGGTGACGTGATACTAGTAGTGATATCAAGAATGTCGAACATAAAAGGGTCTAAACTCAAGAGAACATAAACATACTCAAGTAACCATGATCCCGAAAGCCAACTAGCGCACAAAGAACACACTCCTAAGTGAATCTATAACCAAAAAACAAGCAAACCAAGGGGAGGATATGTGAGCTCCCAAATGTAGCAGGTATTCCTCGCCTAGGAGAGGCTCGAAACTCCCATACACTACAAGTGGAAGTGTGTAACCAATTATACTGGCCCTCAGCTTCAACGCATAAAGCGACTGTGTTGTTCGACCCCTACCTGGCTAGGACGCCTACAAAATAACCTCTGCAAATACCCCTTGCGATACATAGGTAAGGCAACTAAGGTCACCGCAATATAATCAATGCTTAGGCGGATTGTCGCAGGCGGGATCGACCGTATGGGTAGGGTAGCAAAGCCCGAAGTCCAAAAGTACAACTGGTGCCCCAAGGGTGCACCAATCAATACCTCAAAGCCCCCAGATACGAATAAGATCCTAGAAATATCTCCGGCGATCACAGAAAGTGACCAGGGGTCATCCCAATCACAATCGTGTGCGCTGCCTCGTGCTTGATTCCTGTGTAAGAAGAGCTTCATGAGAAACACTAATTATACGAAGGATTTCTCACTCTCTCCTGGACAAACACCTAATTGTTTGTGTTTAGTAGTCTTGGAGAATTGACTCACAATGAACTATTCCAAGACTCTAAATCATAATCTTGTTGGTGAACCCTATAAAAGAAAAATGTGTAGTTCATTTTAATTAAGGGTTGATTTTAATGGTTGTAATTACTCAAAATGAAATTGCCATGCAACTAATGATATTGTGACTCAGTAGTGAAACACCAGTGAAATAAATGTGCACACCTAACAAACCATGCCAAGTGCAAATCTTTTGTCGAATGAAAAACAAGGTATGCCATTACATGAGATTCATAAAAAACCATTCCTTTCTAAATGCCAATGCAATCCTTCCTATATGAAAGCCTAAACACAACTCTCATCCAAGCAATCCAATGCAAATACCTCCTTAAATCCATATGTGAGTTGTAAGTAAAAATGCAACTATATAATTGTTTTGAAAATGCAATAAAAGTTATTAAAACTCTCAGCATCTGCAGCAAGCATCAAACACAAACCAAGTAAGACATCGAGACAAAAAAGACTAATGCACTAATGGAAAAATAAAAAAGGAGATAAATGAATAGAACTATTTTCAAAGAAAAATCAATGAAAAAGCGGTCTTTGGTCACGAAAGAAACAGTCAACAGACAACATTAGAACCCAGGAAGACCCAACCACTCTCACAACCCACCCAGCAACTTCCCACAACATCAAACTCAACCAAAAGAGAGGATGTACGTGACTATTCAAAGAAAAATAGCGTATGTACGTGACTTTTAGCCTAAAACCTGCATGTATACGCGGATTTTTGCCAAAAATCTGCATGTATACGCGACATTTGGCCAAAAACCTGCATATACAGAGAAAAAAGTGGTAAAAAGCAGGCCAAGGGTCAAACCACTCTAGGGAACTGTCAATGGATGAACATACAACTAAATGTGACACGGAAATAGGAAGAAACAGAGAGCAAGTCAAGCACATTGTATACCCAACCCCTAAAGAAAAACAACTAGGAACCTCCTCAGTGGAGTCGTCAATTCCGTTACGGAGAGAAACTTCTTATGGCTTGGGGGTACCACAACAAACAGTATGACACCAGAAATCAACATTTCCCAATATGCAAGAACAGTAAGCAAATATAACACTAAGGGATACCGAATCATACCTTATTCCGGACGGTTGAAGTAGATCCTTGTTGAGCTTTTCCAATACAATTGCAATTGTAACTTGCTCTTAACAACAACAAACAAATCAAGCATGATATATATAAATGTGTTAGAGATATCCTAGCATATATAATCAACCATGTATAAGCAATTAAATACATCCATGGATTCAATATTCATATTCAAAATGCACATGAATTGGACAGGAAAATATATTTCTATTAATAAATCAGAGATATAATAGTGACAAACTCTGTCAGCACTTCTGCGAACCGAAGAAACCAAGTCCTCCACCTGGGCCTCCACCACTTCAATCCTCCATTTCTCGGTAGCAAGCTCACAAAGCAAAGGCAAGCTTGGGAAGAACACTATTTGCTCCAAGGGACAAAGAGATGCAGATTCAAGTATAAGAAAAGTTGAGGCAACAATGGACTATAGTTTTCTTACTCTTTAATTTCTCTTCCTTCAATGTATCCAAGGGGTTCCTTATATAGCACTCCAAAGAGGTAATGGAGGGTCGAATTCAAGCGTTATCAAGGAATATGGAAAGCCAAGAGTCAATTTATTTGAACTCATATGAGGAAAACTCTAAAAATATTTGGACTTATGAACACATCTTGATGTACGCGGGTTTGAGGTCAAAAGTCACGTGTACACGCGAGTATAGCATTAAAAGTTGCATACAACAATAAATAGGTGTTTTTTAGGGATGAAATTGTAACATCAAAGTATAATATAAGTCCATGGGGTCTAAGGAGTTTGCAGAGGGACAAGGAAGGCCATAAATGTGTGATCTACTTGGTGTGGTAAAATCAGTCTTCCTTCAATGTATCTAAGGGGTTCCTTATATAGCACTCCAAAGAGGTAATGTAGGGTCGAATTCGAGCATTCCAAAGGCATATGGAAGGCCAAGAGTCAAGTTATTCGGACTCGTATGAGGAAAACTCCAAAAATATTTGGACTTATGCATACATCTCGATGTACGTGGGTTTGAAGTCAAAAGTCACGTGTACACGCGAGTATAGATTTAAAAGTCGCGTACAACAATAAACATGTGTTTTTTTAGGGATGAACTTGGAACATCAAAGTATAATATAAGTCCATGGGGTCTAAGGATTCTGCAGAGAGACATGGAAGTCCATAAATGTGTGATCTACCTTGTGTTGTAAAATCAGCTATAACAGGGACAATTTTCATAAGTGAATTCCTACCCTATTTCTACTAGAAATGATGTAGGGAAAAATGAATGGTCCTTAGTCCCACTCTCACCACCATACTTAAACAATATGTTAATATAAAGTTCATGTCCATGTGCAATCCATAGACCTTGACAAAGCATATGTAGAATATGCATTAGCACACATCATTTAACATGGAGTAATCTTATACGAGAGCTTCATGTTGAGTAAGTAAGGAAGTTTCTATAATCTTCGAAGTTTTTTATTCATGTCCCCCCTCATTATTAATTTCTATATGTTAATGATGTTAATTATATATTTCCTAGTCTGTGAAAGAGGTATTGTTAATGCTCTTATTAGAGTTTACGTGGTACACAATCAAAGACACCAAGAAGATAGGATAAAATATAATATAGCATGTGGCTAGTGGATAATACTAGTAGTAGAATATAATTAAATAAAAGAGGGAGACACGGTCAAAGTGAATGGTTAGCTCATTTTGTATCTAGTAAACCTATTAAAAGTAGGCTACTCTATATAAAAATATGAATGAATATTATAGTACAAGTTTTGTTCTATTAATTTTCTAGTTCATTATGTATTTGATGTTATTAGAGCAGTTCATTGCTAGCTTTTACAACTGCCACAAGGGATTTGCTCCATGTTTCTTTAAGCTTCCATGGGGATTATAGGGATCCACTCCCTTGCCTCATTTAGAAAACACCAAGGATTTGCTCCCTCCATCTAGAACCTTTTTTATTTTGTGTTCCAGGATTCTACAACCAAGGGAAGTAGAAGACCCAACCTCCTACCTATGCAACATACATAGCTAAGATAATAGAGACAAGCTCCCTTACAATGTTTTATAATAGTGGCACTCCCTTTCCTATTGCTATGACCACTCTAACCATCGAGAAGATTCACTAAAGGCACTTTAACATACATTATAAATTCATGTACTTAGTGCTCTAGATACTTGAACATCTTTGTTTTTAATATCTATGGCCAACACACCACATTGCCTTGGAAAAGATATGGGATTTTTCTTGTGATTTCTTCTTGAATATTGGCTTTTAATATGAACTTTTTCCTAAATATTACGACCTCTACATCAATGTGTCTTTACTCCTCCACTTTACCATACACAATCCAACACCCGTGCATTCCTTTTCTACAATATGAGGCATGCACACTCACACCTATGTCTCTTATGATTGTGTTAACACTCTATTTTTAATAGTCTATTTTGAGCCTGATAGAAGTTCGAAGAAGGCTCCATTCCTTTAAAACATTGTGTGAACACCATTCAGGTTGGTAGAGGCTCCTGGTCCACGATTTAGAACCACCAGATAATGAAAAAAGAGCAACGATCGGTCGTAGTTTTGGCCCAAGATGCGGGAGGATGATCAAAATCTTGTTTTTGCGGGGTCCGTTAAAAAGGAAGAAAACAAATGAAAAGCTGAGATCAAAGCAAAGCCCAATCAACGGCCCGAAACAGTTTCGTTGAGAAAACATGCTCGATGGAAGGAGCTTTTCCAAATTGCAAAAAGGTTAAAGGTCGGAAACATTCGACGACGGAGATGAGACCAAAAGAAGATCTACAGTCTCAGCCAATTTTGCAAAACAGACTTGTGCGGATATAACTGCGATTTCAAATCATGAAACATGGTCCCGGCCTCGAATATCAACAGTCCTGATAAAGAAAAGAATAGATCTACAGGTGTGGTTCATTTCGCAATACAAACTAGCGAGGATAAATACCATGATCTCCCATTGCGAAAAGTAGTGGGACCCACTCGGATCGACGGTCACATGGAGAGGTCGATCGCGATCAACGATCGAGGGCCAGCCTTGGTCTAAAACTGTTCGTTGAATTTAGAGAATAAAGTTGGCGGAAGAAATGATGGAATGTGGACGGTGGGTGTAAAAGATTCCTCAAATTTGAAGGCTAAGAAGACTTCCCGGGTACAGGCTTCATATCCAGTGCAGAGATGACAGCGGAGGGGACGTTCATACCTGTAATCAACCTCTTGGCAGATAGATTGATACCCCCAAGCGCTATCTTTGATAAACCTGAGGCGAAGGTCCCGTCCAATAACACTAACTTCACGTGGGAAAAAGTAGCGGGGAAACAGAAGGCGCAGGTTTTGAAATGGCAAATCAAAAATCTACGCAAATTTAAGAGAAGCCGCGAACTGAGTCCGCTCAGCGCCACCGTCATAGTGAGTGAAAAGGCAAGAAAGGTCAAATCCACAATCCTTGAAACCAGCATGGCAGCCGCGCGGGAAGTGCTTAGAGTCCTATTCTGATTATCGGATAATATAATTGAACATCAGAAGAGAAGATCCCCACCCTGGCATCACACGAGATAATGTCGGGTCGATTGGTATTCAAGATTATAGCCATCCCCAAGCCCTTTCAACTTTCCCTATAAAGCTCAATCTTCTGAGATTGTACAAATAGTGAAGCTAAAGGTTGAACTTCGAGGAAGTGTTGAGTCCTTTCACAGAAAGCCATGGCTATGTGGTTTGAGAAATTAGTTTGACAAGGGGTATTGATGGTTGGTAAAGATTAAATTGTGTTTCTTCATCGTCCTGGTTATATATGCCAGGAAGTCGCCAACCACCGGGGCACAGATGTTAAATACCGAGGGAGGTTCACCCGCTTCTATATAGCCTGGGCCTTGGAAGTGTTGTGTGTGGGTTTTGACGTCCCAACATCCTCTCTCCGACGCTCCCAGTCATAGTCACGACCTCCGAAATCCCATCCCATGATGGTGGCAGGACTATTGGAGCAAATGCTCGCCCTGGGACCATATAGGTCCGGAGCCTTCAGTACCACCCCTAGAATCTCCACTTGACTACTTTGTCATGGGCAAGGAGAAGGTCAAACATACACCCAACTACATGGCCTCCAAGAAAACCCTCCTCATAGGAGGAAGACAGCAATACAAGGATGATAAGCTTCTTAAGTCGTTTATCATCACCAAATGCGTGACCACCTTTTTCCCAGCCTCCTCCTATAACAGTGTCCCCAAACGAAAAAGGGGTTGGGAAAATGATCAGGCGGTGAGACTTGAGTCTTCTTGTTAGCCTTCCAGCGACACGGTCTGGAAGAAGCAAGCTGGTCAAAGAAACAAAAAGGTATATCCGAAGTGGCCTGAATGGACAACGAACCGTTGGCATGTAACATGGAGGATCACTTTCACGAAGTGGGGAGGAAGAAAACTCTGTGCTATCAATCCACATTTTCATGCGCTATAGCTCCATACGCTTATTCATATTTGTAAAACATGGCAATAGTCCCACTCTTTATATTGTTAATGCATGATTGTGACTGGAAACAGTCTGTAAGTTTATTTCAGAGAATAGTCTCAGTACTAGAATAGTATATATACACTCCTGAAAGAGGGAGAAGAGGTTGAGAGTTGAAAGGTTAGGGAAAACCTTCAAGGGCTGAAGCTCTCTGTTGTAAATAATATTTTATGCCTGTGTTATGAATAAAATTGCAGAGGAAGAGTTGTTTCTTAAACCAGAGATTCATGTGCCATTGCTTCTTTCAATATGTATCTTCTTTACGTGAAATGTATATCATGTTTCCATTCTAGTTTGTTAATTGCTTTCATGTCTGTAACTTCATGTATAATAGTTTGGAATTCATACTTGCTATACTCCACCTGTTGTTTCAGACATTTATCAAAGTTTCTTCTAAAGTTATGTGTAATTCATCTCGCTAGTGCTCCATGTGATGGGTTGTTCTCTCTTATCTTCTAAATGCCCGCTAAAGATCTCCTACTTGCGAGATCGACAGTTATCTTGCCTCTGTCTGCAACCTCACGCAATTCTTTTCCTCTTGCAGATGTTCTCTACTCAGGTTTTCAACTCCATTTCCAATGGTCCCTTGCCCTGATAATCCCACCTACATATCATGCCACACTAATTTGTCCCGTTTCAGGAGTCCCGTCTCCTGACCATCCCTGAGTGAATATCTTACACGAAGTAAAGATCTGAAGACAAGCGAGAGATCCCTCTCTGACTGCGCAAGGCCGGAGGCGTAGCCTAAAGCAGTTCTGTTGTTGCACCAGGAACGGGCCCTTCCCTCAACCTTGGGGCTCCATATCCCAGTGCTAACAAACTAGCGTCGTTATCGGGGACGAAATTGAAGATCCTCCCTAGGAAAAACGACATGGTTTTAGATCTGATTGCTGATGGTGAACAATGATTAGACATCAAGAAGGTTGAGCACTTTTTCACCTGGCAACTCCACTCTTGAAGGGTTCAGACTTCAGTGACTCCGCTGGTGGTACGACCCAAAAATCAAATGATCAGAAAAAGACGGGCAGGCTCCGTCCAAAATGTGAACCTCTTGTAAGACTTAAAGAATGCATGGTGGAAGGTTAATATGCTCGAGTCTACATTTCTTCCAAGAAGCTTTGTTCTATATTGTAAGTTTGTTCTTATCCTTCCCTAAATTTATCAGAACAATCTTCTATGGTTCAACTCATTCTAAACAGAGCTATGAATATATTCCTGTTTATCCTTCTTTACGAAACGAAAGCGTTGCGTCGTCTTGCACTTCTGGTTTTGACCTAGATTTCTCTCCAGAGGCCCAAGATGTCAAATATCTCCCCTGTGAAATTCATGAAACCTTGGTCGATAGCATAGCTATCACGCCTAACTTGGTCTCTCCCATTTCTCCAAGCCGGTACAAACCACTACAACTGCCTCCCATCCTCCACGAGTTTCCCGCAAAACATTACAAATACCTCCCCAAATTCGATGGAGAATCCAAAGACTTCACTGCTGAGAAACATTTACAAGCATTTGAACATTTCTCTAACCTATTTGAAATAGAACATGATGATGTCTGCATGAGGGATTTTTCCTAGTCCTTGCAAGGGGATGCTAAAGAATGGTTCAGGCACTTGCAGCCTAAGTCCATCAAAACTTGGGAAGAGTTTTCTTGCACCTTCTTGAATTTTTGGGGTAAGAGAAGGCCACTAAATCAAATACTTTCAGAATTTTATTCCTTGAAGAGACATGAGGGTGAGACCTTACATAATTTTAATAGAATATTTGCCAGCTTTTATTATAACATGCCTAAAGAAGTCCAACCTCTTGAGAACGCTGCTAAGATCTATTATGCAGCCACCTTTCCTTCTGACCTATCCTTGCTTCTTTTGGAAAGAAAAACAACAACTTTGCAGCACATGTTTGTTGATTGTCTGGAGGTTGAGGAAAACCTTAAGATGTCCAAAAATTTGTCAGATCGAGACAATGGTGGTGAAATAAAGGATACATTAAAATTGGTTGGGCCCTATAAGCAGAATGAAAAATTCCATGTTGAACTAAAGTTTTCTCTTGGTATAAAGAAAGTTGACCGGCTCGATACAGGAACAAGTGATCTTGTAGGCCTGTTCTCTAAAGATTGCGACTTGCGCTACCCTGGATCCATACAAGGCAATTTTAAGAAGGAATTCAGTGCACCTGTGTACGATGAATATTAGGAAGAATTCCTGCAAACTGTACCTGAGAAGCTGGCCATTGAACCAAGACCTGCTGATGGAGAGGACCAAAATGCTATGTGAAATCGGGAGGTTAAAACAGAAAAGGGCGATAAGGACACTAAAGGTGATAACTTACCCTTGTATTATGCCTCATTTGAATTAATACAACACATGATTAAAGCCTCTAAGCAAAAGAAGAAAGAAGGAGAAATGGTATAGTCCAGAGACTTGTATGGAAGAGAGGATAATAAAAAGAAGCAGCCAAGCAATCCCTCTCCAGTTACCGATACGTCGGGGGTTTGTAATAAGGTGTCAAGTCATGGAGAAGGATGCAACAGCCCTCAGATAAATACATTTTTGAATGTTCTGACTTCAGGAATATCGCCCCATACAGGAGGAATATGCATACTCGGTTCCACTGGAGAAAAGGACAACCTCCCTCTTGAAACACACCAAGCTCTCGTTGCAGAAATTTTAGGCGAAAAGAGGGATCATTTCATTGAAGAAAGATTATGTGGGCCCTCTCTGACAATCATCCAAGTATCATCCTGACAGACCAACAGGAGGAAGGAATTCCAGACAGCTGTCCTATGAGTGGAGGACAGAATATGTTGGGGGTTGCCATGTTTTCTATGACCCCATAGCAAAGTACATGGAAGGACTAGGTAACGATAATGACTGGTCATGTCTCTATGGTAAAGATCAATCTATATTCTACTGCTTTCTTCCATTACCTATTTTATTTCCATCCATCAATCAGGAAAAAAGAACAACACTATTAGGCAAGTTGCTTGATTGGCTTCATTGGAAGTTCGATTTCACTTAATCGGACTTATGAACTAAATTAGGTAGGGTAGGTAGGAACCAATAAGCTCGACAATCATCAAGCATTTCGTTCATTACTATTTTAGTTTGATTTCATTTTCAATTGTAAGCACAGGTTTGCAATCAAGAGCATGGTTTGCAAGAGTGGCATGAACTCGCTGCAGCAGTAGCTCAGAGCGAAATGGAGATTTCAAAGAAATATTGAAGTCGCCCAATGGATTTGGCACTTGGTCTACGGGGATTATTTGCTACCTCACTGGGAGGATATAATCCCTCGTGGAGCCGGTTGTTAACACTCTGTTTTTAACAGTCTATTTTGAGCCTGACAAAAGTTTGAAGAAGGCCCCATTCCTTTAAAACATTATGTGAACACCATTCAGGTTGGTAGAGGCTCCTGGTCCACAATTTAGAACTGTCAGACAATGAAAAAAGAGCAACGATCGGTCGTGGTTTTGGCCCAATATGCGGGAGGACGATCAAAAGCTAGTTTTCGTGGGGTCCGTTAAAGCAAGAAAACAAATGAAAAGCTGAGATCAAAGCAAAGCCCAATCAACAGCCCAAAACAGTTTCGTTGAGAAAACATGCTTGATGGAAGGAGGTTTTCCAAATTGCGAAAAGGTTAAAGGTCAGAAACATTCGACGGCAGAGATGAGACCAGAGGAAGATCTATGGTCTCAGCCAATTTCGCAAAATGGACTTGTGTGGATATAACTGTGATTTCAAATCGTGAAAGACGGTCCCAACCCCGAATATCAACGGTCCTGATAAAGAAAAGAAGAGATCTATGTTTGTGGTTCATTTCACAATACAAACTAGCGAGGATGAATACCATGATCTCGCATTGCGAAAAGTAGTGGGGCCCACTCGGATCGACGGTTACATGGAGACGTCGATCGCGATCGACGATCGAGGGCCAGCCTTGGTCTAAAACTGTTTGTTGAATTCAGAGAAGAAATTTGGCGGCATAAATGATGGAATGCGGACGGTGGGCGTAAAAGATTCCTCAAATCTGAAGGCTGAGAAGACTTCCCAGGTACAGGCTTCACATCCAGTGCAGAGATGACAGTGGAGGGGACGTTCATACGTGTAATCATCCTCTTGACAAATAGATTGATACGCCACAAGCGTCGTCTTTGATAAACTTGAGTTGAAGGTCCCATCCAATAATGCTAACTTCCCCGACTCCACAGGGTCGGCACATGGTTCACATGGGAAAAAGCAGTGGGGAAACAGAAGGTGCAAGTTTTGAAATGGTGAATCAAACATCTACGTAAAGTTAATAGAAGCCACGAACTGAGTCTGCTCAGTGCCACCATCATAGTGAGTGAAAGGGAAAGAAAGGTCAAATCCACAGTCCTTGAAACCAGCTTGGCAGCCACGCGGGAAGTGCTTAGAGTCCTATCCATTATCGGATAATATAATTGAACATAAGAAGAGAAGATCCCCACCCTGGCGTCACACAGTCTAATGTCGCGTCGATTGGTATTCAAGACTATAGCCATCCCCAAGTCATTTCATCTTTCCCTATAAAGCTCCATCTTCTGATATTGTACAAACAGTGAAGCTAAAGGTTGAACTCCGAGGAAGTGTTGGGTCCTTTCGCAAAAATCCATGGCTGTGTGGTTTGAGAAATTAGTTCGACAAGGGCTATTGATGGTTGGCAAACATGAAATTGTGTTTCTTCGTCGTACTAGTTATATACGCCGGGAAGTCGCCAACCACTGGGGCACAGATGTTAAATACCGAGGGAGGTTCACCTGCTTCTACACAGCCCGGGCCTTGGAAGTGTTGTGCATGGGTTTTGACATCCCAGCAGCCTCTCTCCAACACTCACAGTCGCAGTCACGACCTCTGAAATCACATCCCACGGTGGTGGCAGGACTGTTGGAGCAAATTCTCACCTTGGGACCATATAGGTCTGGAGCCTTCGGCACCGCCTCTAGAATCTCCACTTGACTACTTTGTCATGGGCGAGGAGAAGGTCAAACGTACACCCAGCTACATGGCCTCCAAGAAAACCCTCCTCGTAGGAGGAAGAAAGAAGTACAAGGATGATAAGCTTCTTAAGTCGTTTATCATCACCAAATGCGTGACCACCTTTTTCCCAGCCTCCTCCTATAACAATGTTCCCAAACGAAAGTGGGGTTGGGAAAATTATCGTGCGTTGAGACTTGAGTCTTCTTGTTAGCCTTCGAGCGACACGATTTGGAAGAAGTAAGCTGGTCAAAGAAACAGAAAGGTATATCCGAAGTGGCCTGAATGGACAATGGACTGTCGGCATGCAACATGGAGGATCGCTTTCATGAAGTGGGGAGGAAGAAAACTCTGTGCTGTCAATCCACGTTTTCACGCGCTGTAGCTCCATACGCTTGTTCATATTTTTAAAACGTGGCAATAGTCCCACTCTTTATATTGTTAATGCATGATTGTGACTGGAAACAGTTTGTAGGTTTATTTCGGAGAATAGTCTCAGCACTAGAATAGTATATATACACTCCCGAAAGAGGGAGAAGAGGTTGAGAGTTGAAAGGTTAGGGAAAACCTTCAAGGGATGAGGCTCTTCGTTGTAAATAAGATTTGATGCCTGTGTTATGAATAAAATTGCAGAGGAAGAGTTGTTTCTTAAACCAGAGATTCATGTGTCATTGCTTCTTTCAATATGTATCTTTTTTATGTGAAATGTATATGTTGTTTCCATTCTAGTTTGTTGATTGCTTTCATGCCTGTAACTTAGTGTATAACAGTTTGGAATTCATACTTGTTATGCTCTGCCTATTGTTTCAAACATTTATCAAAGTTTCTTCTCGTTGGTGCTCCACGTGATGGGTTGTTCTCTCTTATCTTCTAAACACCCTCTAAATATCTCTTGATTGCGAGATCGACGTCTATCTTGCCTCTGTCTGCAACCTCAGGCCATTCTTTCCCTCTTGCAAATGTTCCCTACTCAGGTTTTCGACTCCATTGCCAATGGTCCCTTGCCCTGATAATCCCACCTACATCTCACGCCACACTACTTTGTCCCATTTCAGTAGTTCGGTCTCCTGACCATCCCTGAGCGAATATCTTACGCCAAGTAAAGATCTGAAGACAAGCAAGAGATCCCTCTCCGATTGCGCAAGGCCGGAGGCACAACCTAAATTTTTTCTGTTGTTGCGTCGGGAGCGGGCCCTCCCCTCAACCTTGGGGCTCCATATCCCAGTGCTAACATATTGCTTCCCCACCATGACCACAATCATTACCAACAGCCATTACAATCACTTATTTGAGCATAAAGCCTCTAACTCCTCTTACACATTACTTGAAAGTTCACAACACTATGGACTCTCAGGCTTATTCTCTTGAGACAAATATGCATCATTAAGCCTTGTAGTTAAACCCCAATGTTGTAGTTTCAAAACTATGTTAAAGTATGTTCCTCCCCATATAAGGAATAGTGATATTTCCTTGAGGAACAAATTCTCTCCAATGGATGCAATTTCTCCGAAACTCCACACATGACACAAGACTTGTTAATATCTACTAGTGCTTAGTTGCTTGCATCCAAAATTATGGCTCTCGCTAGTACACATAGTCTTCTTCCTACATCTTCACCAGCTTTAAGGTCTATTATATGTAACATTTCAAACATAAGATATGCCTTTACAGAAAACATAGGCCAATTATGAATATTTTAAATCAGTTTGTTCACGAATTGAAGAATGAGAAACTATAGGTTTTTCCTTGACCATTGAGGTTCAAGAACACAAATATTTTTTCAACTTTTCATCGCGAAAGGGTTGGATGAATGTATACCCTTCAACATGAAATTAAGAGTCGACTCTTCAAATTTGATCAATGGTCATCGTCATCCGAGCACTCAAAGACTGTATCGACGATCATTACCTATAATCAAGTCAACAACTACAATACATGTTAGGGATTTTTTGCTTAGGTAGGAACTATTTTCTACCTGGTCACTTTAGAGCCATGCCCTTTTTACTTTTCTATTACAAAATGACCACTCCCGTTAACCCAAAACCCCTATAAATCCTAACCTCGCTGATAAGCCTCTTGTTGACCATGAGAAATGAGTTTTTGACCCTAAGCTATATTTTCCTGGCCTATACCAGCTTGTAAAAGACACCCAAGTGAGTTTTATGACCGCACAAGACAATTTTCACCTCTTAGAATTAAACCTTGTTTGTGTAGCTATACCTCAAACCTGTCATTTCCCAAAAATAGTGACCTAGTGCTCATCCAACTATGATGTCTAGAACATAGTGGTATTGGCAACAGATGGAGCTAGTATCATCTACTCAACATCCAAAGAATCCATTGCTAAAATTATTTAGTTCCCCTTGTTCCCGAGAATTCTTCCTTTTACTGATGATTACTGATCCTTTCACAAGAGGAAAAGGATCAACTACTTATCAAATGTTTACCTCAAGGCACACACCTACCTATCATAACCATCACCCTACAAATCCTCCATGTTTAGTGAGTTTTCTAGATGTACCCTTTCCATTATGTGTCAGGTCCCGAGGGAAGATAATGATGAATAGGTTGAAGACATTCACCTCGGGTTTCTGTCATTTTTGTTGTCAGGGGAGGGTATTGTATGCATTATGTTTGACTACTTGCATTTCTTGTCAAAGATCAGTCATACTTGGTGTACCTCATTCTATTTCAAAATCAGGCCTTTTTCAACCACTTTGACATTCATCTTGCAGATGTTTTATGTAATTCTTAATCAGTTTATGAATGGACCCATGTCCCCAAGAGGAAGACAAACAATCGAGGGATCACCTTTTGTGTAAATTAGTTCATGTTGAGTCATATATTATGTGATCAATAATTCTCATCCTCCCAAAATTTTCTCTGAATCAAGGTTACCGATGCAACTCTATCCAGAGCCTAGGTTTGGGGACTTGTTTGTTTATCAATATCACACTA
Organism: Pseudotsuga menziesii; assembly: GCA_001517045.1. NCBI lineage: Eukaryota > Viridiplantae > Streptophyta > Pinopsida > Pinales > Pinaceae > Pseudotsuga > Pseudotsuga menziesii. The sequence continues at coordinate 694,981 of LPNX011176433.1, forward strand.
TCCTCAGAGTCTATGGTTTTCAAGGGGATCCATATTTGCTATCATTTTTCTCACCTCAATATTGTTTGTGACTTGAGTATAGAAGGCAAAGACTTAGCTCTGAATGGATTCATTTTGTTTAGTTTAAGCAAATCTCACTTTTTAAATTACCACATCACGTAGGTCCCTTCTTAATAAAAAACAAAGAGGCTCAAGTAATTGGAGAAGATATGATAGCTCAACTAGACTTTAAGAGGGGGAAAACTTGGGTCTATGACCCTCGTCATATTATTTCGAAGCATAGGAAGCGAAAGAATGTTGTTGAGTATGTGCATCAAGTAAAGGGAGTCTTGGAGAAATTGCCAACTTGGAGTCTTGGGAACAGGTCAAACAAGTTCTATTAGATGAAGGACAACCAATGGTATTTGAAAAGAGCATCCAACAAGCGCTAAATTGACACTCATCAAATATGGAAATTATTCAATCAAATCAACTTGCCCCTAACATAATTGATGCGGACCGGTTAGATGAGATATTGGCTCAGTCATTTCTTTTGAAAACCCTTGTTGTTGAAGAGAGGGCTAGCAATAAAGCCATGCCAAAAACACAAGATGACATAGAGATAGATGAATAAGACAGAACAACAAAGAGGCTCAAGATGGAAGAAGTATCAATCCAATGTCTAGATTTGGAAACAATCGAGGAGTAGGTTGTCAAATACACACCAACATCAAGCAAGCCTAGGGAGAATCCTTGTGAGGCTGCTAGGTCTAATCCATCTGCCTTGACAATTCGACAACTAGACATAGGATGGATTCCAGGAGAAGTTTCAGTAGGAGAGTAATGAACCGTATTTTCAAAATATATGGATGTAAAAAAGGAAGGCCTAAATATGAGGAAATAAGTAACAACTGAAACATGGGGAACAAGAGATTTTCAAACTAAACTATTGAGAAGTTTTGGTTTCAATGCAAAAACACTCAATTTGGCACTCTTGGAGCCCATATCATCAGGGACAGGTTTAATCAGGAATATTGCACCTTTTGCGGACAGAAGCTATTCCTCTGGTCTGAATGGTTCATATCCAAAACAAATGAGTGAACAACAAAGGATGAAGACCTTCCCTGAATGTCGTAGACACTTAAAATGTTGCTTCAATAGTGAACCTGTGTACCTGCAAACAGATCAAACATGCAAACACATCAAAGCTACCAGAAAATCATCTACTTATCCATGTTAGTGACTAAGGAATCTAACAACATGTACATGTGAAATAAAAACAACAGTAATGTAGGACGGAGATCAGCTTTGCATTAAGAATGTATGAAGAAGCTTACAACCGTTGCCTTAGTGTTGACAAGCATCTCCACAAGACAAACACTTGATCCCCATAAGCTCCAACTTTTCTCTCTATGCTCTCCAATGACTTGGGCTAACTGGTCAATCCAACAGCATAACAATACCTCTATAGTTCTCCCCCTCAACTATGGACATGAGCTTGTATTTATAAGGTTCCATGGATAGGAATAGTTGATAGAATTGTGGGTGAGGTGGCTCTAAGATCCTACCATGGGGGATCTCGATCCCAACTGACCGATAATGATAGAGATAAGGAGGACATGAGGTTCATGATTAGAAGCCTTGAGAAACTTCTCTTTTTTCCATTTTACCCAGGGTACCGCTTTTCTTCTCTTATGACAGAGCGGTTTAGATGAAAAACACTTTTGGACCAAAGACCATAGGCGGTGGCACTACTTCTTGAAAACAGGATATAGGCGATGCTGAGCAAGGTACTACTCATGGGCCACAAGGAGAGCGCGGTGCTGAGTTTTTTCAAGTAGAATTGACAAACAGAGTAAGTTTCAACTCTAAGTGCTGGGATTAAGGGAAAACATGGAATTTAAGGGTCTTATCACATGGTGGTGACAGGATTTAGGTATAACAGAATGCCCCCCAAAGCATGAGACTTAGAGGGATACAATAAGCGAGAGCTTTGAGAGAACAAGTTGTCACTTCGAGGTGAAAATGTCAGCTCGGTCACAGAATGTCATCCAGTAGGCATCTGTAGTACATAAATATTTTTGACTCATAGACACATGTAACCAACTCATGACTGCAGACCAATACAAGGCAGATCCATGAGAGGAATAAACACGCATGGCTACTAGAGTACAGCGTAGATCCATGTGATAGAGGACTCAAACTTGGACATAGCTACCGAACATACAATGTAGATCTATGTCATACAAACGCAAATTTGAGCATAGCCACGACCATACAAATGTGGATCCATGCTAGATATACAAAACTCCATTGCAACCTGGGGAAAGAAATGAGCACTAAACAAATACCCAAGGTCTTCGTCTCGTCTTCCACAAAGTACGATTCTATCCATGTGCTTACAATGATCTGAAGTCAAACATGGTAGAAACCACTTGATTACCAGTGAATGATGTGAACTGTTAAAAAGTGAGAGGGAGATCACCATTAATGTCAATGATTCCCAAGGTACCCTAGTACAATCTACTGAGCGTGAATAGATGTCCTGATGTCGAACACCCAGTGGATTCTATCAATCAAAGGTCAATGATGTGAACCTATGTCTAGAGCAAGAGAATCTGTCATTAAGGCATACAGATCTCAAGGTACTAAGTTTTGTTTCTAATACTATTTCCCGGATGATGAGCTAATGTCAACGGGATTAGTCTCGTCGAAGGAGGGCCATGATGAGTCTCACATCGACGACACGAAACTCAGAACATAGTTCTGGAATGATGTGAATGTAGTAACCATAAGACTAACTCAAAAGTACTGACACGGAGACTATTCTGACTGCATAGGTAAAATTTCTTCAACTTCCATTTGAACATCGAGTGGCACGAAAAAAGACTTGGCAGCATGACTAAACTAGACAAACACATAGTGCGACAATGGACGGTGCATTCTTTTGAAAGACTCAAAGGAGTGACATGACTCATGAAAGTGAATTATCATGGAGATTAGCTAAATGCCTAATTGACTGAAATGATATGCAGACAAGTGCCATGTTCAAAGGTAATGACAAACTACTGCCATTTACTTGCAAAATGATTCCCTTCCAATTTCCCCCATCATGATTGATGAGTGCCTCTTTTCGGTTTTACGAGTCCAAAGAGGGTAACATAGCTCATCCGAAGACAATTCCAAACTCATATGTTTTACGAACCTGAGAGAGGAGGGGTTCGTTCCCAAAAGAGGGTCTCTCAATGTTTAATTTAACGAGTCCAATGAAAGAAAACTCGGTATCATTCATGTTTAAAGAGTCTAAACGACTACGGAAGAAGACTCCAAAGGGTCCTCTTTCGTATGATTTAGTCCCTAAGGCCCGAAAAAGTATAAAATAATGTCTCAGAGAACTCTTCCAGTCATGATTGGTTGGAGTGTTCATTTTTCGTAAATAGTCTATCTGAACCGAAAAAAGAGATAACCTACCATCGGAGACGTGACTCTTCAAATGATTTAACGAGCATGAAGAAGACAAGATCACTCGACAATATTTTTGTATTTAAGGAGCCCGAAAAGAGTTTAAAGAAGACTCCATTAGGTTTCTTTTCACTATGACAGATTTTACGAGCCTGAAAAGAATCAAAGACGGACTTGGACCTTTGATACTAAGTTTCGAGAGCATGACCAAAGTGTCACAACAAACGCTCATAGACTTTTTCCATTTTATGGTAGTACGAAAAAGTAAAAAATGAACTCCCAAAACTTTGCTGCTACTGTTCTTCTATCCTGCAACGACTCAAAAGCACGTGTTAAATGCACCAATAACTAACATTAAAGGGTTACCACTGATATATTTTGAGTAAGAAACAATTTTAAAACAAAACTATAGCATGTCAAACCCAAAAATGTGTATAGAAGTCATGTAAATAGTAAAAAATCAAAACATTTTACTATTTACCCATAATGGAGAGCATTTGGAGCACTTTCCTGACCAGATTTTCAGTCGTTGATATCGGGAGTTTCCACCATCGGATTCGAGTACCATCAATTCCAGGTAATAGCCTAGACCTACTCTTTCATTTTATGTCTTCAATTTTGATTTTTAATGGTGTTTTGGGCTTATATGGCAAGCCCTAAAATCATGGGAGCGGGCATCGCTCTTATCCCTTGCGGGATAAGTGGTACCTCGTTAGAACCGTGCTGAAAACATAGTACACAGGCGGTGCCACTGCTTGTCCTCAATGAGGCATAGGCGGTGCCGGCCGTGGAGAAGTAAAAATAGTCACATAAGAAAAACTAGCTCATTTAAATTGATTTGGATGATTAAGAATGATTCTAATGAATCTTGTGATTGTTTTTGGCAGGTTCTTGCTGATAAAAAATGGTCATATGGAAAGAGAGACAGCATGATAATGACGACGCCTTCGTCGAGTGAAATGCGGGTTGTATAGCTGCATTGAGAGACTACGGACTTTTAAAAAATTTCCGCACACCCAGTATGGTATCGCATGAGTGATTGCTAAAGAATATACTCCGGATGTGGAATCCAAAGAAACAATATTTCAAGGTTGGTGCTCGTATTTTGACAGTTGAGGTAGAGGACATATACTTCCTGACTAGCCTTTCGAGATAGGGTGTTCCCATCTCGCTAACTGGTTCCCGCGGAGGGGACATCACTGCACAGGAGTCGACGGACCGTCACTGTATCCCTGGGACAAGGACATAGGGGAAGAAAATCCCCATAAACTCAGTGATGGATGGACCTCTACAGATTGTATTGTTTACCATGTAGAGAGTGGCGGGAAGCCAAGGAGTGCACCAGGTGTCTAGGGCACATATGCTCTATGCCATAGAGCCCATGGCGCCTACAATATTTAACTGGGTGGAAGCCTAGCTTCTAATCTTCAAAGATCAGCTAACCAAGTGTCGGCAGGGGGAACTAAAGCAACATGGTTTCGGTTCCATTCTAGCTTGCTTCTTCTTCAAGTGGGTTCCACAGATGAGACCCCAGGTGGTCTTTACAGAGCTGAGAGCGTGGGACCCTCACATGCAGAGGTGGGTCTGGATTATGGCCCGTACTGGAGCAGGCAGGGGGAAGGTAAAGTTCGGTGACCCATTCTTTCGATGGTTGAGAGATCAGCTCTTCATGGTGGAGGAATATGCATATGCAGGAACTGACTTCAGCAGTGACCCTAACCTACCGCTCCCACCTGGTGGACAGTGGGGTGACATCAATAAGAAGCAAAAGACCCTAAAATGGAAATAGTGTTTTTATGTTTTTGATGTTTTATATTTTTTATGTTAAGTAACGAGACTTGAATATTTTCATGCAGACATTGGAGCAGCACGACCTAGGGGAGCTTCCCCATTGGATAGACGAGCCGGAGCCCGTTTTGTACCGCAGGGTGACGATGTGACTGGGGAGTTAGAGGAAAACCTAGAGAGGTTGACCCTAGACATCCTTGATGCTTCCATTGATGACCTCCCTCTGAGGTATCAGAGGCCTACAGCGTGAGTACCGAGTCGCTTTAGCAGACTGCTACGTAGAGTATCTTGGGTAGTGATGTGTTACCATGAGCATCATTAGACGATGTGTGCATGATGTATCCACTGAAAGCTAATAGCTTCAGGATTTTGTATGGTGATTTTTACCTAAAAGCTTACGTGCTTCAGATGAGGTCTCGTGACCTATTTTTTGTAAAACATGTTCATATATATAAAGAGACTTTTACCTGATGTTTATATGTCTCAAATGGTGAATGTATTTTACATGATTTTTATGTGTCTTTAATTGTTTATTTACAATGAACCAAATTTGATTTTCATGTCACGAATGGGCAATATGCCAATCTATGATGTAATTAGCTAATGAGTCAGCAACTACATTTTTTTTTCTAGGGATATGCCTATAGGTGATAATTTCAAATGACCTTTCTAACAAGCGTACCCTCCTAAAGAGGCGGAGAAGTACAGGATTACTAATGGTATAAACATGGTTTAGATGACAAACCACTAGTTGTGAGTCCATCAAGACTACCAAGTTGCGAACATCTCGGGAGGAATCTTTAGTCAGAAGACCTATGACTACTCGATACTCGACGATGTTGTTGGTAGCAGGACCAATACAAACCGCTCCTAAACTGACCAAATCATAAGCTGGGGAATAGAGAACCCAAGCAGCTGAGGCAAGATTCAAGGTGTGGCAGCAGGCACCATCAGCGAAGCCGTAGAAATCCATCTGCTCTGCACGACCAAAACATGGTATAAACAAATACGAACACTAAGCTCAAAACCATATTGAAAATACTTAAAGCACACTGAAAGTCAAGCAATATACATATATACAAGATACTATCCGAGAGAGATCTAGGCATAGTACCTCTTCAGGTACAACCCATTGTGAGGTTTCCCTAAAGAGATTCCATCGTAGTCTACGAGCTCGTAGGCCCCTTTCTCTAAAACTTTCGAAATGATGAAATGACCGTACCACATGGATTCGAACTTTCCTTTCCCTATCTTGTCGTATCTCTGGTCATAAGTCAAAACTAGGTCACCCTCATTAAAGGCACGAGGTTGGACAGATTTATCACACTGTGCCTTGACGCGTTTCTTGTGTGCCTCATTAGCCAAGGCAGCATCTCTCCTAGTTTCGTCAAGGTTATTCAAGTGTAAAAATATCTCTTCCTCTGCGGAAGTGTCTGGGAGAAGTTCGACGGCAAGTTTCAAGGATGGAATCTGACATTAAATCGGCAAGACAACTTCGATTCCATAGACAAGATGGAAAGGTGTGAAACCAGTAGTTGTTTTCACCAAAGTCCTGTATGCCCAAAGAGCAGAGAAAAGCATATGGTGCCAATTTGATTTATGGTCTCCAACCATCTAACGAAACATCATTTTCAAAACTTTGTTAATGGCCTCTACCTGACCATTAGCTTGCAGATAATAGGGCGTAGAGTTTTCATGGAGAAAACCTAGCTTGGAACTTAGTTCCTCCATCATTTGATTACGGAAATGTGATCCGTGATCAGTAACTATGGACCGTGGGACCCCTAATCTAGCTATGACATGATTGAACAGGAAGAGAGCGGCAGTATTACCACCTTCCACATATGTAGTCATGGCCTCAACCCACTTTGTAAAATAGTCAACGGCTACGATGATGTAACCATGCCCCCCGGCTGAGGTAGGATTACAATGTATTAAATCAATCCCCCATTTGGAAAATGGGCCAACGACAATGACGGGGTGTAGCGAAGCAGGATGAGTGCACTTTTTTGAATAAAAATGTTGACAAGGTGGGAATTTCTTGACATCCTCGTGACAGTATTTAAAGACTGAAGGCCAGAAATAGCCAGTGTGAAGGATTTTCTGGGCTGTAGCCATCCCAGATAAATGACCGCCACATGCTCCAGAGTGGCAATCATTCAACACTTGTTCATCTTCCTCATGGGTGAGGCATCGCCAGAGAATGGAATCGATCTCACATCTATATAAGGTGTCATTCAAGATGAGGTAGTATTTTGCGTGGTGACGGATATGGCGGTGATCGTCATGGGATAGATTTGGCTGAAATATTTGTGTTTGGAGATAAATGAGCAAATCTCCATACCATGGGTCAGTAGTGCTTATCAGGAATATGAATTCATCCATAAATGAATCATTGGGCTCAGATTCCATCGAAGCACAGGGAATATCACACATGAGCTCGGTGAAGACCAAGGATTTCTTTGATGTGGCTTTGGCAAATTCCAAATCAAACTCTTGTAGTATGACTATCCATTGGGAGTACTTGCCCCCGAGCACCTGACGAGTCAGGATATAATACATAGGGTTCCGGTCTGCTAATACAGTGGTTGTGCAGAGAAAAATGTAGTGACAAAATTTTTGAATAGCAATGACCGTGGCCAATGCTAATTTCTCCATGCGTGAATATCGGGTTTCAGAATCCATAAGATTCTTACTAGCATAGTAAATCACATGCTCCTGGCCGTCGAGATTTTCTTGCACCAAAACCATAGTGATGGTAGTACTGGAGGCAACAATATATAAGAGAAAATCCTTTGAATAATCTGGGGGGTGTATCACGGGTGAATGAGTTAGAGCATGTTTGAGATTATCAAAGGCGCATTGCGACTTGGTCATCCCAATAGAATGGAGTGTCCTTCTTAAGGAGACGCATATAACCGGGTGTTTTCTTTGCAAAATTGCACACGAAACGACGGAGAAATTTTGCCTTCCCTTGCAAACTTTGGAGTTCAAGAATATTGGTTTGAGCTAGTAGAGCTAAAATGGCGGAAAATTTCAATGGGTCTATCTGGATGCCATCCTTAGGGACCACAAAACCTAACAGGCGTCCCATATCAATGCAGAAAACACATTTATGCGGATTGAGCCGTATATTATAATGACGACATCTCAGGAAAATATCTCTAAGATGACCAGGGTGGTCCTCCCGTCGCTGTGAATGAGCAGGGAAGTCGTCAATGTACGGTTCAACAATAAGTTTAGTATCGTGAAACACATAGGACATAGCACGCTATAAAGTGGCTCCAACATTTTTTAATCCAAATGGTAACTTCCTATATGCAAAGGTTCCCCATGGGCAAATGAATTCTGTCTTGTGCTGATCAATGGGTAATATCTCAATCTAATTATAACCAGAAAATCCATCCATGAATGAGAAGATGACACTTCCGGCATAGTTGTCGATAATCTGATCAATCTGTGGAGTAGGAAAGTTGTCCTTGTGACAAGCTTTATTCAAGTCCCTAAAATCGATATAGACTCTAATTGTGCCCTGCTTTTTATTGACAGGAACAACGTTCGATACCCATTCCATCAGGGGTACGGGATAAATAAACCTAGCTTTGAGAAGTTTCTCTATTTCAGCTTTAATAGTTGTGGCCTTCCATGGATGGACTTGCCTTAGTTTTTGCCTGACAGGTTTAGCAGTGGGATAGGTTTTAATTTCATGGACCACAATGGATGGGTCTATCCCCAACATTTCTTCATAAGACCAAGTAAAAATATCACGAAATTATTTGAAAAGTGCATTGTATGCTTCAGATTCTTCTGCCGAGCAGTTCTGCCCAACATGAACATGCTCGATTGTACTAGGCTTGGCTGATATGTCAATCGGATTTGTTTGAGTAATGTTGCATAGGTTTCCTTTAGAATCTATGTCTTGCAACAATATAGGAATTTGAGATGTGTTGACAATATCAGTGGAAAACAGGGATGCAAATTCATGGTCTACCGAACTGGCGTTGGGGAGGAATGAGGATCTATGATGGTGATCCTCCCAGATAGGCTCATTCGTATTCATAATCTCCATAATGGACTTGTCGGAAGGAAAAGTATCAGAGAGATAATCCAGAATAGGAAGAGATGGTTCTAACCAGTAGGGCAGGTGGTAACGGTCCGAAGTCACCAAATGAAGTTCATCAGTGTGATCATCAGAAAGGTTTTGAATGATGTTGTACGTTTCTTCATGCGGACTCAATGAGGTGGACTCAACAATTTGTTTGCCCTTGGGCTCATAATCAAATGACACGACCATATTTATTGTCGTTGTGTCTGTGTTAGGAGGAGTGGATGGAAAAATCCCCGTAAGGGATGAATCCTTCAACATGCCTACCCCAATCGACTGCTAAGGAGGAGGGGACTGGCCTGACATAGGGATGTTATTAGCTGTAGAGGTAGTAACATCCGACGTATAGAAATCGAGCTGGTCAATGGTGAAAATTCTCCCTAGATGTGGAAATTGGACTATTTGAAATACCGTCGAAGCGACAGCAGTCATGGCGTAAAACAAATTTCTTCCTAGAAGGAGGTTGTAATCTAACGGGGCATCTACTACTTATACTTGAATAGAAACATTTTTTCCCCCAAGCTTGACTGTAAGGGCTGATATGAGACCATGGGGATGGAAAACTCGTTCATCAAAGGCTTTCAAAGTCATAAGTGAAGTTACAAGCTCAAGAGAGCCGATAGCTTTCCAACAAGACAGGGATAAAACCGAAGTTGAAGCTCCTTCGTTTAAGACAGTTCTAAAGACCTTCTTTCTGACTACTTTCGTGATGATTTGGAAAGAAAGTTTGTGAGGTAGTCTAGACTTATAGTTCTCAACATTGAAATGAATCAAATCAGTATTGTCCGAGTCTAAAGATCCTAACACAATTAACAAGTTTTTGCGTTGTGTAGGACAACTTTGGAGCACTTCCAAGGTAGACATTGCACATGGTGCCTAAGCGAGATCTTCAACTACATTATAAAATTGAGCATCTCGGGCATTAGGGTTAAAAACAGCCTTCCTAAGAGTACTCTTGGGTGGACGCAAAACCATATCAAGAGTAGGCTTCTCGATGGTTAGGGGGACAGTAGACAAGGAGTCGGGAGAACCAGTAGAGGGAGATTTCCCTGAAGAAGAATTGTCTTCTTTCTTGTCTGTTGGTTTGTCGTAAATCTGACTTCGAGTTTGCAAACTAATGGTATCTGAGAACATCATGCAAATTTCCTCTGATGAACTAGAATTTCCCTTATTAGACATGTGGTCTATCAGTTGTTGTTGAGAGGGAAAAGGATACGTGAGAACTGCAGGTGCGGGATTAGTTTTCAAAAATTGGGTGATTTCATCCCAGTGGGGACACTCTTTTGTGAAATGATCACCTCTGCATAGCAGACATGGATATTTTGCTTTTCTTTTCCCTTTATCATTATCATTGGTGGTTGGTTTTGGATTCTCCTGTTGGTTTCTAGGTTTTTTATTTTTAGCTTTACCTTTCTTTTTATTATTGCCAGAGGTTTAAATACTCTGAATAGAATTGACCTCGGCATAAACCTTGGGAGTCGAAGGAGTAGGGGTGGAAGTCTGGGGTTGCTTGGTGGGTTTTGTTGCTGATGGGGATTGGATTGAAACAACAATCCAATCAACAAGGACTTCTGGTGGTGGCTTTGCAGAATCGGTGCTTGGGCGAGGAGCTTGAGCAATCAAGTCATACAAAGTTTCGGACAGAGAATAGAGCAAGTCTAGATATTGGTCTCAACTAATGGCTTTATTTTCAGTAACAGCATCGTCCATAGCCACATCTCGGGCAATCAGAGGCAACAAAGATTTAGTAAACCAATCAACTAATAACTGATCCGGAATAGGAGCCTTAATAAGTCTTCTCCGCCTTCTCCACTCATGGATATGATCGGATATGTGGGTGGAGGTGTTCTGTTGTAGAGAAGTTAAGAGATCAGTACCTGTTTCATAATGGATAGGAAGCTAAAAGTGCGTAAGAAATATAGTTGCCAATGAGCCAAAATCCACAAACGAATGTTGCGAAAGTTCAATGTACCATTTCGTGGCTGTACCGGTCAAAGTTCACGGAAAGAGTCTTAAACGAACTGAATCATCCATAAGGGAGTTTGAAGAACACCACAGATGGAATTTCATGACATGGTTTTTTAGATTGTCTCCTTGCTTCCCATCGAAATTCGAAATGTCTGTTGGTAACTTTACCGGAATGGGAGGCCACAAGGGGTTATGTCAAATGGGGTCATTAATCAACTTGGACAAATCAGGCAAGTCCAAAGTTGTTAGGAAAGGTAACTGATGATTAGGTTGCACATACTGGTAATATTGATATGGCATATAAGTACCAATAGGACCGTAAGTAGGCTAATAGACAGGTTGTTGTGATGAATAACTACCGGAAGATCCACTTGCAGGGGGTTGATTTTCAGGATCAGGACCATTAGGACCACCAGGGCCTTCGTGAGGAGGACCACCAATACCACCGGGACCACTAGGAGGCAGACCACCAGACCCTCCGTGACCTCTAGAGCCTCCAGAACCACTAGGAGGGAAGCTACCAGGCCCCCCAGGACCACCAGGACCATTAGGACCATAAGGAGGAAAGCCACCAGGTCCTCCAGGGCCATTAGGCCCCCCAGGGGGAGGACCTCCATAAGGTGGTTCTCCGACACCTCCCGTAGTATGTATAGGTATCCCCCCCATAACTGGCATGTAGGACCAGTTATGTTGCCCCCATGGCATAAAAGTATTACTAGGATATGGAATTCGAGCATAAGGCATTCCTGTAGGGTTGGGTGGATAATTAATGTTTCCTACAGGTACTTGATTTGTTATATAACCATAACCCCAAGAGGTTTGATTGGTTACAGGTTGTGCCCCCAAGGGCTGACCTGAACTAGATGGGGGGTTAACCAAATTAGTGTGGGTGGGAGGGACATAAACTGTAGATTCCTCTATACCAGAGGTATGTCCTTGACTAGGTACAATTCTGGTGCCAGATAACGTAGGTCATGCCAGGGGTTGCCCCTAGCCACTAGAAGGTAATGACGAAATAGGAATTGAATGTTGAGCCCCAGGTGTAGAAGACCTAGGAGGATTGGGAAAAAACATAATATGGGAGGTGGTGGGGTTGGTAGTTTGACCTAGGTTATGTGGAGTCATGGTGTGATCTAGAATCGGTTCAATGGGTCTCATAGAATCGGCAAGTGAACGATATCCCATAGGAACAGTTGCAAAACATGATGGTGGTGTGCCCAATATGTCATCTATTTTCTTTTCAATCTCCTGTGCATAAAGAATAGCTGCCTGGTATTGTCTACGTTCTTCTTCATCTGGTGAAACTTCTTCAGAAAAGTTTAAACAGGTACCAAATGAGGCAATGGCTTGTCCTATAGAGGTATCCCAAAATGGAGCATTGGGACCATAATCTAGATGGGTAGTATCATCAACATGACCTTCTATGGGAGAATGGAATGAAGTATTACCCCGAGAAGGTTGTTGGACCAAGGGAGGCGAGCGTGAAGGATATGGTCCTCCACTTTCTGTAACCACATTCTCTCCCACTTGGGAGGTGGTAGCAGCTCCTTGGTCGATAGCTTCCATTGGATTTTCTCCTAAAACAGGAATAAAATCAGGTGGCAAGCCCCGTACTCTTCTAGACTGTCTTAGTTCAACTAGTTTGTACAACTCCTATCTAACATAGCATCTCAAAAACTAGAAAACACACCAAAAATTTTCCCTACTCAAGCTATAGGCTAAACAAGCAAACTTAAATGACAGGAGGAGTTCAGATAGTCAGGTCTCTCACCAGGATTGTCAAGAAGGTGCCACTTGCGATATACCTCAAGGGTACGTGCATAGTAATCTCCCCAAATGATGTTTTTGGTGTATGGCTGCAAGCAAGACAGGCAAAGGGATTTTCTCATATGGATAAGGTATCCTAGTGGGGTCTCCCGATATATGCAAGGTACGTGGGAGCTCAAATCGGTAGTAGTGCTATCTAATGCATAACCGTTCACAAGGATCCTTCCAATATACAATCGAGTAAGTGAAGTACCTTTCTATATACCTCAAGGGTACATGAGAGTCCGTTCGATATACCAACAATACGTGGAAGAACCGTGCGAGTCTCGGGATGTAATGCATACAAGTAACGATAGATCCTACGCTTAACGGCGCGCGAACACGTATCTAACCTATCACTCAAATTACTATGTAAATTTTAACCTATAACTACCGTTAATTTTAAAGTGAATAGTTAAGTGAATGCATGGAATTTTGACAGAAGAAAAGTAAAACCATGCAGTGTGCATATGCAAATATTTCACTTTACCATTCATGGTATGCCTACCTACGAAAGGGAAAGAGAGTATTTTATTTCATTTTAAAACCAAAAATTTCCAAACAACTATCTTGAACAAATCAAAGTCAAAGACAAGCAACACTTTCCAAACTCATTTTTCTTTTCTGAAAGCAATCAAAAGGGGAAGAGTCTATTTTCCTAAAAGAAAAACAAGAAGCACACTACATGCATATGCACTCTATTTTTCGATTTTTCTTAAAACATAGATAGATCTAACTTAAAACTACAATATTTTTTATTTTGATGAGATAGTACTAGTGCAAAAGAGACAAAAGAACACAGAGAACTTGAAAGCTTGTGAGGCTAATTAGAGATCCAATGTCTTATGCTCAATAATGATAATGACCTAATCTCAGTGAAAAAAAAAAAATTTAAGAAGCAAAAAAAAGTCCTTTATGGGAACAAAAAATGAAATCGAGATGCTAATCAAATGATCTTTCTTTCAGTCTTTATAACAAAAATGAAAAGAGAGCTCACTACAACCTAAGCTTTTCAAAAAAGAATTCCTTTCACAATCACAACCAACAAGCACGGAAGGAAATGGATAATCAACAAGCCTAGTCTAGCTTTTGAATTCTTCAATCAAACCAATCTTTTACCACAGAATTTCAAACCATAAGCATTCAAATTCTAACACACAAGCCTGACAGGGCAGGGATGAAAGCAAACAAACTCAAATTTTTGCAAAAAATGAGAGAAATGCAGTCTTGGAACAAGGCCTACCTGACACCACACTGGAGGGGTCTTGACAGAACAGTTATGGATGAGCACCGCTTCTGGATAACGGGACTTGGGAGGTGGCACCGCGTACTGCTAATAGAGTTCAGGCGGTGGCACCGCTTGTTGCCAACAACGCATGAGCGGTTCCCTGAATAGATCCAAAACAAAAAGGAGAATGAAATATCAAGTTAGAATTTGATCATATCAAGGCAAAAATTGATGGATTAACCATCAAAAAAAGCATAAAAAGTCGAAATAATTTAGATATGAATAGATCTGAAAGTTTCAAACCAAAATTCACTGAGTCACATGGCAGATCTGACTGAAGAGAGTTGGAGATGGAGCCTGGATTCGAACAAGAGTTCAAGAACTGAGGAAGATCAAATCGACTGAGATATGCACTATTCCCCAGCGGAGTCGCCACATTTGTAATCAGGAATATTGCACCTTCTGCAGATAGAAGTTGTTCCTCTGGTCTGAATGGTTCAGATCTAGAACAAATGAGTGAACGACAAAGGATGAAGACCTTCCCTGAATGTTGTAGACACCTGGAATGTTGCTTCGATAGTGAACCTATGTACCTACAAATAGATCAAATATGCAAACACATCAAATCTACCAAGAAATTATCTACTTATCCATGTTAGTGACTAAGGAATCTAACAACATGTACATGTTAAATCAAAACAACAGTAATGTGGAACGAAAATCAGCTTTGCATTAAGAATGTATGGAGAAGCTTACAATCGTTTCCTTAGTGTCAACAAGCATCTCCACGAGAAAAACACTTCATCCCCATAAGCTCCAACTTTGCTCTCTATGCTCTCCAATGACTTGGGCTAATTGGTTAATCCAACAGCATAACAATACCTCTATAGTTCTCCCCCTAAACTATGGACATGAGCTTGTATTTATAAGGCTCAATGGATAGGAATAGTTGAGAGAATTGTGGGTGAGGTGGCTCTAAGATCCTACCATGGGGGATCTCGAGCCCAATTGACCCATAATGATAGGGATAAAAGAATACACGAGGCTCATGATCTAGAAGCCTCGAGAAACTTCTCTCTTTTCCATTTTACCCAAGGTACCGCTTTTCTTCTCTTATGACAGAGCGGTTTAGATGAGAAACGCTTTTGGACCAAAGACCATAGGCAGTGGCACTACTTCTTGAAAACAAGATACAGGTGGTGCTGAGCAAGGTACCACTCATGGGCGCGGTGCTGAGTTTTTTCAAGTAGAATTGACAAAGAGAGTAATTTTTCACTCTAAGTGCTAGGATTAAGGGAAAACATGGAAGTTAAGGGTCTTATCACATGGTGGTGACAAGATTTAAGTATAACAATAGGATTGACGGTGTATTTCAAGGGGACAAAATTCAAAGTTCCTCTAAAAGACACTAACCCTTTGGATCTGGTTGAGCTTCATAGACAAACAAGTGAATTCTTGTACGTAGATGTGGTGTTGTCCACTATCTATGCCAAGAAGGCTAAAAAAACAATCACCAATTTGGATAAGTAACTCAAGTAGGAGAAGATTGAAAATAGAGCTAGATTCAATAAGATAAAGGAGTTGAAGCAAACAATCATTCAATTATCATCAAATTCAGTCGAAGGAACCCCTGTTGTCAAGCTTATCAAAGACAAAGATCAAGAAATCTTAGCCCTTAAGAAGAGATTAAATCTCCCAATGGCTGAGATTGTCCAAATTCCTAAAATTTCCAATTTGGAAGAATAAAAACTCAAGCTGCAAAGTGAAGTAAGAGAACATAAGCTCGTTATGGAGGCTTGGAAGCATAAGGAAACATAGTTAGAGGTCCAAGTGGCTACATTGTAGAAGGAAAATACCCCAGAATCTAAGCAGCAAGAAGTATCTCAAGTACAATCATATACTTCCCAACCATAAATTAAGATAACTACAACAAAATAAACTAAACTAAGAGTTGAGTTGGCCACATCCCAAAGTCAAGTGTCCTCTCTATAGGGATAATTGAAAAAGTCAGAAGAACAGAGAGGTATTATAGAAGATATAGCCAAGAAAAGGGAACAACTACTTAACGCCTCCAACAGAGAGAATAATAAATTGCAATTGCAGTTGGAGCAGTCCATCAGAGCAACTAACGGAAAAGAAGCATTGAGAAATGCCAAGGCCATGATTTGGGACTCCATTGTAGAAGGTATTGTTTTCTATTGGGAATGATGAGATGGAGTTGATTACAAATGGATTCATGGATCTAGCAATTCTCAAGAAGAAATTGGAGAATAATCCTGACATTGTCATGGTCAAGATCAAATTCCTGAACTCTAAGACCCAATCAAAGTTGAGTGAACTAGGTGTGAAAAACAGGACTAGACTAGTGATGGAGGATGACAAGATCTCACTAAGCAAGGCCTCGTGGATAAAGAAATCAAAATGATAAAGTAGGTGAGGAGAGAGGTGACTATTTTCAAGGACTTGTTTAGGGATGCTATGTGCAAGGGAATGCCAACCCCATGGGATGGCAATGGTGACTTATATTCCTCTAGGACATATAAAGGAATGTTGACTTGGGTTAAAAATGATGACAATGGATTTGCACATTTGGAAACAACCTTATCAAGCAAAGGCATTGTAGAATTTCTAAATAAATATTTTGAGTTGCTGGCAACTCTCAAAGTGGTTTTACAAGGTTTAGGGCATACCCTCTTATGAACGCTATACAAGTTTGGATACAACACTTATAAGGATGAGGGATATTCTTACCCTATGGGAAAGCTTTGGATAGATATAGCTGAGCGTGAAAAAGTTGCTAAGCAAATACAAGCAGAGGGTTACACGTCAGCATCAACTCAACAAATACAAGAGGAAACCTTTGCATATTCTATATAAGATCTTGATTCAATGTCTGAGAAGATATGCCAGATAGGATAAAAAGGAAATAACTACATCTACAAGAAAGTGGCGGTATCTCAAAATTTTAAAATGGAATATGCCTCATAAGTTGAAATGTTTTCTTGGTTGTGTTTGGAAAATAGAATATTAACATGGGATAATCTTATCAAGAATGGCAAAGTTGGCAAATGTCTTTGTAGTCTATGTTTCATGAATGTTAAATATGTCGATCATTTATTTATTGATTATGTTTTATCACAAAAATTGTGGTAGGATGTAAAGACATGTTTACAATTAGATATGAATTGGTAAAATGCTACTTTTGGGAACATTTTGGAATTGTGGCATAAAAAATGTTCAAAAACACAAAGAACTTCCTCTCTGTATATGCTTGGGGATATGGAGAACTAGGAACTCTGTCATTTTATAAGACCTTTCACCTACTATTTCTGTTACTAGTACAAATTATTGGGGTTCTATAAGGAACATTTCAAAGATCGAGATAGAAGGTTCCAAGGACTGTGTCAAACCTTTATCTATCTAAGGATATCCCTGTGGAGTATTTTGAGGATCTACAGTCCACTTTCAATGATTTAGTTCATATAAACATATTATCATCAATCAAGTATTATGGTAGATAAATCACCTGAGGAGGTAGTTAGTGCTCCTAAAGGAATTTTGTTTTTTTGAAGAAAGTGTGGACAGCACCATGGTGGCTAGGGGATCTCTCAAGGTATATTAAGCTACCTATTCTCTAGTAACAGTCACCATGTTTATTTTTTTTATAAAAGTTTTTATGGATGTTTGTATTAAATCATCTTGTTGATAGGAATTGTTATATCACAATTGGAATGTCTAGCATAGTATATTTGGGTATATACAACATTGTAAATAAATTTACGATCATCAGATTATGTAGGTATTAGAACAATTAACTTTGATTCCTATTAATAACATGTTAATGGTTTTTCTTTGTTAACTTTGATCATATATATATATATATAACATGTTAATGGTTTTTCTTTGTTAACTTTGATTATATATATTAAATTCCTTGCAAATGCCTTTAAAGCACACTCCCCATAAATCAGTTTGTTTTTACTCTAGCATCTGAAATGGTCTAGCATAAAAGACGAGAATTCTATAAATAATAAATTTGAGATCTAAAATATAAATATATTGAGTTGTATCATGCCTTGGCATTGATCTACAACAACAAAGAAAAACCAAAAAAATAATGAAATTTGCATTGACCCTTTCAAAAGACTATGAGGATTTATATTCATCCTACCAAGTTCTGTGCGAGGGTGACATACTTTTCTAACTGATGTTGGTCGCTTGCAGCTCAAATTTTAAATTTGGAGGTAGCATGGAATCACTATCAACTTTCAGATGCAAATACTACTTCTTCGATGAAAAGGATTCATGCATGCCCATCAAAATTACTTAAATTGCAATGCAAATCCATTATTATCACCATCTTCCTGCATTAACGCCTCATTGATGTACAACCAGAAAAGTAAAAGTAGAAGAATAAAACTTTTGATAATATCCTTGTTGAAATCTATGACTCCCCCGCCAACGACTGTGATTATATCATTTTACTTCCTAGAAGTGAAATGGATCATCCACGACGAAGGAACATGCACCACGTATAAAAAGTGGACTTCCTTGCTAGTGGATGTAATTAGACAATGATACTTCCCAGAAGTGATCTAGATCGTCTGCGACAAAGGAACAAGCACCAAGAATAAAAATGGGACTCCGCTGCTAACATATCCAAGTAGATCGTGTTATTTCTCAAAAGTGATATGGATCGTCCGCGGTGACGGGACATGCACAAGTATAAAAAGGGGAATTCCTTGATAACAATTGCTATTAGATCATGCTATTTCCTAGAAGTGATATGGGCCATTCATGACTAAGGGGACTTCAAAAAATAATATGAGAGAATCCATGATCCAATGGCCAAGACTGGGGCGAGCCAGTTCCCATCAATGATCTTGATCATCCTCGGCAACAAAACTAGCAAAGGACAAAATAAAGAGGTTCATGTGGACGTTAAACATCATCATCATCATCATCATTAGATGATATATCTTCCCACATATGACTTGGGTCATTGTGGTAGTCGAAGAAATAAATAGTATAGGATGACACACCATGCGTCAACGACTATGATTAAGTTGGCCTCTTTAACAAATAATATAGGTTGTTTGTGCAGGGAGTCTCCTTCGCCACCAAAGAAGATACCTGATTCCTTGGAAAACCTTAGATTCACCGCAAAAATCAGATTCTACTAAAAACACTCTCAAAGCTTGTTGATCCTCCTTTTAAGGTAAAATACAAAGCCAAGGTAGGATAAAAGGGGCTTGTCAAGACCTAAGATGAACGTAAGACTCAATAGAGGTGTTGACTGTATTGGCTAAACCAATCTATTTTTTCGGTGTGTTGCAATAGTTTATGGTAATGTCAATGGAATTTGATTGTACAAGTGAGGTTCATGTGTTAAAGTTTACCTAAAACTAATTATGGTCTATTTAGAGTTATCCACTTCACAATCCCATCCATGTGATCGCATCACTCAGTCATCCATCATTTCTCATCCCATGCACACTTGCTTGGATCTCAAACTGATATGGTCAGATCATGATACATCTATCAATCTCGTGTAGTTACAATCATCATGATTTCCACCCATTGTTAGATCTCTGACTTTTCATTTTCCTGTCCAATCCATATGTTATGAGACACTACCTTGTAATCATTCTATTTCTTTATATATGAATGCATCCCCATGCTACTCCATCACCTTATTATAAGTTTTGGCCTTGTACCCTATCGTAGCCATGTAGATGTTCCTTCCAACCCCCTAGCTTATCCGGATGTTGTTATATGAAACACCTTATCCTACTAGACAATTGTATGCTGGTCCCATGAATGACACTTCCTTGATCGCTCCGACCGAAGTCTTGTGCTAGATGAATATCTCAATGAATAAAATTATTCAAGAGCTTCCGACCTTGCCTCAAAGACCACCAGGTAGCTTGAGCTTGGCCATTTTGTCTCCTACCCACATTAGTGCTCATGCCATCTCTCACTCTCCCAACCCCCTTTCTGTTATTGCTAACTAATATGTCAATCTGAGAGATGAAAATTTTGAAGACCAATTTGCAACAATTAATTTTGTTGGCAGTAGTGCATATGCTATGTCCTTGTTTCTTAGTCTCCTTGGTTTTACGCTTGACCGAAAGACTTTCTCAACGAGTCTAGTTTGTTGTTGATTAAGTGACCACCAATTTTTCGACCATGATAACACTTCTAAGGATGTCATCTGAGATGAATATTTTGAAGACAATGCATCAAGAGCTTGTTTTTCTCCTTATAATGCCACGACCAAGAGATAAGCAACATTTCTTGAGGACACTACTCTTAGTTTGAGCATGTGGTGATTTTATTCAGTGTCCCTGATACATAATCATTCTTCTAGAAAAATGTTTTATGACGATGGTGATTGTATCTCTATATACGAGGTTCACATATCTACCTATATTTAATGATGCTAAGGTTTTCAGTCCTCATTACCAAGAAGAAATGGATGATGAAGATTGAAATGAAAAGATGGTTGAAATGTTTATGTGAAAAGTTTAGTGATGGAAATTCACCTATTGTGGATATTGCCTAATGTTTTAATGAAATTGATGAATTAATAAGAATTATTTCTATTTATATGAATTAATCATTACCATGCCCTTGCTTGAGTTTTCTTATATATATATATATATATATATATATATATATATATATTTCAATGCACCATTAGATTGAGGAGCACCAAACCAATCAGTTTGCATGCTTCNGCATTTGTTACATATTATTAAAGCTTAATCACACCATACATAATCTTGAAGGTTAGGGGAAGGGAGAGAGTGGGGTTGGCTAGGGCTAGGGTTGTAGGAGGGGGATTAGTGAGAGGGAGAGGGGGGAATAGGGTTAGAGAGAGGGGGGCTGATAGGGTGTCAGCGTAGAGAGAGAGAGGGAGAGGAGTAGGGGAGAGACCATTGAGAGAGATATATTAATAGAATAACTAATACAAAATGTTACAATAATAATATTAATATCTTTTTGTAGTCACAATATGATCGGACACTGCAAACTTGAGGTTTCATTGTAAAATGATCTCATCATGTCTATGCCTTCAAACGGTCATGTTCTTCCATCTTATCATTAATTTCAATGACAATTTATACAGTCAACTCCAAATGGTCATATTAATGTCGCTTTCATTTTAACTCCATGCAATTTACAAATAGATGAAGGATTCTAGAACAACCCTGCAATATCATATTAATCTCATATCTTGCTTCTAAAACATGAATGTACCATGCCCTTGATTAAGTTTGCTTAAATACATATTTCAATGTATCAATATAGAGGGATCATATCAAGGAGCATCAAACCAAAGAGTGTATGCTTCTTCTAGTAGTTGCAAGTAATTTTTCACAAACCATTAAAGTTTAATCACACCATACATAATCCTGGAGGTTAGGGGAAGAGGGAGAGCGAGAGGTGGCTAGGGGTAGGGTTCTAGGAGGAGTATTAGTGATAGGGAGAGGGGGGATTAGGAGTAGGGAGAGAGAGGGAGAGAGGGAGAAGTGGTAGGGGGTGTTTTTCATTGAGATATTACTTTACAAAGAACTATGCCAAGACATCTCACAACTCGCTTTAGGCCAAACAAGAGTATTTGCAAGGCAAAGGGGGTAACTCTCAGTAATACAAATCTACAATAAGAAACAAAGGATTTGTCATATATTTATTTATAGCTTAAGTAAAGGATGCATTTAAAGTAATTAATTTTATTTTATTCATGCATCAACTAATAGAAAAAGGATTGGGACACTAGTGATCTAATAAATTTGCAACTAAAACTCAAAAGCAAGGAGCAATAACACGAAAATCAATGAATACTTAATAATATCATTTATACTATATTGCATCGAAAGAAATACTTTCCAAAAACATCACAATCAATAGAATAGTGAGATATGGATCCTCACATATGAACCATTTGTTCAAATTTCCGAATAATGATTTTATAAGAAAGACTAATATCAATAAAAAAAATACACTACAATGGTGTACTTTTTTTTGTATAAATTCATATACAAATATCTTAATAAAAATAATAGGCAACTCATAACAATAATCAATAACACATAATGATTATGTCAAAAAGGGCCTTTGAAATGATCAAATTTAATTTTATTAACCATAAAGAGATAAGATCATTCTAAAAAGGGATGAATGACATTGAAATTTTTCTAAATATTTTAGAATGAAGAAGTTTCATAGACTACCAATATTACGGGAAAGAACTCACTGATAACAAAATGAAGCTGCAAGATTTAGTGTTGATTACACCAAGGTACTGTTGAAGCCTCAGTTGTGTATGTGGCTGAAAAAGGTGTCTAAGGCTTACAACACATGAAGAAGACCCAGCCAAAGCTTCAAGCAATCCCGCGCAAGTATTGCTTTATCCTCGATTTGTTTAAGATAGTGATCTCCCACAGATATTTCAATAGCCTCCACTAGCTTTTGTGAGTTTGATACACAGAGGATCTGTTTCCCAAATTGGAAAACAAGATAGGTGGTAGAAAGAAAAGGAAAATCAAATCTTACTATGAAAGTAATTCTGATCTAAATCTAAGCTACCTAAAGAGGATTTTGAGTTGATTTGCAGGTGGACCAGAGGTGTGAATAGACAAGTATTTTCATCCAATCAACAGAAATGTAAATTAGACTAAGATCTTGTCACCTAACCCACAATTAATTAATAAAAATCAATTAACAGTAATTAAGATTATATCATTCAAAGCTAACCTGCATAGCACGTGTCAGTTGAAAAACTAACATATTTTGCTGCAAAGTAGCACTGTTTAATCACTTGCAGAAATAGATAAAGACAATTAAAAGAAGAAATTCTTTAAAGCTTTATCAATGCATTAATCAATAACAAAGAGAAATCTAAGTTATAAATAAATACATCTATCAATAGCAACTAAACAAAAGCATCATCTGTCCATTTGAAACAATAAAAAATTGAGATCTGTCAAAGAAATTCAATCAGAGCAATGACAAGAGATATGAATTAACAATACTGTATTAATTCAAAGTTTAGCAAGAAATTACATAAACCTCTTGAAAAATAGAGGTGTTTTTCAGTCTCTTGTATCAATCTTTCCTTCTCCAAAAGTACCTTGATACGTCTGAAAACTATCTCTTAAATAATTATTACAAAATAATGAATTTCCCTCAAAAGGGGATCAAATAATCTAAACAAAACTAATATCCTGGAAAATTCCTCCATATTTTCCATATACCTAACAACTCCTCTATATCAGGATAGCTAGCAGATTCAATGCCAAGTTGGGCATTGCACTTGTGATCTTCTATTTCATTTTTTGGCTAGCTTATGCCAAACACAAATATAGATGTGGATTTTTATTTCAATTGCAAATGGTCGTTTTATTAACTAATCCACATCATCTATACTGATATGATCAAGCTCCTTGATCTTCTCTTCTACTTCATCTATTCACTGCTCAACATGTTCAATCATCAACCCTGGTGGACATGCCTTGTCAATGAGTACCATTGTAGGAAAACATAAAACATCCATTAGATTGTCTACAGCATACCATCTCTCGCCACAAATGGCTTGTGCCTCCTTGATAGCTTCATCAACCGTTTCATCTAGATCCTCCCAGGCTCGTAGGATAGTCATGATTTTCTTTAACTGGAAATTGTTGAGAATGGTGATGTTGTCTGGCTTGTCTTTCATATACCTTTTCCAGTCCACAAATTCATCATATGATTTTGAAGCTTGTGTCCTTTTATCAACCAGATCTTATAAAGCAAGAGACATTTTATCAAAAGTTACATGAGTTTCAAAATTTTTGTCCAAAGTATTAAACAAGTCACTGATTAACTCATGATGCCTCCTCTTGGTTCGAAGAGCCAGCTCCTTAAATTCCTCCCAAGAGAACTTAAAAAATGAAGATGAAGCTGCACTTGCAGTTGCATCTTCATACTGTTTTTCCAACAAAACTACCTTTTGTGCAAAAGTAGCATTAGTAGTCTTCTCCTTCTGTAAGTCATCCTGAAGAGCAACATTCTTTACCTATAATTCATTATACCTTTCATCCGATGTATTTACCAAATTAGTAATTTGGTCCTCATGTTGTTTTCTGACTTGTTCCAACTCCTCCTTTAATCTGATAATTGCTGCCTTCTTCTTATCAAATTCCTTGTTCAGAGTAGTGACACCATCAAAGTTATCACCTGTGAAAGCTCCTAAAACCGAAGAAGCATATGTAGCATCCACCTGTGGATCACCAGATTGTTGGGTCCATACAATCTCATTAGAAAGAGATGCATCCACACCGCTTTGATCTCTGCTCCTATTTTTTCCTCTCTTAGCCACTGATTTATCAAATTTGCTATAATGATAATCTTCAAGAGATATTACAATGTCCTCATTGAATTCATCTCTTATCTTATCAATGGGAGGTGCATCAATACGTGTAGATATCAAAGAGGAGGTTTGATTCATAGTATGAGAAGGCATAGGCATAGTAATGTGAGAGGTGAGTGAAAAGGAAGTGCTACTCTGGATAACACTCACTTTAGGAGTTGAGGGAATATCTAGAATAGAGGTTTCAATGGATGAAACATGCATGGTGGTAGCTAGAAGTGATGATGGTGAAAGTACTGAGGCTTTCTTAGGAACAAGAGATGGTATTGAACTAATAAAAGGAATATGTAATGGAACCTTAAAGACTTGAGATATAGTGGATGGTGGAATAGGCATTTGAACAGAGATAGGTGTAATGGAATCAGGTAGACATGTGGCATCATGATAGAGTTGAGACATAAAGGGTGTCATGGTAGAATTAGTAGACAAGGAAGATAAGGCTAGGATCGATGAGAGGAGTAATGCCAAAGACGATGGAAAAGGCTCAGAATAATATTGTGGTTTTGGGAGAGCTGATGAATATCTCCCATTGCTGCCACTAAACACATTCATGAACTCCTACAAATTATTACTATTTTCAACTTCCTCATTGACAGTCATAGGGGAAAGTCTCTCATCCTCTTCTTCTTCCGAATTGGTCAAATCTATAGTAGAAGCAGGGAATGATGGAACTTGAACCTTAAATTCCTTGAGTGGTTTCTCCTCAACCTAAGTTTGTTTATATTGGGCTTTATCAGCAACAATAGTTACTTGAGTATCCCCAACTGGTTGAGAAGTTTCAATGTCTTGAGTGTCCAACACAGAAGTCATCCTAGTCAGCTTCTGTTTAAATTGCTCTAAAGTATGTATTAAGGTTTTAACCTGTTGATCAACAGATGCTTGTGGAATTTCCTCCATGGGACTTTTTCCTTTATCTGTGGCTGAACTTGTTGCTATGAAAGGGTCTTTGGCTGCTTGATCCTCTTTTGATGTTGCTTGAGCCTCTTTTTCTTCCATGTCTCTTATGATCTTTTCTTGAATATCTAATTCCATTGCCCTGTAGTGTCAGACCCTGTCTCTGAATTCTTTTTGATATAGTAGGATTTGACTCTGCTCTTCTTTACCTTTGGATCTGGCCAAAAACTCAAAGAAAGTGTCAACTCCTTGATAAATGAAGTCATTTGGAACTACTTCATGAATGTATCCTGCTTTGAAATTATTCTGTTTAAGGTGGGTATCAACAATCCCTTTGGGATCATGCTGTCTCTTACTGGAAAAACCTAGCTTGAGTGAAACTATGTGATCATTGAGTTTTGATGCCCAGGGGGAGGTTGGTATACTCAAGGATCCAAGAGTTTGAGGAAACTTAGGCCAGACTTTTCTTTTGGGCGCGACACACTTCATGTATATCCCTTCGGTCACTGTCTAGAATGATATTTCTTCGAGAACCAATATGTCATGCACTACCTTGGGTAGCATGTGAGAAGCACTACTGCTGAAGACTTTGATGTATGCAAATATCTCACCGGCATACCAATCCCCCATCATAGCTGTAAGGGTTTTGGCTTCAGGGGAGAAAGTAGGAGCTTCCTTCTTGAAAATTAAGAAATAGACTCGACCGAGGAAGTTCTCACAAATGTCATAAAATCTGGTTATGTATTTGGCATCCCACAGCTCCGCATGGTAGATGTGTACAGGCGGGGCTGGTAGTACCCAGTTCCATCCCAAATTAGGATAACGAAACTCAGCGCAAAAAATGTCAACAATGTAAGCAGAGAAGGAGAAATTAGGTTTCTTCTTGGCAATGGCTTTCTAAAATTCTTGTATGGTTGTTCTGATTTATAAAGAAAGGATTGAATCCCATGGGAGAGATTCTCCCGTGGTTATAACATGATGGGAAATTGGATCCCATTCTTCCTTATAATAGGAATAGTTAGAGAGACCGTAGAGCTTGCACAACATTGCTGCTAGCGGGGAATAGGGTTCGTTAAACCATTCAATAGGGTACAATTCATCTTTCCTCTAGGAAAACTTTCGTGGTTCATTCATCTTAGATTTCAACATTTCATCAAAATTATACCTAGACTTAGCAGCTTTGACGAAATCAACATTAAGGAGTTGTCGAAATGGTTTGAGAGCATAATTTTTTACAAAAGTCTCAAAACGGAAATTGGCAAGTAGCAATCTAGTGCTATTATTGAAGAAATGATCTTTCGGATTGGCATGATCAATAATCCACTTGACCGCGTCGTTGTAAGGGAGAATGGCAGGTCCTGCAACAATCATATGGATACCGTAGTCCCTAATTTTATTGTAAATGGGTTGGTCATTTTGAATGTCTAAAATATCATCATTGTCGAAAATGGAATAGATTCTGGACCAATCTAACTGGTAGGTCTCACTAACTCAGCCACTGGTATCAGAGAAGACACCAAAATTTAGGTCTTTGGTCAGCATATCTTTCTACATGTTTTTACACTGGATAATTCGAGGCATTTTTGAGGTGGACGTATTCTATTGGATGCATAAACCAGAAATTAAAACGAATTTATACTAGAACAACAGTAAGTAATCCAAATTAGGAAGGGAAACTTGAAAACTTGCCTGTAACCAAAGCGAATTGTGGCAGAGTTGCTTGGTAAAAACCCCAAAGTAAATTCACGCAGCACAGCGAGTTACAGTGGTAAACTGGTGAAGAAATCACCAAAAGACCTTCATATATATAGTTTGCGGGAAATAATTAAGACCGTAGGATGAGAATAAAAACGACGGTCAAGATCAAACTCTGGGGGATGTGGGATCTAAACGAAAAATTCAAATTTTATTAATCATTCCGCAACCTGCATTTGCAGGATGCGGGATGTGGAATCACAAAAACAACAAAACTTTATTCAAATCTTTCCGCAACCCACATTCCGCATTTTACGGGATGCAGGAACATGCAAACCAAACGAAATAACAAACGACACCCCACACCCCGCATTCTGCATTTATGTGGGATGCGGGTTGCGGGTTGATAAAATTCAAAATATATGACTACAAAATCCTACATCCCGTAACTTGCGGGTTACGAGATTGAAACAATTCCAAACAAAAACTAGTATTCCGCAACTTGAAAACACACAAATCAGGCATAGATTTTTTTAGATTTTTTGGTTAAGTTAGAAAATTACAGAAGCCAAGACAAATGTAATAGAAGCCATGAAATGGAAAAAGGATTCTAATAAGTTACATTTGTATGTGTAATTGGGCTCATGTGTAAAAATAACATGGGATCTGTTGTACCTACAACAAATGGCGACTAGCTGGAAGAACCAGTTGTATCTGCAAAACAATAACCTTTTTCAATCAAATATGTCATTAGGGAAATGATCAACTTGAGATTACAGGAAATGTCCATATAAGAATGCAACCAACAAAGAATTATCAAAGAGTGATTAAGGCATTTGCACCCATGGTCATTTTAAAGATAATGCGACTCTGATTCTGATGGCATGGAGGATAAGTGTTACTTGGACTCAGGATGACATAGGCACGCAGTTCAAGTTGAACCTAGGATCATACCTTAACAATTTTGGATATTCACACATAGGCCACTGAAATCATCATTTTTTTTTTGAAATAACCATATTGTATTGACAAAGGACCACTGCCCCATGTTCTGGTGATCAGTGCCATCCACAAACCTGACCTGGAAACTAAACAAGCCGACTCGGTAAGGAAATCTCTTGTCTTCCAGCTGTATGGCTAAAAGAAACTATCATGGCTTGGGAACCATCTAGTGATAATTTCAGTCCAAAATCAAGTCCATGATCATAGTAAGGCTAGCCTTGGATAAGACCCCCTCGTCCTTATGTACACTAATCTTCTCTTTGGGAAGGACTAGAATTGTATTTGTATATGGATTTCAAGACACTACCATGGCTTGGTATCCACATAATGGCAATGTTACTCACCGATGCTTCACATATCATGAATGAGTCGGCCTGTGATAGGATCTTCCATCTTCCAGAAAACTGGAAGCCACCTCCCCAAGTCATATGGAAAAGATTTCATTCCACTAAGCACCTATGAACCTAATGAGCTGGCTCGTGATGAGACCCCTCATCTTGCAATTCACATAATCAAATTACTTTGTGTATGGCCATGATTGGATTCCAAAAAATTAAGACTGACCAGGTTATAAAGGTATGCTGCAATGCGCTAATGAAACCTTAGACAAGAGGAACCATTTTCTTCCATGACTTTCAGCACGCGAGTAAGGCATATAGAATATATTGACCGGGGTGAGAGCACATTAATCTGAAATCCTGCAATCATTGGTTTCCATTCACATATAATAGATCCTGATACAAGTTAGGGAAGATGGAAACTAACAATTTGCTTAAGGTTAAGAGTATTGAATATTGAGAAAAAAAAACGGATTTCCCATCATTGCCAGATGTGTAGAGATTACCAAAAAGCCTACTAATATCAAGAAAACAAGGAAAAGAAAACAACACACCAAACCTATGTATAGGGTTGAAGAATCTTTTCAAACAAAATACTTTTTAAGTAGGAAAACATTCATTGGATAGGTGTCAACGACTCCTTCCAGAGTTTGTAACCGAACAGTACTAAGACCAATATTTTCTGTAGCAATGAATGGTCCTGGCCAAAGGCGTTGGAACTTGGTATACTCCTTATTGTCTTTGTGTTTCTTGTCCCATTTTAATACTAAATCTCCCACCAAAAATTCTCTAACAAAAGAGGACTTCTCATCGCACCATTTTTTCACCAACTGTTGATGTCAGTAGAATTTGTTCTTGGCTCTTTCCCTATCTTCCTCTAGCTTGAGCAGAAAATCAATCCTCTCCTGTAATGGAGAAGAATCATTCTCTTGGATGGATTGGGCCAACTACAATGAAGGGATAGTGAGATTAGCTGGTAGGACTGCTTCCTTTCCATAAACTAGGAAATAGGGGGAGTTACCAATGGCTGCCTTTGGAGTAATTTGGTCTTCCCAAAGAGAATTACAGAGTTGGGTATGCCAATATTTTTTATGCAAAGCCACTATCTTTTTTAGGATGTTTATCAAGTTTTTGTTGGAAGATTCTGCAAGTCCATTTCCCTAAGGATAGTAGTTGACAGAAAACTTAAATTTGATCCATTTTTCAAGGGCATAACTAGTCATTTCAATGGATGTGAAGTATGACAAATTATAAAAAACAAGATACTCAGGGGTGCCAAACCTGGTGACTATTTGGTTTTCAAGAAAGGAAATTACCTGGTTCGTATTACACAGTCTTAGAGGGACTGCTTCAACCCACCTGGTGAAATAATCAGTGGCTATCAAAATATATTTGTGCTGTAAAGAAGATACAGGGTTGATAGGTCCAACGAAATCCAATCCCCACCGCTGAAATGGGAATTGGACCGCTACTGGCTGCAAAGGGAAGGAAGGTTTCTTGACTTTGCTAGCGCACTTCTAGCAAGGCTCACATCTTTTGACATATGCATGAGCATCTCTGAACAGGGTAGGCCAATAGTATCCTGCCCGGATGATTTTGTGAGCCATTGTATCACCTGAGAAATTCCCACTTGCAAACCCTGCATGAAATTGAAAAAGGAACTCGTCAGTATGGTCCTTTTCCAGGCATCTAAAAAAACTCCATCATAATTCTTTCTAAACAGAACATTATCAATAAGTTGATGTGGGGTTGATTTCAGCCTTAATGATCTACGTTTCTTAGAATCAAGGGTTTCAAGGGAAAACCCATTATGAAGAAAGAACTTGATGTGATCATACCATTCATATGTCGTTGTTTCGATTGCATTAACAAAACGTGTATAGTATAGCCTCTTCATGTTCCCAATTGGCGCGCTGATCTTCAGGATCATTTGATTGGGAAGAGAGTTGACACAAACCTTGTCCTTTGACTATCTTCGTAGGTTTGATCTCCACTTCATATTCCTGTAGAGTCGTCATCCAATGAGCTCTTTTTTCTCCCAACTCCCTTTGGACGAGGACATTGCGAATGGTCGCATATGGGACAATCACCTTGGTCCTTGACTTCAAAAGATAAGACCTGTAATGTTTTACCGATTTATACATCGTGTAGGCCTATTTGTCAACTTGGGAATAGTTGAGTTCAGCTCCTTTGAATGTCGAACTCATGAAAGAAATGGGGATTCCAGTGTCCTCATGATCTTTATGTGTTAGGATAGCTGCATAAGAAAAACTAGTAGCAAAAGTATAAAGTATGAAATCTTTACTAAAATCTGGAGACATAAGAGCAGGTGCTTCTACTATGGATCTCCTGATTTTAGTAAACGCATTCTTCTATTCATCGAACCACTTAAATGGTACATCCTTTTTAACTAAAAAATTGCAGGGGTTTGAAAGACTTGGGAAAAATTTGGAACAAATATACGGACAAAATTGATCTTACCCAAGAATGACTGCATTGCCTTTCGGGAGTTAGGGAGGCCGATCTTGGAGATTGCTTTTCTGGATCAATGATCATACCTTCCTTTGAGATGATGAAACCCAACATCTTACCTTTCATCGTAGCGAAGATGGACTTCTTGGGATTGAGGGAAATCTCAAATCTCCTGCATCTTTCGAATACCTGTTTCAAAGCAGATAAATGATCTTGTCATTTTTTAGAGTAAATGGTCACATCATCTAAATACACAACGACATAATTATGGATCAAGCCCCTAAAAGCTATGTCCATAGCTCTCTGAAACATGGCTCCTGCATTTATTAGTCCAAACGACATTCGTCTGTATGTAAATGTTCCCCAAGGGGTTTGGAAGGTTGTTTTAAGTTGATCGTTGGGGGAAACCAGGACTTGGTTATAACCTGAAAAACCATCTAACAACGAGAACATCTCAGATTCGGCTACTTTCTGTAAAATCTGCTCCATTGGAGGAACAATATAATTGTCTTTCTCAGAGGCCCGGTTCAGGTTTCTGAAGTCTACGCAGAGTCTGATTTCCCCATTCTTCTTCTGAACAGGTACTAAGTTAGCGATCCTATGCATGTGCCTAATGGGAAATATGATCCTTTCCAAGAGTAGCTTATCTAGCTCTTTCTTGACAGAAGGCTCTAAACTGGGGTGCATTTTCCTCAGTTTTTTTTGATATGGTTTACCTCAGGTTTCATCGGAATGTTATGGTGCATGATACTGGTGTTGAAAGTCCTGAGTTCATTATATGTCTAGGAAAACATGTCTTTAAATTCTCTGCATAGTTTAATAAAACTTCTTCTTTCATCATGGGAACAATGAATTCCAAGATTGATAAAGTGACGGTCTTGCTCTGTTCCCAAATTGACAGGTGTGTAATTCATGGTTGAGCTCCGGGTCTTGCAGTTGGTGGTCTGTCTAAATTTATCTTGTAAGTCGTAAAAAATTTCTAAACTAATGATAGACTTGGTGATGATATTGGAAGGGTCAGATAAAGACTTTTCATTATCAGCTTCGTCAATAGCCATACCTTCGAAGGTGTCTTGGGCTGAAAGGAATTCTAGTATTTGCTGGTTGTCATTGAACACTTTCCAATTTGTGACATTGTCTGGTATGGAAGGTCTATACATCAATTCAATACAGAAAGTTTGTGGAGAAAAACCTTCAAGCAGGATTAGTCTAGATGCAGTATTGGATAATAGATCAACGTTGAAGTTCTGTGATCTAGGAACATATTTGATATTAAACACCCTTATAACCGAGGGTCTAGGGTTACCAAATTACTCTTAAAACTTGTAGACAATCAGCTTTAAAGTATAGAAAGGAAATAGGAAGATAGGATAAACTCACCCGATTAATGACGGTTGATCCAAGCTTTGTCTTCTCCCACTCTGCTACTCTCCAAAGCTTTCAAGGATGCACCTCCTTCACCTGTAAAGAGAAAATCCTCCAAGTACAATCTTATACATGTATATATGACAAGTTAGATAAACAATATATAGAGTGCTTAATCATAAATATTCATCAAACCATGATACATGAAAGAGACTCAACACAAAGTTGGAAGAAGGATTCTCTTTATTAACAATAGTGAATGAGATAAGTGTACAATCCAACGCCTGAAACAAGGACTCTTCTACAACCAAAGGATTCTGAGTTCTACTGCTCCAAAGACTTCTGAAGATATACCACCAACATAACTTTGCTCTCCAAGTATGATTGATTAATGCCCTCCCCAAGGCCTCTATTTATACTTAGGGAAATAGAGCAGTTTCGAAGGTTGAGGAGGTTGAGACAGTTAATATAGTTAATGATTAGGGCTTAACAAATCTCCATTAATCATGTTATATTATTTTTAATGTTGAATGGAGGCATACGCAAGTATTGATACTGGAAACCCATGTATGACACGCGAGTTGCTATAAGGGAAACCTGTGTACAGATATGTATGTGGGTTGCAATGACAATACTCACGTACAGTATGCAATATGCTATGGAGATAGTCGTGTACGTACGCGAGTTGCTGTGGAAAGAGTCGCGTACAACAATCAACATATAAAGAGGTAATATGGCAAGTTGGGTGAATAGTGAATGCATCTCAAGTCATGCCCATCTATAGTGTTTAGGCAACCTTCAATCCATAAGTGTCCTTTTGTGTGCCAACATATGAAATGTCAACACTCAAATGGAGAAGTTCCATTTGGGTTGATAACAGATGCCCCCTAATGTGTGAGGTCAGAGGGAAGTGATGGCCGAAATACATTATAATCTCTATCTTTGGAGAACTCAGAAATCCAATGGAGCAGAGGTAGTACCTGAAATAAATACATAATAATTTCATATACAAAATCATATCTAAGGATGCTATGTTCAATATACTAGAACACTAGCTCCTTTACAATGTTTGAGTACATCATATAGTACGGGTACAAGACCACGTATATTACAAAGGTGGATCGAAGCCACAATATACAATAATGATGAGTCTTCAAAGATATGGAAGTTGTGTAGATAGGTAGAACATAATCTTGCGCAACTTAGTCCATAAATAGGGAACTAAGGTCTTCATAAACAATCCCAAAAGACCAGTACAATCCAAGCCATGTGAATAGATGTAGGTTGAGTCGAACATGGAACGGATTCAACAAATTGTCAATCAATAAGTGATAATCAACAACTGAAGCAAAGGAATTCACCAATGATGAAAGTGAATCCTGAGGTACGATCGTTAAAACTCTAGGTCTTCATCGTCGAAAAGTACTGATGCGGAACCATACTATGATAAGGAAGGCAATAGATCCTCCAACAGATCACAAGAGTGACTAGGAACTGGGTAAAGGAAGGGAGACACAAGTGATAACAGATACAACAATGATGTGGTTAGGATATAGATCAGACATTGAGTTAAGTCCTTGAACAGTGAGCATGACATAAAGATGACCCAAGGCAGATTTTGACATTATAGATAGAACAACTACACTTATCTGTCATGTAGGAGACATGATCAAATTCCCCAGGTAGAACTGACAAGAGGAAAAATAATAAACTCGAATTAATAGCTGAACTGAAAGTGAACACTGAGACATGGGTATCGAAAAAGACAGAGAGTGCTATGTTCAAGGATGACATGCTGCCACTAACTGAAAACCAAGAGAAAACTTCTTCCTTATCTTCCCTCTTAAATTTTAACGAGTCCAGGAAAGTCAACTCGGATCTCTCTTCATTTTTTAACAAGCTTGAAGAGAAGAGGAAATAATGCTTGATAGTGTCACTGATTCGTGGATTTAATGAGCTCGAACTAGTACATGCTCAGTTGGTTTTTTCACATTTAGAGAGTCTGAAAACTCCAAAGAAGACTCCAAGGGGTCCTTTTTCGTCCAATTTAGTTTCCTGAGGCCGAAAAAGTATAAAACATACCACAGAAGAACTCTCTTAACTTCCGTAAAAGAAAAGGTGAACCTTTTTTGTACTTAGTCAGGGAGGTCCGAAAAAGGTTAAATTACCACCTACCCAACGCTCCTTCAAGAGCAGCATATAGCTTGAGTTTTACGAGTGTGAAGGAATGCAAGATCACTCAGAAAGATCCTTTTGAGTACGAGGAATGGGGCTTATGACAATAAACTTGATACTTTGTTCTTTAGTGTTTAACGAGCATGACAAAGACATAAAGTACACTCATAATATTTTTCATGTTTAGGTCCAGAGCACGAAAAAGAGGAAACTAAGCTCATACCGGGAGTTTCTTTTCCATAAATGTAGTCCCTCAGGTCCGGAAAAGTGATAAACCTATGCCTGAGAATACTCTTCTCAATTCCGTACAAAAGAGAGTGATCATTTCTCGTGTTATTCTGCATGGTCCGAGAAAGAGATAACCTACCACCAATGCGGATTCCCATTCACATATTCTTAACGAGCTTGAACGGACAACTTAACTCTGCAGTCAAGTCTGTTTTAAGGAGTCAGACTTGGGCCTAAAGAAACTCCATAAGGGTGAGGAGTCCTATAAAGGGATAGCTTGTAAAAAGAGACCAAAATGAGGCTCCATTTGGTGTGAAAATTAGCTAAAAGGATTCCCCTATACCTAAGACAGCTGCAGCATGAGTATCAAAAGACAACATAGGTTCTAAATGAGGATACTCATGAGAGGAAGGCCCTATCCATGGAAGAACGATGGTAAAGACAAGGATCTAATGGTTTAAAATACCATAGTCTGTGGTTAAAATTTTGATTGCTAAGTTTAAGACGGATTAAGTATAGATGCAAAATGCATATGAAATGACAAAAAAACACCCTATATGAGAAAAAACACTTTAGAACGATGAAAAACCTGTTACAAGGCAAAAAGGGATGTTATTAGTTTGATAAAATGTGAACTATAGGGAAAAAACCCACATAAGAAATATAATTTCTATAAATAGTTCAAAAACTTAAATAAAACTCACCATTTTTAATTTTAGCCATAAAAAGCAAGTTTTCACCTCTAACTTCATTCAATCGATGTGGAAAATCTGGTGGACAAAATCCAATTCTGCAAGTGTCAGGTAAGGCTACACCCCAAGCTCTTCAATTTGAAGCCTAACAAATTTTAAATTTAAGCCCCAATTTTATATTTTTGAGCACCTTTAAGCAAGGCACGCAGTGTAGGCGGGTTCGCTATATTGAAACTCGCGTACACACGTTCTGTACGCGGGTTGCTCTGAAGGACAGTCACATACAGTACGCGACATGTCTAACTAGACAGTCGTGTATGCTACGTGAAGGGGAAAAGAAGTATTTTGGGTCAAATTTTTGAATTTTTACATGAAACTAAAGGTTTACAATGGTTTTTTTGCTAGGTTTGAAGATGGTGCTTGAGTGGAGGGAGCGTGAGCATGAAGATATGGATCAAGAAACACTCCAGGATTCCCCCACAGTGAATGTTTTACATTCAAGTGGGTTGTTGAAGTTCTTTGGCACATCACCTATGTGGGCTAATGTCCGCCTGTTAGAGTTCATGATAAACTACTAGGACCTTGATTTAGGCATGTTTGACCTTCAAGGTGAATCCTTGGAGATTATGTCAGAGGATATTTACTTCATCGTCGATCTATCACGACAGGGAGCTCCAGTCAATTTGGAGGGCATCAACAGAGGCGGTGATCCTAAGTGTCCAAAACTACATTGATATATACTGCGCACCAGGTACCCAAAAGAGAGGGAGTTGCATCCCTATTGCACATATACGTGATATTCCTTTACAGGTATTGACCAGTACCAATAGTGAGGGTTGTGGGATCATCTTCTCTTCATCTCACTACACGGAACCAAATGAGGTTGGCAGTGGATTGGATGTAGGGAGATTTATATGATTGGTGTTCGGGAGTTGTCCCTATTTTGAGAAAGCAACTCTCTGACTGCAAGAGAGGAAGGAGGAAGAAATTTGGGTATTCTAGCATACTAGTTACCCTCTTCGAGAGAGAGTGTCGGGATTGATCCTTACAATACCCCTACCGATCCGATCTCCTCGTCAGCCTAGGCTGAGCAGGTGGGGAGACATCTTCCTCCACCAAGGAGGAGGTGGCTTAGTGCAGGGTGTATACGATGATGACTTCTACTTTTGGTGGGAGCATCAATTACCAGCACTAGAGCAGTTTCCATATGCTGGGATGGATTTCCGTGGTGACCCAGACCTTGTCCTCCCTCCAGGAGGAGCATAGGGAGAGCTAGGTAATTTTTAATTTTCAAGTTTTTAAAATTTTTATGAATTTTAAAATATAGAGATATATACATATGTATAAAAGTTCTAATCCTATAAACATGTCAAAATGTAGATATTGGACCGGTCTTCCCTGAAGGGCATCCACGCATGTATGTGTGTCCTGTCTTAGGCGAAGACCAAGGGCTTATTAGGGTTCTAGAGGGGAAGCTGGCCAGGCTTACCCAAAGAGTACCGACCTTGCAGATAGAGCATATCCCAGCCGTCATGCAGGAGTTTGTGGTTGGAGTTCCACCTGTCTGGATATGCCTTTTGAGGTGGGTAGCCAGAGCAGTTTTAGTATACATATATGTTGTTGAGGTTGCCGAAGCTGAGGAGGCTGAAGAAGCCAGAGTATAGGGAGACCGGGGGGACCAGGGTGGTCCAGCTTAGATAAAGGGCATTTGATGGACTGTCATCCATATTTTGTATATTTTTTGTATATTATATAGTTATGACTGGATTTGAGGATCAGAGACTCAACCTATCTATAGATAGATATTCACATATATATATTGTGTCGGTTTATTTACAAATGTTTTTTATGTGTATGCTGTATATTTTTATGAAATATGTGTTAGATTCCAATCCAAAATGTAATTAGCGTATGCATCAGTTAATGAATTCTGATTTCTTGGAATGTGATTGAATGTAATGAACTCAAAATTTCTTTCCAATAACCTAACTTACATAAACTGATGCAATAGAATAGGGTTCCGCACCTGATAAGCTTGATTGAGCTGGGAAACCACCAGTTGAGAGTCCACTTGGACTTCTAGCGGGGTGATACCACGTGACAAGCATCCCATAGAAGCTCAATTACAGCCCTATACTCAGCAAAATTATTAGAATCGAGACCTAAGCAAGCGCCTTCTGAGGCAACTAACTGTCCTGAGGGAGAATAAATGACCCATGCCGCTGAAGCAATATTACAAGTGTGGCGACTAGCGCCATCAGCGAAACCTACGTACCTCTTGGAAGACATCTGAAACAACCAGCAGATGGTATAAAAAATCATAAACTGACAAACTAGTGTACATAAAAATACATACAAGAAAATACAAGAAAAAGTGCTAAGCCTAAGCATAGTACTTCTTCGGGTAGAGCCCATTTCTAGGCTTAGGCAGCTTATTCCCATCAAAATTAATTAACTCATATGTGCCCTTATTTAAGACATTCAACACAACATAAGGTCCTAACCACATGGCCTTGAACTTTCCTACCTCCAGGGGTTCTTTGTCTTGGTCCCAAAGCAAAACAAGTTCCCCCTCAGAGAAAATCCAAGGTTTAACCGACTTATCATATTCACTTTTGACCCTATTCTTGTGAGTTTGATTAGCTATCAGTGCATCTCTACAATGTTCATCAAGGTGTTCTAAGTGTACTAGATGTTCTTCAAGCTCTGTCGTATTGGGTAACACATGAATAGCTATTTTCAAAGATGGGATTTCACATTCAACCGGGGTAACGACTTCCACTCCATGAACGAGTTGGAAGGGGGAGAAACCCATAGTATTTTTTACATTAGTTCAGTATGCCCAAAGAGCAGGGTATAGCATGATATGCCAGTTAGAATGGGTTGCATCAATTGTACGTTTGAGGATAGTCTTTGAAGTCTTGTTAACTGCCTCAACCTGATCATTTGCTTGAGGATAGTACGAAGATGAATGTTCTTGTCTAAATCCAAGCATAGTGGTCAGTTCTGTCATCATGCTATTTTGAAAATGACTACCATGGTCAGTGACAATCACCTTGGGTATACCAAACCATGCTATAATCTGATTGAACACGAAGAAAGCTATTGTTTCCCCGTCGGCTTTAAAGGTGGGCATTGCCTCTGCCCATTTCATAAAATAGTCTACAATGACAATGATATATTTGTGCCCCCCGGTCGAGGCTGGGTTGCATGTCACGTAATCAATCCCCCATCCCCCACTTCATGAAGGGGCTCACCGTGACAACGAGAAACAACAAAGCAGGATGTGACCGCATTTTTCTGGTGTAAAGATGACAGGGATGACAGCACTTCACCGCTTCCACACAATCTTTGAAGATTGTGGGCCAGAAATAACCGGCATGTAGTATCTTCTGGGCCGTTGCTAACCCAGATAAATGACCCCCACAAGATCCACTATGGGAATCATTCAGTACAATATCCACTTCCTCATGGGTAAGACATCGATGCAAAATGCAATCTACCCCTCTTCGATATAAAGTATCTCCTATGATGAGGTAGTTCTTAGCATGAAGGCGTAATTTACGTCGTTCCTCCTGCGAGGAAGCCACAGTATACTTCAAAGTCTGGAGATATATAAGTATATCTCCGTACCAGGGATCAGAGGTGGATATCAAGAAGATATTCTCATCTGGGAATGAGTCTTTTTCAGTGACTACATCTTCTTCCGTTGGAAATTATGCTATAATCTCAGCAAAAACTAAGGACTTTTTAGACTTAGCAGGCTAGAAATCCAAGTCAAACTCTTGGAGAATGACTATCCATTTGTTGAATTTGCCCCCAACAATCCTTCGAGACAAAACATAGTGAAAGGGATTCACATCTGCCACTACTGTTGTAGTCCTCAGTAAAATGTAGTGACGTAACCTTTGGACAACATAGACAGCTGCTAAAGCCAATTTCTCGACGTGGGAGTACCTGAGTTCAGGTCTGGCTAAAGCACGGCTAAGATAGTAAACGACATGCTCATGGAGCTTATCGTCTTCCTGGACTAGGACTACCCCAATGGTCGACTCGAACGCTACCAGATACAATATAAAATCCCTAGAGTAATCTGGCGGACGCAGTAAAGGTGCCGACAACAAAGATTTTTTCAATGCCTCGAAAGCGAGTTGTGCAGTTTCATCCCATACAAATGGGGT
The DNA here is from genome assembly GCA_001517045.1 of Pseudotsuga menziesii. NCBI lineage: Eukaryota > Viridiplantae > Streptophyta > Pinopsida > Pinales > Pinaceae > Pseudotsuga > Pseudotsuga menziesii. Next base: position 734,773 of record LPNX011176433.1, read on the forward strand.
GTCCTATTTTAACAGGCACATGAAACCCTTGGTAATCTTGGCATAGTTAACAATGAAACGTCGAAGAAAATTAGACTTTCCCTGCAGGCTTTGAAGTTTCTTGATAGAACGAAGAGGAGGCAAATTTACAATGGCCTCTACTTTTAATGGATCCACCTGGATGCCTTTATTAGAGACAATGAATCAAAGCAGTCTTCCTGACTCGACACAGAACACGCACTTGTGGGGATTCAAGCAGATCTTATAGTATCTGCATCTCTCAAATATCAATCATAAGTGATATGGATGGTCAATCCTCTTATGAGAATGTGCAGGTAGATCATGAAGGTAAGGTTCAACAATGGCTTTGATATCATGGAAGGAAAATTTCATTGCCCATTGAAAGGTTGCCTCAGCATTTTTCAATCCGAAGGGCATTTTTTTGTACGCGAAGGTACCCCAAGGACAAATGAAAGAAGTTTTATGTTGGTCTTCCAGTTTTATTTGAATTTGATTGTATCCAGAGAAACCATCCATAAACGAGAACACTTCACTTCTCGCACAAGCATCTATAATCTGGTCTATAAATGGCATGGGATAGTTGTCCTTAGGACAGGATTTATTCAAATCTCTAAAGTCAGTACATATGTGTATGGTCCCTTGCTTCTTATCAACAGGAACAGGGTTGGATACCCATTCCATCAGAGCTATGGGATAAATAAAACCAGCCTTCAACAGTTTTTCAACTTCAGCCTTCATAGCAAGCTGGTTAACAGGTCTTAACTTTTTATGAACAGGTTTAGCATCAGGGTATGTTCGGATATCATGTTCAACTATAGATGGATCAATTCCTGGCATCTCCTCATATGACCAGGAAAAGACGTCATGGAATTCCTTGAACAAGGCCGTATAGATTGCAATCTCCTCAAGAGATCAGTTTGCACCTATATGTATATTTTCCATGACATCTAGATTCACAGAGATGTTGATAGGGATGGTAGCAGAAATATTTGCCATATTCCCCTCAACAAACATTCCTTCCCTAGGTAAGGGATTGATGGGTGTATCAACATCATCTGACAGTCTCATATGAAACTCTTGATTTTCTATCCTGCTTAGCTCTGGATGAAAATAGGATCGATTGTGAAGATCTTCACAGATCTTACCATGTCCACACATGGCTTCCAGAATGGCTTCATCAAAAGGTAAAACCATATCTAAACAGTTCGTAGAGTGCAAAGAGTTTTTCTCCCAAGTGGGAAAATAAACTTCTTCCAGGTCCTCTGAGACTATGAGAGGGTCTGGAATGGGATCAACAGTGGTTTGAGTGATAGCTTGGTAAGCCACTTCCACTGTTGATAAGGGCACTTCTGGTTCATGGGGGGGAGGGAGAACCCAAAGATCAGTCCTATCAACAACTGTGGCTATGGACTTCCCCACACTAGTAGAACCAATATAGTTAATCAGGGCTAGAAGATCAAATGTGCCCATCAGTGATGCGTACATTCCAGCCCCCAATCTTTGTGCAGCAGGTTTGACCTGATCAACCAATGGCACAACGGACTCATTAGACTCCATGCGGCCTTTTTGAGTAAAATCAAGTTGGTCAATAGTAACCAACTTTCCTTCGTGTGGAAAAATTACCACCCGAAAGATGGCCGACGCAATAGTGAACATGGCATAAGTCCAGCTTCTTCCCAAAAGCAAATTACAATCCAAAGGTGCATCAATCACTTCCACCTCAACAGACACTGCTTTCCCTGCCAGCTTAATTTCAAAAGCCAGTAGGATACCATGCGGACGGAATGACCTTCCATCGAAAGCAGTAAGCAGAGTGTTTGATGGGACCAGCTCTGGGGATCCGAGAGCTTTCCAACATGATAAGGACATAACGCATGTAGAAGCACCCTCATCAACAACTGCCCTTCCAATGGTCTTTCCACCATGGACGACATCTATTTATAAGGCTAAATGGTAAGGTCCATGCTGCCTAAGGCTTCTAAGAGGGCATCCTACTGGGCGGGACAGCTCTGTAACACATCTAAAGCTGACATTGCACAAGGTGTTTGGGCTAAGTCTTCAACCATGGAGTAGTTTGAAGCAGCCCTAGAATTATGGTTATGCAAGGTCTTCTTAAAGACACCTTTCAGTATCTTAGGCATAGTTTTAGCAGGCTTCTCGATTGTGAGAGGGTTAGAAGTTTCACCTATAGACTTACCCTTCTCAGAAGTCTCTTTTTCATAGTTTTTATTCCTAGTCTGTAGAAAAGTAGAAGATTGAACCATGTTGATATAGTTGGGGTCAGGGGCACCTGGAGTGCCCCCTGCTACATTAGAAGCTGAAGCAAAGTTTTTCCCTTGGGGAAAAGGATCCTTCAGGACAGCTAGTTGTTGAGCTTTTAGCAGCTTCTGGGCTTGTTCCATAAGGGGACAAAGGTGAGTGAGGTGATCCTTGTGGCACAACTTACACGGGAACTTCACCTTTTTCTTTTCTTTCTTTCCCCCATCAACATTGTTTGCGGGTTTCTACTTTTTTTTATTTCCCTCCCCTTTCTTTCCTCTCTTCTTCTTCCCACCGGGCTGCTGATTGCCCTTTTGAGAGGTTTGTGCAAAAACATTTTCACTTTGGGGGGAGGGGGCAACCTTTGCTGCCTCCACCATAGAATGCTTGATGGATAGCTGATGAAGCTATTTGGACAAAGACTCTATAGTGGGAGAGTTTACAGACCCAACCGCACCATCGGCATGGGGTCCAAGCTTAGGTTTCTCTGCATCGTGGGTAGGCCTTGGTGCCTCATGGATAATCTCATACAAGATCCCAGATTGTGAATAAATCAAATCCAATTGCTGGGCCCTGAGAATGGCTTCTTCTTCGTTCGTCACTCCTGAAGTGGATACGTCCTTAGATATGTAAGGCAACAGGGATTTAAGGAACCACTCTAGTAAGAACTCAGGAGGAATAGTGGCTTTTATAAGGCTCTTTCACCTCCTCCACTCTTGGATATGATCCGAGATGTGGGTAGCCTTGTTCTGCCTAAGGGTAGATAACAAGTCCATTATGAAATCGTATCGGACCGAAAGCTGAAAGTGGCTAAGGAATGCACTAGCCAAGTCCCAAAAACTATTGAACGTAGCAGAAGGCAACTCAATGTACCATTTTGCTGTAGTATTTGTTAAGGTTCTTTGGAACAGCCCCAACCTAACTGAATCTTCATTCAGCGAATTAGAAGAACACCATAAATGAAAAGTGGTGGCATGAGCCCTAGGATCTTCACCAACTTTGCCCTCGAATTTAGGGATGTCCGATGGCAATTTGGTGGGGACAGGTGGCCATGAGGGGTCATGCCTCACCGGGTCGTTCATTAATTTTGACAAATCTGGCAAGTTTAATGTTTCCAGAAAAGGAAGCTTGGGTCGCACTGGAGCATTAAAAGTGTCAGTCTGGGGATTAGAGGGACTTGCCCCCGAATGCCCATATGTAAAGGTGGGGTTGCCCCCTGCCGCCGGTTGCGAAGTGGATGGATTAATTTGAAATGGATTCCATCCATAAGCCACAAGATTGTGGGTAGGAGGTGCAATATACGAGGTTCAGGCCGTCCCAGTCGAAACTAGGGTTTGAAAAAAGGGAGCAGGTATCCCTCCTCTGAACATCGAAAACGGAGAGCTTGTGAATGGGGCCAAGACTAGAGTTTGGAAACCTTGTCCATAAGAGGTAGTGTTTCCAAACTGCACTCCTACATACGAAGGTGATGGGCCTATGTATGGAGTGGATGGGGGAATATGCCCCCCATTCCAAGGAAATCCTTGGACGAAAGCCAAGGATCCTACCGGACTGCTCTGGGCAGTGTGTGCAAAGGATGAAGGAACAGTAGGTATATTGGGGATCCCAATAACAATGTCACCAGAAGCACCTGATAGGCTTGTGGGAACCGGAGATTGGACCACCCAGCTCGCTGGAGTCAATGGCATAGTAGGTATGCTAGATTTAGGGGCACTTACCGGGGGAGGTAGTACCCCTTCATCCAGAAAGGTTGAGGTGAAAGCAAAAGAACTTTCTCCCGTAGTAAACATTATCCTGCCCACAGGGACACCTAAAATAGGTAAATCAAAAGGCCTAACCTAGACGATCACAGGATCGTTTAAGTCAATCAAGGGTGTATTAAAATTCCTTACAAACTCGTCAGCCTACAAGTCTTCTGTCTCAACTATATTAAAATCAAAACGGTTAGCTCTAAGTGCTGGTTCACCTAGAAATTCACTTACTCCTACCAGTTCAAATGAACCGTCCGTGTCCAATCTTCGCCTTTGAGGTGGAGGTGAAGGTTCCAATGTGATGAGAGGAGGAAGGTTTTGCAACATTCGTGACCTTCTAATAGGTTGGTCCTCCATGATTGTAAATTTGACAATTCAAACCCTAAGGTCGGCTAAACACAGACTAACCACATAGTAATCACTACAAAAATTCCTAAAGTCTCAACAGTCAGCAAGGGTAAAAGATATGCTTTCTCGAAGAAAGTTGAAAAATAGTTACTTGGCATCCTTGAAGAGGTTCTTAGGCATAAGCAAAGGAATCAACCATCGCCCTCCTACACTTTCAACAAGGGTTACCTTCCAAGCCCGTCCAAGGTGAACCAGAAATAGCCTTCCGGTTTACCTAGGTATGAACCCTAGATGTCAAGAGACTAAAGGCTACCTTAGCTATACCAACAGTCTGGGGGGACAGTCGTAAGCCTAACTCGTACGCATGGGCAGGGTAGCTGAGCTCGAAACTCTGTCTAGGACAGAATCCCCAGATGCGTAAAAGTCTTGATTTACGTTTCAACAAGGAATCAAAGGGTTATCTCCTCAGTCCAATGCCTCCACGTGGCCTCGTGCTTGACTCCCATTTGAGAGGAGCTTCCTAGAAAATATCGATAAAGATAAGGATTTACCTATCGAATGGTCCACTATGTCTGAATTTTAAAACTTATGGGGAGTTTACTCTTCCTATCCCACAAGTCTAGCCTAAGCTAGTAGGTGAATGGCCCTAAAAAATAAAAAGTTACTAATAAATTTTAATTATTGCGTTCATTTTAAGGGCTATTTCTTACTCAGAAGGAAGTGGAGTGAAGGACTATGATGTTTTTTGACTTGATAAGAAATATAAAATCAAAGGTGTATGTTTTCAAAACAAATTATCACTACTAAAACAAACTTCTTTTTTCCTTTTTGTAAATATAAATTGATGAAAAAGCAACGATAAAGAGAACACTGAGACTATATTTTTGTAGTTTTTTGAGATTATATTTTAAAAAACTGAAAGCAAAACTACTCTATGCAAAATCTTTTAAGATGTTTTCATTTCACTTTTTTAAAATGCTCAAATACTACTATGCACCTAAATGCACAAAAAAATTGAGTATGCTTGAATTAAACAAACTGTATAAAGTAAGCAAAGTGAAGTAAACAAATTAAAAAGACCAAGAATCAACCACCTAAGGAAGACTTGAAACCCTAGCTTGGGCGGATACAATGAAAGGAAATCACTGAAAACACACAAAAACAAGTGGCACACCAATCACTATCTAAAAATAAACTAGGATAAACAGCGTCTGGAACCCTGATCACTGATTCAGACAACCAACACTTAAACCTGTAAGCCAAACAGGCAAATCCACTTCAAGTTGCAAAGAGAAAGACAATCCAAACAAAAGAACTCAAGGGCTTTACAAGAAAGCACAAGGTGTGGCCAACAAGGTCATCAAACTCACAGTACAGTGCTTATAAGGAAGACCAACTAGAAAACAGAGCTTATAGAGGGACAGAGACAAGCAAACCCTAACCCAAAAATTCCAATGCTAAGGCTTGTATGCGACTATGTATAAGGGCAACCCGCGTACTGTACACGACTGTCCTAGAGAGCAACCCTCGTATGCAGGCCTCTGTATGTGACTGTATGCAAGAGAAACCCACGTACAGGTACACAATTTTCTAATAAAAAGAAAAAATTTCAAGGTCTTCAAACACTATCCTAAGCATGATCCAAGACAAGACACCACACATAGACTCAAGGCAAAGACTGGGAAACGGTAAACAGAATAACCCACAGCAGTCTAGGCTCCCGAGCGGAGTCACCAGTTCTGTTGTTCAAGAATAAACACCCTTATAACCGAGGGTCTAGGGTTACCAACTTACTCTTAAAACTTACAAACAATCAGCTTTAAAGTACAGAAAGGAAATAGGAAGATATGATGAACTCACCCGATTAATGACGGGTTGCAGCTGCAACTTTTTTCCCAAATTTCTAAAATTTTGGCCCCCCGTTGTTGATTTTGTTGAAGGTCGTTTGTTCCTAATTTGCTATGTGTGGATTGTTTGAGGCTATTTTTCTTGCTTTTGAGGATTGCGCTCATGTCTATGCATGTTGTGGGCTACAAGGCTCAACCAGTTTTTACGATGTTTTATCTTTGAAGTTAAAATTTTGAAGGATAGTTAAACATGGTGCCGATAATTAAAGTCTTTCACTAAATCCAGGTTCTGTTTTGAAAAATACCTTGTTTTGCGTTTTTCAGAAAGATCTTTGACTTTGATTGGAGGCCGCAGGCTGATTGAGTTCCGTTGTTACGGCTCCAGAATACGCTAACTACCCGTCGGATTGTTTGTCTTTTCGACAATGCCATGTTCTTTGTTTTTCTGATGTTGAGTATTTCGTGGGTTTTTCTTGACCTTTGAACTTCCACCGTTGCGGCTATGTAGCTCACTAGCTATTCGATGCCTGCAGAGGATCCGTCCCCCGATGTTTTATCGTGCCATTTTTAGTCTGTGTGCCGAAAACCCTAGAGTGTAGGTTACCCGCCATTGCAGCTTCTTAACCCGCTAATGAACTGACGTCAAGTGCTACAATTCACCGATGGAGGTTTTATATGCCCTTTTCTTAATCGTTCTCGTCGATTGTTATGAGATCGTCTTTTTTTCGTAAGAGACTTGTGTGCCTTGTTTAGGTTGAAATTTGCACATAAGAGCCTAGCTCTATTTTTTATTCTTTAGTACCCATTTTTTTAATATCATGGTTTATGTTTATTAAAGATAGATGGATTAAATGATGAATTCTCGTTTGATTGCAGACAGACATGGCAGTTTCTCGGATCCCGTTGAAGATTATTGCGGCGAAGAAGGTGCAGTTGGAGGACAAAGCATGTTAAAGCATAAGGCAGTAGAATCGTTGCTCGAAGAAGAAAATTATGAGGGTTTGAAAGGAGACCGAGGAATGGTCGAGCGTAATCATTAGAGAGCAAAGGCTCATGCTTGGGCATTCCATCAGTTACCTATCTTTTCCCGATTTTTATAAAATCTTTTTCTGGAATGTAACGTTTGGATGAATCATGAACATTCACAAAGTGACAAAACAGTGAGAGTGAATGGTTGGGGAGCTGAAAGGTTTTCCATTTGGTATAAGTATGGGAGAGTGAGACAGAAAGTGGGATTTTTCCCGGAGAGACTTGTGAACTATTTGTTGTAAGAGGAGCTCCTTTGTTTTGCAATAATAAATTACAATTTTTTATCTGTTGGAGAAAGTGCTATGTGGAATGTTCAAATGTGATGAAATGAACAATGTTGAAGGGGAACTATTTTTTTTTTAGCTGTGTTTCGTTAACTGTGAGAGCGTTCTAACTTTCTGAACCTATGTTCTTATTTGAATGTTCTCTGGCTTATTCTGTGATAATTTCCACTATGAGTAATGAATGTTTTAACAGATGACGAGCTATCTTGTTGTGCATATATTTATTTACGTTTATGTATTTTGATTCTAAGAACAGCTATCTATGATTGATCTCAACATATGAACAATATTACATTACTCATGAATTAATAATCTCACTCCCTAGGGACAACTTAGTTAGTGTTGTTTTTCTAGTTGTGTGTGATTTAGATGAGAGAGAGTCTAAGACGAGAGGTAAGAACCTACGCATCACATTGTGACCACTCCTCACATTCTTTATCAATCTACATCTTAGATAGGCACTTGCATATCATACTTAAAGTAAAAAATACAAAAATATATACGGTGGACCGGGCCAGAACCGATAAAACCCTGTGTTTTGTTACTTGACCTACAGTAGCCGGACCGCAAACTGGACGGATTCCCTACACCAAACAGTCATAGGCTAGTTGGGAATCTTGACTAAGGAGAATCCCTTGTTGTTGCTTCCTGCAAATTTCCAGGCCTCAATAGTTTCTGGTGCTAGAAGGAGGGCCACAGTGCATGGCTGGCCGGGGAAATACATTTCCTCGAAATTACTCCACCAGTGATAGTTTTGAAAGTGGTTTATTTCCTGACCCAAATACTGAAGAGAATAGAGAACATTTGTTTTTTGTAGACAACCAAGTAGTTAATGATATGAGAAGACACACACGGGCTTATGTAAAGAGTATTGGAGGATTACCCACTATCCCTAATTTACCCCGAAGAGAGTACAAGAAGAAATATCGTCCCATCTTGGAAGATTCGGTGTTGGTTGGAGATTTGGAAGAGTTAGTAGAAGTAGCATTACAGGAAGTTGTTCAGCCTTTGAATCAAGTAGGCCCAAACACACCTTACTGTTCTCCTGCGCGTACTCCTGTTCCTTCACCTCCTCACTCTCCACCCAGACTCATGGCAGGTGTAAATGCAAACCAGCCACCTAACCCACCAAATCCACCACCGACTTGGAAATCCAGATGACCCTTGAACTTAACACCTCCGTTGCATGAATTACCTCAAGATTTTGAAAAGATGCTGCCCAAGTTTGATCCAAATGAGAATATATTAGTAGATGACCAATTACAAAGTTTCTATTTGGTAATAGAAGGATTGAGGGCTGGGGAACATCAGGATGTAGTTTGTAGACTTTTTCCGCATACTCTTAAAGGAGCAGCAACATCATGGTATTTTGGTTTTCCTGCAAACTCTATCCCAGACTGGGATTCCTTTGAAAGGATTTTCATAAGTAAATATGCAGCCCAAAAAACTCATGCGGCTCTCATGAAAGGACTGTGCGCCTTAAAGAAAGAAAGAAAAGAGAAGGTGCATAGTTTTACCCAAAGATTTGCAGCTTATCTTAAGAATTTTTCTGAAGCTGACAAACCCTTGGATAAAGTTCTGATAGAGTATTATACTTCAGCTCTAGGGCCTGATCTGGCCATGTTTGCCAAAATGAAAGAAAAACCTACCCTAGCAGAGACTTATGAAGAAGCAGAAAGAGTTGAGGCTGAAAAGGAAAGTATCGAAGACTATCCTGAACAGTCTAGAGAGAAAATTGTTGGAAGGAAAGCTTTGTTATTTACTAAGCCTAAAGAGGAGCAATCACCATATTTCGAAGGAATGGCAAAGATGATGCAGAAGCTCTCTAACAGAATAATAGACTTGGAAAAGGAAAAGGAAACCCAGAAGTTTTATAAACCTTATTACAAAAAAAAGGAATATAACAATCAATCCCAACCCCCTCCGCATGGCCCTGCATCGATGAACTTAACAAAGGTGGGGATGGATAACTTTTGTACTTTTCACCAAAAACCCCATTCTGAAAAGAATTGTCCTCAATGGATAAATTCAATGACATTGGTAATGAATCAGCTTTTGGATTGCAAGTTAACCGAGGATAATGATGAAGAAGGGAAAGACAATAATAAATCAACAGAAAAACATGAGGATGAGGCCATGGTTTTATGGGATTGTGTATCGTTGTTTGATATCGAGGAAGAAAAGGACCTGAGCCATGAAGATAACTTGGAAACAAATGTAATGACGAGAAGCCAAGGATTGATTAAGGAAAACAGTCTTATGCTTCCAAAGATTAAGAAGCTTCAAAAGAATGTTAAGAAATTTCAAAAAAATACCTCAGCTAATGAAATTCCGGAATTTACCACCACCAGTCAAATTCCAAGACAGATCAATAGGCCTACTAGACCCATTGAAGAGAAAATAAATAATGTTAAAACTCATCTCACAGAACATAAGATGGATTATGACATCGTGGAGGATATCAAAAGGGTAAGAGCAAATATCTCGTTATTTGAGATGTGCAATGTGCCGCAGCAAAAAGAAAAGTTATTGAAAGCACTTGAAATGTCAGAGGAGAAACTCCCCACTGAAAATCAGCCCCAAGAAGAAGAAATTGGTGAAGCAAGTGTGGGGGGTAAACCTAAATGCAAGACCCCTCCTTTTCTCCTCACTTTTGAAATTTTCAACCACAACGTGCACAATTGTCTAGTAGACTTGGGGGCATCAGTCAATGTTATGCCGCTGTCAGTCTGCAAAAAGATAAATGGACAACCTAAACCATCTACCTAGAGGGTCATTCAGTTGGATAGAACGAATGTGAAGGTAATTGGGGAAATGGAGGATGTTCTCATTCGCTTGTCTTCAAATGATAAGGTATGTCAATTCATTGACATTGTGGTAGCTGACATACCTAAAGCTTATGGACTTGTCTTGAGCAGAGATTGGTCGGCAAAGCTGGGTGGATATTTTGCCTCGGACTAGTCAGATATGTGGCTACCTTATAAAGGAATCCCAAATCAAATTAAAGTTTTAAGGGAGCCACACATGAAACACAATGTTACTCAGTTCGAAGAAAAAAAATGAACCAGTGAATTCTGTTTTGGGAAATTACTTTATTGAACTAGAACCAGGAAATTATCAAGCAGAAGAAGCCAGTGATACGTTGGACGCTCAGCCTGATCTCCTTTGGTTCTCACAGGCTAATGAAATCGATTGTAAAATAGTAGACTTAACTGTAGATGTAAGTATTGATTCACGCACAGTAGTGGTAAGCGATTGTTGGATGCTTTTCTTTGATGGTTCTAAAACTTTGGAGGGGTCAGGAGCCAGCTGTGTCTTGATTGATCCTAAGAAAAATAAACATTTTATTTCGTGTAGGTTAGAGTTTAAATGCACCAATAACACAGCTGAATATGAAGCACTAGTTCAAGGACTAAGAAAAGCAATTGAATTAAAGGTAAAAAATCTGAAAGTGTTTGGGGATTCTGAAATAATTGTAAAACAAATTCAAAATCAAATACATTGCATTTCTCCTCATTTAAAAGCTTATCAAAATGAAGTATGGGATTTGCTTAAATATTTTAATCCATTTAACATTGTATAAATTCCTAGACTTATGAATGCGGCAGCTGACGTGTTGGCCACCTCAGCTGCAAGGCTTGTGCCCTCTAATAATCGGTGCTTTGTTGAATTGCTTTTCAGGCCTTCGGTTAAATATATGATCACCAATCTACGAGTTTTTGATGATGATCGAAAAATTCTAGAATGCCTAAAAAATGATGAGACCTTCAAAGGGGCGATTATTGAGGATGAAGAACATCAAGCCGAGATAAAATTCGATAATTTTATTCCTCAAGGAGTCAAGACTTTAGAGCGAATGTTTGATCTAAACGAAAAATTCAGAAGGCCAGTGAATGTGAAGACTCATAGCTCGTCTCTACAGTTCGAGTTGATTAATTTGGGAACTGAAATTGAGCTTAAATATGTGAATTTGGGAAAGTGTTGCTCTCTAGGTGAAAGGAATAACTTCATAAATTTGTTCAAACAATACAAAGATGTTTTTTCCTGGACGTATGAAGATTTGAAGACCTATGACACCCATATTATTCAACATGTTATCTCCATCAGATCTGGAATCAAACCTTATCAGCAGCCTTTAAGGAAAATGCATCCAAAATTAGAGCCTTTGATTCAGAATGAAGTAAAGAAACTGTTGGATGCTAGAATTATCTTCAAGGTTAGACACTCGGAATGGGTTTCAAATTTGGTACTGGTAAGGAATAAATCCAGAGAAATTAGACTATGTGTGGATTTCAGAAACTTAAATTGTGCTTCGGATAAAGACAATTATCTTGTCCCACCCATGGAACAGATATTGCAAATGGTTTCGGGTTTTGAATTATTCTCTTTAGTAGACGGATTCTCAGGCTTCAATCAAGTGTTAGTAGCTGAAGAAGACAAACTTAAAACTACATTCAGAACCAGATGGGGAACTTTTGCTTACAGAAGGCTGCCCTTTGGACTCATAAACGCTGGAGCTACTTTCCAGAGGGCTATAGACATAGATTTCTGCGGTCTGATTGGCCGCAATGCTGTAGTATACCTCAATGACATCACAATATTCTCAAAGAAAAGGGAGGAACATGCGTTTCATCTAAAATAGATTTTTGAATGTTGCCGAAAATATGGTATCTCACTAAACCCCAAGAAGTGTGTGTTTGTCGTTACCGAAGGTAAGTTTTTGGGTCACATGGTTTCTAAAAAGGGGATCTCCTTAGACCTAGAGAGGATCAAAGCTATCGAACAGATTCCCTTACCCCATAACAAAAAGGGCATGCAATCATTTATGGGGACAATAAATTTTGTGCGAAGGTTTGTGCCAGATTTCGCTCAAATTGTTAAACCTTTGCAACAAATGGTAAAACAAAGTGTACAATTCAAGTGGATTGATGTAGAGAAGAATTCATTTAGTAAAATAAAGACAGTGGTTGCACATGCACCCTCCCTCAAGAGTCCAGATTTTGAGAAAGATTTTATTTTGTACACTTTCGCATCTGACGATTCACTAGCAGCGGTGCTTACCCAGAAGGAAGATGGGGGAGATGAGTTCCCCATATAATTTATGAGCGCTGGTCTACAAGGGGCTGAATTGAACTACCCAGTTGTGGATAAACAAGCTTATGCTGTGTTCAAAGCGGTAAAACAATTCAAACCATACATACTTAAGAACCGGACAAAGGTAATAGTTCCACACCCAACAGTAAGATCTCTTTTTGTATAGAAGGAGTTAGGAGAAAGAAGAGGCAACTGGGTAACGGCTCTACAGGAGTATGACCTCGAATTCAAGCTAGATTCCATAGTTAAAGGGCAAGGATATTGCAAACTAATGACTGTAAGTAAATACAATGAATAAAATGACTGGGAAGACGAAGCTGAATTGCATTTGATGGATGTATGTCCTCTTTTCACAGCTCCAGACTCCTGGTATCAAGACCTTGTACATTACCTTCAGGCGGGATTGTTCTCGAAACATTGGAATTCTAAGCAAAGAAGAGCACTACGTCTTAAATCAGCCTCATATCAGATTGTTGAGGGAATATTATTCAGAAATAATTATGATGGAGTTCTTCTTAGATGCTTAGAGAAAGAAGATGCAAAGAAGGTCATGATAGATTTACATGATGGGCCTGCTGGAGGACATTTCTTTGAAGATACTACAGCCCATAAAATTCTCAGAGCTGTATACTATTGGCCTACACTGTTCAAAGATGCACATGCCCATGTCAGAAAGTGCGACATTTGTCAAAGGTGTGGTGGAAGACAAGTTAAAGAAGCAGGACCATTAAAACTTGTGATGATAACAAAACCTTTTGAGTAGTGGGGGATGGATATCATTGGAGAGATAAATCCAAATTCTTCCCTGCAACACAAGCATATTCTGACGCCAACCGATTACTTCACTCGTTGGGTCGAAGCCATTCCGTTGTGTAAAGTGAATGAAGATGCGGTCATGGACTTCTTACAATATCATATTATGACCAGGTTTGGAGTTTCAATTTCTCTAGTTTTCAATAATGCTACTTATTTTTCATCTATTAGATTAACTGCATTTGCTCATGAAAAAGGAATTAAGTTGCATTACTCTACAAATTATTATCCGCAAGGAAATGGTTTGGCTGAATCTTCGAACAAGAATCTAATTAGAATCTTAAAAAAGACTGTTATAGAAAACCAGTGAAGTTGGCATTCAGCATTACCAAATGCTCTTTGGGATGATAGGGTCACCCCCAAGACTTCGTTAGGTGTGTCCCCATATACCCTTGTTTATGGAAAAGAGGCCATTCTACCCCCCAATATCATGCTGCCCTCTTCCATAATCGCTCAAGAATCCAGAGGATCAAATAATGAAGTCTTGCAGATGAGGATACATAATCTTTTGAAGGTAGAGGAATCTAGATCCAAGGCCAGAGAACTTTTTAAACAACAACAGGAGGTAGTAAAGAGGTGGTTTGATAAGCAAAAAGCTAGGAGAAAAGAATTTGAGGTGGGAGATTTGGTTCTCAAGTGGGACCACCCTCATGATGAGAAAGGAAAACACATGAAATTTCAACATTTATGGGTAGGCCCTTTCCAGATTGTAGCAAAGCTTGGCCCCTCAAACTATAAGTTGCAGGATTTACAGGGATGGGAAGAGAACTTACCGGTAAATGGTTTAGTTCTTAAGCCTTATTTTTTTTGATTTTGTTTTATTTTGTTCCATTCTGTATATAAATAATTGACTTGTTTTTCCACTTTGATTTGTTCTTTCCCTGTTTGTTTAGTGTGGTTTTCTCCTGATTTCAATAAAGGAAGAAAATTTTTGGTTGCATGGAGAGCATCAGAACCCTTGATAAACTTATATTCTTTGGGCGTTAGGTTGTTTAAATCTATTGTAATTTCTTCTGGTAAGTAGTTTTCCTAAAATGTCTATGAACACATTGAGGTCTAGCGTAATCCCTGAAATAACTCAGAATCAAAAGGTCTAGAATACTATTTTGAGGCTCCATCCATTCCACATCTAAAATGTCCTAGGGGGTGACAGCAAAAGACCCATGGAAAGGAGAGCAAGGTAAATAGTATATTATATCTAAATGATCCAATGCCAGGAATTGAAAGCTAAATGGCTAATAAGAGTCAAAACTCCTAAGAAAGCAAATGTCATCAAAACTAAGTACCGAATTATATGAGTACAGATTGCCAAAATTTCTTCTCCATCCGTGAGCTAAAAATTAAATGCATCTCTCACACAAAAGGACACTATGGATAGAAGAGCCTGAATACAATTTAGAAGAAAAGGCATCAGGAGGACTCAAAAGGACATAAAGTCCACAAACGAAAATACCAAGTGGCATGGGAATGGGGAACAAACGAATATTTCTATTCACCATGCGTTCCAATCCTATGGAATCTAAGCTGGAAGCTACCTAAAGACAAAGTTAAAATGAAATCCGCCTACTTAAGCCTCAAAAGAGTTATCCTGACCTTGAGATTTCGGTTTCCATTCCCAAAAAAAAAAAAAAAAATTGGACTATCATCAATGATTACAAGTACATATATGTGACATTACGGGAATCCAGACATCTAGAAGAATTCAGCATGTCAGTTTCACTATTAGACAGGCTGTTGCTTTAGGAAGAGTTTATTCAGAGATCTAGGTTCACCGGTGAGTTGCTAATTGTTGCAGCTGCAACTTTTTTCCCAAATTTCTAAAATTTTGGCCCCCCTTTGTCGATTTTGATGAAGGTCGTTTGTTCCTATTCTGCTACGTGTGGATTGTTTGAGGCCAGTTTTCTTGCTTTTTAGGATTGCGCTCAGGTCTGTGCATGTTGTGGGATACAAGGCTCAACCGGTTTTTACGATGTTTTATCTTTGAAGTTAAAATGGATTGTTCGGTTGCCTTTCTTTTGAAGGATAGTTAAATGTGGTGCCGATAATTCAAGTCTTTCGCTAAATCCGGGTTCTGTTTTGAAAAAGACCTTGCTTTGTGATTTTCGGAAAGAGCTTTGACTTTGATCAGAGGCCGCAGGCTAATTGAGTTCCACCGTTGTGGCTCCAAAATAGGCTAACTACCCATCGAACTGTTTGTCTTTTTTTCGATGCCCTGTTCTTTGTTTTTCCGATGTTGAATGGTCTGCAGGTTTTTCTTGACCTTTGAACTTCTGCCATTGCAGCTGTGTAGCTCACTAGTTATCTGATGCCTGCAGAGGATCCGACCCCCGATGTTTTATCGTGCCATTTTTAGTCTGTGTACCGAAAACCCTAGAGTGTAGGTTACCCACCGTTGCGGCTGCTTAACCCGCTAATGAACCGATGTCAAGTGTTCCAATTCGCTGATGGAGGTTTTATATGCCCTTTTCTTCATCGTTCCCATTGATTGTTATGAGATCGTCTTTTTTCCGTAAGAGACTTGTGTGCCTTGTTTAGGTTGAAATTTGCACATAAGAACCTCGCTCTGGTTTTTCTTCTTTAGTACCCATTTTTTAATATCTTGGTTTATGTTTATTAAAGATAGACAGATTAAATGATGAATTCTTGTTTGATTGCAGATAGACATGGCAGTTTCTTGGATCTCATTGAAGATTATTGCGGCGAAGAAGGTGTAGTTGGAGGACAAAGCATGTTAAAGCATAAGGCGGTAGAATCGTTGCTTGAAGAAGAAAATTATGAGGGTCTGAAAGGAGACCAAGGAATGGTCGAGCATAATCATTAGAGAGCAAAGGCTCATGCTTGGGCATTCCGTCAGTTACCTTGCTTTTCCCAGTTTTTATAAAATCTTTATCTGGAATGTAATGTTTGGATGAATCATGAGCATTCACAAAGTGACAAAACAGTGAGAGGGAATGGTTGGGGAGCCAAAAGGTTTTCCCTTTGGTATAAGTATGGGAGAGTGAGACAGAAAGTGGGCTTTTTCTCGGAGAGACTTGTAAACTATTTGTTGTAAGAGGAGCTACTTCGTTTTGCAATAATAAATTACAAATTTTTGTCTGTTGGAGAAAGTGTTGTGTGGAATGTTCAAATGTGATGAAATGAAAAATGTTGAAGGGGATTTTCAGCTGTGTTTCTTTAACTATGAGAGCGTTCTAACTTTCTAAACCTATGTTCTTATTTGAATGTTCTCTAGTTTATTCTGTGATAATTTTCACTATGAGTAATTAATGTTTTAACAGATGACGAGCTATCTTGTTGTGCATATCTTTATTTATGTTTATGTGTTTTGATTCTAAGAATAGCTATCTGTGATTGATCTCAACATATGAACAATATTACATTACTCATGAATTAATAATCTCGCTCCCTAGGGAGAGCTTAGTTAGTGTTGTTTTTCTAGTTGTGTGTGATTTAGATGCGAGAGAGTCTAAGACGAGAGGTAAGAACCTACACATCAAATTGTGACCACTCCTCGCATTCTTTATCAATATGCATCTTAGATAGGCACTTGCATATCATACTTAAAGTAAAAAATACAAAAATATATACGGTGGACCGGGCCGCAACCGGTAAAACCCTATGTTTTTGTTACTTGACCTACGGTAGCTGGACCGCAAACCGAACGAATTCCCTACACCAAACAG
Organism: Pseudotsuga menziesii; assembly: GCA_001517045.1. NCBI lineage: Eukaryota > Viridiplantae > Streptophyta > Pinopsida > Pinales > Pinaceae > Pseudotsuga > Pseudotsuga menziesii. The sequence goes on from LPNX011176433.1 coordinate 751,881, forward strand.
TCGTGGGCTAGTTGGGAACGTTGACTGGGGAGAATCCCTTGTTGTTGCTGCCTGTGAATTTCCATGCCTCAACACGACGGTTGATCCAAGCTTTGTCTTCTCCCGCTCTGCTACTCTCCAAAGCTTTTAGGGATGCACCTCCTTCACCAGCAAAGAGAAAATCCTCCAGGTACAATCTTATACATGTATATATGACAAGTTAGATAAACAATATATAGAGTGCTTAATCATAAATATTCATCAAACCATGATACATGAAAGAGACTCAACACAAAGTTGGAAGAAGGATTCTCTTTATTAACAATAGTGAATGAGATAAGTGTACAACCCAATGCCTGAAACAAGGACTCCTCTTCAACCAAAGGATTCTGAGATCTACTGCTCCAAATACTTATGAAGATATACCACCAACATAACTTTTCTCTCCAAGTATGATTGATTAATTCCCTCCCCAAGGCCACTATTTATACTTAGGGAAATAGAGCAGTTTCGAAGGTTGAGGAGGTTGAGATAGTTAAGATAGTTAATGATTAGTTCTTAATAAATCTCCATTAATCATGTTATATTATTTTTAATGTTGAATGGAGGCGTATGCGAGTATTGATACTAGAAACCCGTGTATGACACATGAGTTGCTATAAGGGAAACCAACGTATAGATCTGTATGCGAGTTGCATTGACAATACTCGTGTACAGTACGCAATATGCTGTGGAGATAGTCGCGTACGTACACGAGTTGCTATGGAAAGAGTCACGTACAGAAATCAACATATAAAAAGGTAAAATGGCAAGATGGGTGAATAGTGAATGCATCTCATGTCATTCCCATCTATAGTGTTTAGGCAACCTTCAATCCATAAGTGTCCTTTTGTGTGCCAACATATGAAGTGTCGGCACTCGGACGGAGAAGTGCCATTTGGGTTGATAACAGTCTTGGGCTGAAAGGAATTCTAGTATTTGTTGGTCATCATTGAACACTTTCCAATTTGTGACATTGTCTAGTATGGAAGGTCTATACATCAATTCAATAGAGAAATTTTATGGAGACAAACCTTCAGGCGGGATTAGTCTAGATGTAGTATTGGCTAATAGATCTGCATCGAAGTTCTATGATCTAGGAACAGATTTGATATTAAATGCTGAAAAGGAATTAGTCATATCTCTGATAAACCTTTGATAATTGACTAAGCGTGGAGATAAAAAATGTATTCGATTTTGTACCCATTTTACTATGATCTCAGAGTCTCCTATGCATTCAATTGCTCTCAGGCTCCCATATCAATAGCCTTCCTGAGTCCTTGGACTAGCGCCTCGTACTTAGCTACGTTGTTGGTACATTCAAACTCCAATCTGCATGTGATCATTATTTTGATCCCCTTTGGATCAATAAGGACACATCCTCCACCTGCTCCATTATTAGATCTAGAGCCATAAAAAACAAAGTCCAAACAACGGGATCAATTTTGAAGTTAGTATTTACATTATAAAAATTATGTACAATAGTACTGGAGAGTGGCACAGAAGTAAGATGAGTAATCTGAGACTGTTTCTGCACATTCTTTATTGGTGAAACATCAGCAAGTAGGTCTCCAAATAATGTATCAAATGTAAAATGTTCAATTTGATTATTGAAAAAGGAGACAAATTCATTGGAACCATCGAGATCAGTTACAGTTTGTTTCATGAATGGTTCTCTGTCAACTTTGAGTTTGTTAGACTGCACGTTAAGGGGTAACCACAAGTGATACCAATCAGTACCAAAGTAACCTTTCAGTTTTTCTGAACAATCTCGACTTAACCACATACCGTAAGTCTCTAGGATATATGCAATCACAATATCAATAGTTTGATGAATTCGGGGATCTGCAGATAATCTGAGTAGAACATTCCTTAGTCTTCCTACAACTTTAACCTTGGACCTATCTAATTGTACAATTTGGATAGGACAAGTTTCTCATGTAGCATTCAGCTTTTTACATACAGAAAGAGGCATGACATTAGATGAAGCACCTGTGTCTACCATCTAGTTATGTACATTCATGTTGAATATTTCAAAAGTAAGTAAGAAGGGTGGAGTGCCCTTGCTTCTAGGGTTCGGGTGGTTTGGTCGAGGAGAAGATTCAAGATTGTTATTCTAAGCTTCTCTAGGTTGTTTCATTATCATGCTTTTGGGCAAGGAATCCCTTATGGAAGGGATTTTGAGAAGTTCAAATAAAGATATGTTTTCCTTGACTCTTTTTAGATCCTCGGCCAAATTGTATTGAGAGTGTCTTTCTGAGTTTGGGTTTTATCTTTGCTGGGAGCCTGTGTCGAAGGTGATGATTCCTATGGAGGTGGCCCTTTAGATCTCGTATTGTGATTCTGTTGTATGTTGAAAACTGTGTCAAGTTCTTCTTCCTCTTCTTCTAAAAAGAAACTCAAGTACTGACCTGCTGGTCATCTTCCTCTTCCTCTTTGGGAGGTTGTGAATCTTGAGTGGATTGATCTTCAAAGGATTCAGGAATGTCTGGTTTTCTTGCAGCCAAGGATTTCAAGACAAAAAATATTTCTTATGAGGTGAACCCCTCACTAGGATTTGGAGGTGGTGTATTTTGAGGAGGTTGGTTGGGTCTCCTAAAAGGTGGCCTATTGAGAGAAATTCCTATGGCTTGGGGTACCACAACAGACTGCTTGACTCCAGAAATCAATCCTTTCCAATATGCAATAGAAATTAAATGTCTAACACTAAAGGATCAGACCTCATACCTTATTCCGGACGGTTGAAGTAGATCCTTGTTCCAACTTCAGCTTGAATTGATATATTACTTCCTCAACAACAAGTAAACAATACAAGCATTCTATATATCATGGTGTTAGATCTATTATAGCATATATAATCAAAATGTAAAAGCATTTGACATAATCCAATGGATACAATATTGATTCAAACACACATTATTGGACAGGAAAAGATATTTCTATTAATATAAATCAAAGATTACATGATACAATCTCTGACGGCACGTTTGCGAACCGAAGAAACTGAATCCCCCACTTGGGCCTCCACCACTTCAATCCTCCATCACTAGATAGAAAGCTCACAAGAAAAAGGCAAGCTTGGGAAGAACACAAAAGTGCTCCAAGGGACAAAGGGATGCAGACTCAAGCATAAGTTTCGGAAAAAATGGACTATAATTTCGTTGCTCTCAATTCTCTCTTATGCCTTCAATGTACCAAGGGGTTCCTTATATAGCTTTTCAAAGGGGTAATGAAAGGTCGAATCCGAGCGATCTCAAGGCATATGGAAGGCCAAGAGTCAAATGAGTCGGATCCATGTCAAGGAAAACTCCGAAAGGATTTGGATTTTGTATACATCCCGATGTACGCGGTTTTAGTGGTCAAACCCATGTATGTACGCGATTATAGGTTTAAAAGTCGCGTGTATCATTTTTCACATGTTTTTAGGGATTATCAAGGAAACATCAAAGGATAAAAAGTGGTCCATGGGGTCTAAGGAGTCTGCATCGGGACAGGGGAAGGCCATACAAAGTGTGATTCACCTGGAGTGGTGAAATCAGCTATAACAGATGCCCCCTAATGTGTGAGGTCAGAGGGGTCATACGATGGCCGAAATACATTATAAGTCCATCCCAGAAGTGGAGTGATGAAGAATACCAAATGGAAGACCAGCCACCCAATCAGCATAGTACAATAATACAACTCTGCACATAACTACAAATACATATAGCAGTCCCGGATACATAAGAGTACAATGGCCATGAATAGGCATGATACAAGATATCACATAAGTGGTCATCGCCATGTACAATATACATAGATCAGAATCTCCATGATGAAGATATACAAAGGACCATGATCTCCATAATGGCTGAAGATATATAACAGATCAAGATCTCCATAGTGGCTGGAAATATCTGACATATACTAGAATCAAGTCACGAGAGTTGAAATCTCATGAACACTGGCACGATCAAGGAGGTAGCATATAGGAGATGCCACCAATCTAGAAAGTCTTCTACACAAACCGCTACGAGTACATGCCCCACTATGCGAATAGAGGTGTCGAGGTCGAACATAGTAGTCCATCATCTGATTACTGGTCATTGATGTATATCATTAACAAACGCGAGATCACCTACCGATAATGAAAATGGGAATCAAGGTACTAGAGTGCAAACTAACAAGTGTGAATAGATGTGTTGAGGTCGAACACTTGAAAGGATTCATCGATCAGGGGACATTGATGTATTCCCAAATACTGTCGATGGCGAGAGAACCTGCCACTGATGACTACAAGTCTCAAGGCACTCAAAATGACTCTAGATTCCAATCCCAGAATAAATGATCTGAAGTTGATGGGATGAAATCCGCAGGAAGGAGGGAATTAAGGCATCCCCCATCATCCAACACGAGGTACTCAGCAAAGCTATATAATGTGGAAGGACTCAATCATAAGGTGCATGAACCAATAACTGTACCAGGAATGGCCAACATGCAAAGTCAAGATAACTAAGGAATGGCTGACACAGGCTTCAGCTTCCTTCGAACAAGAGCATAACGGTGTATGGTGACTGAATGAAGGCAGCATAGACTCGATATACAAACTGGGACATCTCTGTGACACAGGAGGCATCGACAGAGGCTCCATAGGGACTGGCAGCTTAACCATTCGGTGGAGATAAACTCAAATAAACAAGTACAGCTCCTAAGTCAAACTATAACCCAACCAATGGATGTGATATACAGTGCTCTATTTGAAGGCGACACGACTCGACAGCTGCCAAAGATAACATCTTTCCTTGTCCGGCTTTTTGGTTTTTTTATTTTTTTGGACTTTTTCAGTTATTTGAAAAGCTTGAAAAAAGAATAAACTAGCTTTATAGTTACAGACTAGGAGGAGATGAGTGTCATGAAGGCAAACAAACTAGTTCCAAGCAGTGGAACATACCTATGCTCAATGCAAGGATACATGTGTAGGATATCGACACTCGGGGGAAAATCCCCTCCCGGTAAAAAGGGAAACAAGCTGTGAAGGATATAAAAAATGGCTCTGCATGGCTAGACATGAGACAAACTCAGGCTATATGACTGAAGTGCAATGTCAGGAGAGCCAGCATAAAGCTCAATAAGGCAGGCAAAGCTCATGATAATGCATTCACAACTTTATACGAGGGAGTCCTGAGGGAAATAGGCCAGCATAAGATCAAGAGGAGTATGAGGCTCTTACGAAATGTCATGGCAGTACTACACAATGGACTCCCACACCCTAAAGGAGAAAACGTCGACATGGGCACCAAATGCAAATAAGGTGCTAACTAGGGTACCCATGTAAGGTGAAGCTCTACCACTCATATCATGCCACTTCTAAAATAGCAAGAAGGTTCCGTGACATAACAGAGTGGGTTCGTACCTAAGGTCATGATGATATGGTCATAAGGTCATGCAAAATTAAAATGGTGGTGAAACCTAACCTATATGCCAGTTTAGACATGATACCTAAGATCGGCACAAACAGGTCAATCCAACAGCTGAAACGGCACTGAAAAAGGTCCTCTGCAACATGAATTATGTCAAAAACGCTCCAAAATGGTTAGAAACTGTCCAAACTATAGGAAAGGGGGTAAAAATTTTCAAATATTTGAAAATTTTCTATAAATATTAAAAAATATAAATCATTTGAAACTTTTACCCATTTGAGCTCTGATTTTCAACAGCAAATTCCAGGAGATCCAGCCGACGGAATTCACAACCGTTTCTTCCAGGTATTTTCTCATGCTCTCCTCTTACATTTTGATATAATTTTTATACATTTTCATGGTCAAATAAGTTTTTTAAGCCATCCCAAAATGAGCGTTGTGGCCCACGTAGAAATCGAGGTTTTTTCACGTATAGGGCTGGATATACGCAGAAAATGGCCTCGAACCCATGTACATACGCGGCTGTTTTGAAAACAGTCACCTATGAGGCCGTGCATATGCTTTTTTCAATAAAATAATGAGTAAATTGGAAATTTATTGTGAAGGATGGTGCTAGAGTGGAGAGAGCGTGAGCATGGTGAAGTAGAGGAAGCAGTGAGGGCCGATCTAATGGCTCAACAGGCTCTATGTGCATGCGGACTCTACAAGTTTTGGTCTCTTGGTGGTTTGAGGGTCAAACCAAGACTGCTACAGATGCTGGTAGACTATTGGGATCCAGACTCGGAGTCCTTCCATATCGATGGGATGTCCCTCACCATAGAGGTGGAGGACATATACTTCATTACAGGGCTTTCTAGACGAGGGGAGGTGGTGAACCTTCATTCTCGAGGTGGGCCAGGTGGTGGCCTAACTATCGACGAGTACATTGCAGTGTACTGTTATCTAGACACCGAGAAGGTGGGGAGTCAGGTCCCTACCAATGCTATACAGGTGCTGGGCCTAAAGGCCATACTTTTGACACTGGGTAGGATAGCTAGCTTAGCATCACTCCACCAGGCATCGCGACCTCTGATGTTCTATGCAGTGGAGTGTATGAGACCCACTATTTACGACTGGAGTACTACACTACTGAGCAACATGAAACACCAACTCAGTGAGTGTAAGGCAGGTAGAGTGTGGAACTTCGGGTTCAGAAGTATCTTGAGCACCTTTTTCTCCGAGAGTGTTCTAGGATTTAGCCCTAGAGTGGACGTTCCTCTCCATGGGGTTCGAGATCCAGCCCAACGGCATTGGGCAGATGCTATGCGCAGACTTGGGGGTGGTAGGGTGGCCAACCCATATCCAGCTGACTTCTTTCCATGGTGGTGATGACAGATAGTTGATGTCAATGACTACCCCTATGCAGGGATAGATTTTCGGGGAGACCCGGACATGCCGCTACCACCAGGATCAGCATATGGTGACATAGGTGATGAATCTTGACCCTCTCTTTTTAAGTTTTTTAAGTTTTTTAAGTTATTTAATTTTTTTGTGTTTTCTTGATTATATGGAATCAAAAAGACATGTTTTTGCACGACAATACATAGTGACATCTACCATTTGTGTGCAGATGTGGGACCACAGCGGCCAGAAGGCTTCCCTCGTCATAGACGGAGGGGAAGAGGAGATGACATCACGGGTGTGGATGCGGAGCGTACGCTCTAGAGCATTCATACCAACTTTGTGAGATTGACTCATAGAGTTCCCATGGCGCAAGTCGAGGACTTGCCTGAGGCTATGCAGTGGCAGGTGGTGGGTGTGCCACGCACATGGGTGCGGTTATTCCGACGGCTAGCTAGAGTCATAGTGACCTTCCATGATCACAACCCTCCTCCTCCTCCACAGGATTAGACACCTGGGAGTGTATACATTTTGTACTACCGTGTATTATATGATGGTGGCTTAAAAGTCCCAATTTTGTATCATGACATTATGTATTATCACATTTTTGGATGTATATAAAAAACGTTTTATGGTGATCGGTTTATTTATTTACATGAGTAAAAATTGTGTTTGTGATTAATTTATTGTGAATGAAACAAATTCCAATCTAACACACAGTTAGCATATGAGTCAGCAACTTGATTATTATTTCTTGGAATGTGTATATATTTATGCTGTCAAATTGTCGTTCTAACAATCTCACACGTAGGAATATTCTTAACAACGTCGGATCTCTAACATGGTACAAACCATTGAGCTATGACACTACTAACTCTAAATAAAGACGTACCTCAAGAGAGAGAACACCATGCGAAATGGCATCTCGTAGAAGTTCGATAACGGCACTATATTCAGCAACATTGTTGGAAGATGGCCGTAGACATACACCTCTTGAAGACAGTACCTGACCCATGGGAGTATAAATCACCCAAGCAGCAGAGGCTGAGTGTTGAGTGTGACGGCTTGCACCATCCACGAATCCTATGTAGGTGGAATATTCCATTGACATCTGCCAAAAGAAACAGAAACTAATCACAAACTTGATCACGATAAGAAAAAGACCTAACTATGTAAAAGCTGTACACTAATATACAATAAGCAGCCTTGGCTAAAAATCATGCATAGTATTTCTTAATATAGAGCCCATTTCTAGGCTCTACCAAGGCCGTCCCTTCATAATCCACTAACTCATAGGCACCCTTCTCTAACACGCGCTTGACTACGTAAGTACCACGCCACATAGGATTAAATTTCCCTGCCCCCAAGGGTTCTTTCGGTTGATCCCACAAAAGGACCAAGTCTCCTTCACTAAACGCTCTTGGACAGATAGACTTATCGTACTAGGCCTTTACGCGATGCTTATTAACCTCTAGAGCCACCAAGGCATCCCGACGCTGCTCATCAAGTTGCTCAAGGTGAACCAAACGCTCCTCCAAAGGTGAAGTGTCCGGTAAGATTTCCACAGCTAGCTTCAACGAAGGAATCTCACATTCAACTAGCAATATCGACTCCACTCCATGTACTAGTTGATATGGAGAAAAACCAGTGGCAGTCTTAACAGCGGTTCGATATGCCCACAAAGCAGGATATAACATGATGTGCCAATTGTTATTGCTTTGTGGAATGGTTAGTTGGAGAATGGATTTGAGTGATTTATTCACTGTCTCTACTTGTCCATTCGCTTGAGGATAGTAAGAAGAGGAATGCTCTTGCTTATACCCTAACTTCAATGCCAACTCTTCCATCATACAGTTCTGAAAGTGCGAGCCATGGTCAGTGACAAGATCTTTCAGAATCCTGAACCGAGTAATAATTTGGTTGAATACAAAGTGGGTGGTTGTCTCACCGTCGGATTTTACTGTAGACATAGCCTCAGCCCATTTCGTGAAGTAATCAACAGCCACTATAATATGATGGTGCCCCTCAGCCAAGGCTGGGTTGCAATCCATAAAATCGAGCCCCCACTTAGTGAAGGGACCGGTGGTGATAATGGGATGTAACGGGGCAAGTTTCAAGCGCATATTACATGTGAACACCTGGCAAGGGTGGCACCTCTTGACCGCATCAACGCAATCCTTAAAGATCGACGGCCAGAAATAACCCGCTCTCAAAATATTTTGAGCTGTAGAAAGCCCAGATAAATGACCACCACACGCCCCTCCGTGGCAATCATTTAGCACTACCTCAACCTCCTCATGAGTTAAACAACATCGTAAAATAGAATCTACCCCACGGCGGTACAAGGTTTTATCCACTATAAGGTAGTTCTTAGAGACGTGACGTAATCGTCGTCGTTCATCTCACAAAAGGTGAGAAGGGGTATTTTGCGTTTGCAAATATATTATGATATTCCCATACCATGGGTCTAACGTTGAGATTAAGATGTGTTCATCAACAAATGTATCTTCACAAACCAACTCCTCGGCCTCGCTCGGGAAATCCGATATAAGCTCTGCAAAGATTAGAGATTTCTTCGATTTTGCCGAAACAAACTCGAGATCAAATTCTTGCAGAATGACAATCCATTTATTATACTTTCCCCCAATCATCCTTCTGGTGAGGACGAACTGAAACAAATTGACATGGGCCACTACCAAGGTCTGGCGAAGGAGAATATAATGTCTCAACCGCTGAACCGCATGTACGGTAGCTAAAGCAAGCTTCTCGACATGAGAATAATGAATATCTACGTCAATAAGCTTTCAGCTCAGATAATATATGACATGCTCTTGGAGCTCCTCATCCTCCTGAACCAAAACCATACCAATTGTCTCTAAGGACGTGGCCACATATAATAGAAAGTCACGGCTATAGTCCGGGGAACTAATCACCAAGGCCGATGCTAGGGCTCACTTGAGTGCATCAAAGGACTCCTGGGCTTGCTCATCCCAATAAAAGGGGGTGTCCTTCTTCAAGAGACGCATGAAGCCTCTAGTCAAATTGGCAAAGTTGACAACAAATCTTCATAAGAAGTTTACCATGCCTTGCAAACACTGAAGATGACGAATATTTTTCGGGGGAGACAACTAAAGTATTGCCTCAACCTTCAAAGAGTCGACTCTTATACCCTCCTTAGAAACGATGAATCCTAACAAACGACCTGATTTCGTGCAAAAGATGCACTTATGAGGGTTTAATCAAACTGAATAGTGCCAGCCTCTTTCGAAGACCAATCTCAAGTGATAGGGATGATGCATTCTCATGCGAGAATGAGAAGCGAGGTCATCCAAAAATACTTCAATAATTGACTTGAGATCGTGGAATATCAAGGTCATCACCCGCTGAAACATAGCTCCGTCGTTTTTAAGGCCGAAAGGCATTTTTCGATATGCAAACGTTCCCCAAGGATAGATAAATACAGTCTTATGTTGGTCCTCAGTTTTAATCTGTATCTGATTATATTCGGAAAAGCCATCCATGAAGGAGAACACCTGGCTACCCGCACACTCATCCAAAATCTGATCAATAAATGGTGTGGGGAAGTTGTCCTTAGGACAAGCATGATTCAAATCACAGAAATCAGTACATATCTGGATCGCTCCCTGCTTCTTATCCACCGAAACGGGGTTTGAAAACCACTTCGTCAAGGGAGAGGGATAGATGAAACCGAATTTCAATAGCTTCTCTATCTCTGCCTTAATGGCAGGTGCTTTCCTAGGATTCACCGCACGTAAACGTTGTCGAACAGGCTTAGCATTGGGGTAAGTCTTAATCTCGTGTTCGGCAATTCGAGGGTCAATACCTGGCATCTTGTCGTAAGACCAACCAAAAATATCACGAAATTCCTTAAATAGCTCGGTATATTCAAGAATCTCAACATGGGAACATTCTGCCCCAATATAGACATTCTCTATTGTGCCAGGATTGCGAGAGATGTTGATAGGAACCATTGAAGAAATGTTCGCCATGTTTCCATCAGCCATCTGACTAGGAGAGATTAATGGAACCATAGGACTACCAACTCTGTGCCTAATAATCACCCTAAAATCCTCACGCTCCAAGCGGTCAAGCTCTAGAAGAAAGTACAATCTATGATGGAGTTCCTCCCATGGTGGCTCAACTCCCGACATAGCCTCAATAATTGCTTCATCTGAAGGGAAAACCGTATCAAGGAAGTCATGTGCATGAGAAGACTGTACTTCCCATGCCGGCAGCACATAAGGGTCCTCCTCCTCTGTCCGTGAAGAGGAAGGACTAGGCTCTGTAGTACACTTGAGATTAGCTTGATAAGCTATCATAACTGCAGGCAATGGCAAATCTGTCGCGACGGGCTCACTCGAAGTACTCGACGCAGGAAGAATCCAAGGATCTTCCATATGACTCATGCGAAAAGACACCGATCTCGTAGATGTCGAAGCCTCGTCGAAACTAGATCCTACCATGAGGATCGATGCAGAACAACTAAAGCTCCCCATAAGGGATGGATACATGCCTACACCCACACTCCCAGTTGCTGGCTAAGAATGTTCAACGATTGGGATCGAAGCTTCCAAAGATGCAGTAACAAACGGATTCTTGAATGTCACTTGATCAATCGTTACAATATTCCCATTATGTGGAAAGCATACAACGCGGAACAAGGAAGAAGCAATGGCTTGCATACTATACATCCAGTTCCTACCCAGCAAGAGATTGTAGTCAAGGGGCGCATCAACCACCTCGACCTCTATCGCAATGGTCTTCCCTCCCAAACAGACTTTAAGGGAAGGAAGGATACTGTGCGGCCTAAAAGATCTCCCATCAAATGCAGTTAACATGGTCGCTGATTTAGACAGCTTAGGACAACCTAGACCCTTCCAGTAGGCTAAAGACATCACAGAAGTAGCAGCACCCTCTTCAATCACAATACACTTGACAATCATATTAAGACATTCTACGTGCACCAAAAGAGACACATAGTAGGGCAAGCGAGGCTGATTTCCTACGGTTTCAAATTTAATCACAGAGGAAGAATCATCATCGTTCACACCAAGGGTAGAAAGCAACACCTTCCTTTGCGAAGGACAACTCTGAAGCACTTCCAATGCAGACATCGCACAAGGAGTATGGCCCAAATCCTTGACAACTAAATAATTCTGGGTGGCTCGGGCATTTGGATTATGCCCCGAACGCTTAAGGACTCCCTTAGGAATGCGAGGTGCAACCTCAGGTTTATCCACAGGTTTCTCAATACGCAAAGGGGACCCTGGTGGATCAGGTTCTTTTCCTGGGCTGGGTTGTGACGAAGTATAATCTTTCGCACGCGTCACAACTTTCACAGCACGAACCATGTTAATGCACCCACGACCACCAGACTCCGGTGGATCATTATCATCACCAGACTGGTCATGGGACTTCGAGTTCATATTTTGATTATGCGATAAAGGGTTAGTTATCACAGTTGGGCCCTGTGCCAAGAATCTCGAAGCTTCCTCAATACAAGGGCACAAGTAAGTGAGGTGATCGTCCTTACATAATTTGCAAGGGAACTTAACCTTATGTTTAGCTTGCTTGTCCCCCCCAGCATTTTTGACCATTCTTGTCATTATTACTAGCATTCTCGTTCTTGTTCCCACCCTTACGATTATTCTTACCCTTTTTTCTATTCCGTTCGGGCTGCTGGTTACCCTTATGGTCCGACAATTGCACAGAAAGTACATTCATCGTTTGGGCGGGTTGAGATGAAGCTGTAGCTTGTCCTGAAGCAGATTGGTTGATTGACAATTGACTAACTTGTTTTTCCAACCGAATCTGTAGGTTTCACACTTACACAACCCACAATGCCATCGGCATGTGGTCCAGGTTTGACTTTGGGGTCGAAACTGGAACGCGGAGCATTGGGAATAATCTCATACAACAAAATGGACTAAGCATAGATCAATTCTAGTTCCTGTGCCCTAAAGATCGCTTGTTCCTCATTATGCACTACGGATGTAGAGACATCCTTTGTTATATACGGCAATAACGACTTGAGGAACCACTTGAGGAGGAACTCCAGCGGTATAAAGGCTTTAATTAACCGCTTCTGTCTATGCCACTCTTGAATATGATCAGATATATGTGTGGCTTTATCTTGCCGAAATGTCGACAAGAGCTTAGTACCAACGTCATAATGTACTGGAAGCTGGAAGTGATTAATAAAAGTCATCTAAAGGTCATTGAACAAAGCGAAAGCACCCCTAGGTAACTCTATATACCATTTCGCGGTAGGCCCTGTGAGGGTGTGTTTAAATAATCTCAAACGGATTGAGTCCTGATGTAAGGAATTCAAAGAGCACCATAGGTGAAATGTAGTAACGTGTTCGCTCGGATCCTCTCTCGGTTTGCCTTCGAACTTAGGTAGGTCCGCAGGAAGCTTGGTAGGGACAGCCGTCCAAGTCGGGTCGTGAGCCACAGGATCGTTCATCAATCTCAACAAGTCAGGAAGATTGAGCATCATGAGGAAAGGGATCCTAGGATGATGAGGTCGATGGACCGCTCCCTGATTCATATAGGTCTGGTTACCACCATGGCCTTGGCCATAGTGCCCTCCTCCCGTATGACCCATATAAGGTGGCATAGAAGCACCATAGTGAGGTGGACCTTCACTAGTAGGAGCTACAAAGCCGTAATTAGGAGAGTAAGCAGGTTGTTGATACCCGCCTCCATAAGGTGAAGAACCCTGTCCATACTGCGTCCCATAATAGGGTCCATAGGTCATCGCATGCGATGCCCCATGAGACACTCTGTAGGTAGGAAGATACATTCCGGAAGTAGGAACATACATCTTGGAAGTAGGGATAAATGCACTGGAAGTAGTAATGTGACCTCTAGAAGCATGAACATAACCTCCCGAAGCAACGGGTGGTATGTGGACTTGAGACACAATCGGTCTAGTAACTGCAGTACGGACCTGACTCGTAGCCGTGTGTCGACTCGAAGGACCACATGAATGAGGTGGAGGGTGAACATTTGAATAAATAGGTATAGAGGATGAAGGGATCTGAGTAATCAAGTATGTACTATTCCCTATCGTCACTTGTCTCGGATCTAGTATCCTAATAGGATCACTAACCCTAGACCTAGGAGGAACATAAGATGTAACTTCCACCACTAGGACAGAAGGTGCAATGTGACTAGTGCTCCCAAACCTCTCCACATGGTAAGGAATGAGAGTTCCCCCAGGCATAGTATTAGGCTCGAAGTCAGATTCGACATGGAATGTCAAATCATGCATAGAAAAACCAGTCATACCATAACTACCATAGCTGGTACTGGCGGGTTCAAAATGAGTCTCGGCATCCTCCGGCATCCCATACCGGTAACGCATCAACAGGGAATCAACACTAGAGTGAGTAGGTCTATCATGCATGGTTCCTATCTTAGAAATCACAGGACCTAACTCAGCTAAGCCTGGTGAAGGATCATAAGTAGGAGTAAATTCCCCATCGTCTACACGAATGGGAGGAGGTGGTTCAGGAATACCTTCTGAAGAATCTCCCATGGTGTGTGAATCAATGTGTGACATAGTCCGCCTAGACTGTCTAGGTCTCTCTCCGAAAGGAGGAGGAGAAGTAGAAGGCGGAAGTCCTGCTAAACGATGAGAACGGCGAGGAGCCGCACCAGAATCCACAATGACTCAAAAAATAGCAAAGACTCTCTATTTACATCAACCCTAGGCCAACTATCGTGCACAGAGCAATCACTAATAAAATCTAAATCCAAATTCAAGAAAACAAGGGCCGGATAAGTGAGATCCCGAATGAAGCAAGTATGTCTCACCTAGGAGAGGCTTGAGACTCCCATACACAACAAGCGGAGGTACGTAACCAATTATTGTGGCCCTCAGCTTCAACACATAAAGTGACTGTGCTTTCTGACCCCAACCTGGTTGGGACACCTGCAGAATAACCCCTGCAAAGTACCCCCTCAATATCCTAGGTAAGGCCACTAAGGTCACCTCAATATAATCAATGCTCAAACAAATAGTCGCAGGCAGGATTGACCGTATGGGAAGGGTAGCAAAGCCCAAAACTCTCGAAAGAGCCCCCATATACGAATACAATCCTGGAAACATCTCCGGTGCTACTCAGTTATGACTAGGGGTCATCCCAATCAATAACCGCTCACACTGCCTCGTGCTTAACTCCCTTTTGAGAGGAGGATCCTGAGAAACACTGGTTATACCAAGGATTTCACACATTCACCTGGACAGACACATACATGTTGTTGTTTAGTGATCTTGGAGAATTGACTTACAATGAACTATTCCAAGATCCTAAAACCTAAGCTTGTTGGTGCACCATAAAAGAAAAGAGTGTAGTTCATTTTAATTTAGCGTTGATTTTAGTTGGCTTTATTACTCAAAAATGAGATATGGTCATGCAACTAATGGAGTTATGACGCAACATGAAGCAAAATGCACACCTAACAATCAATGCAAATGCATTGTGTCTATGAAAACAGGGTATGCTACTACGTGAAATGCACAATTTCTCTTCAAATGATGAATGCAAATTTTCCTATATGAAGTCCTAACTAGTACTCCAAAGCAAATCTAGTGCAAGTATAATGCAAAATGCAAAATGCAATGCATAATGATAAGCAAATGTTTTTGGATTTTTTGAAATAAAATGAGATGCAAAAAGCAAACGAATGATTCTACAACCCCCAGACTCTGCAAGCACACATAAACAGCATTCAAGCAAAGCACTAAGGTAAAAGAACTCTAATGCACTAATCTCAAACAAAAAATCAAAAATGCCATGACAAGAGCCTTCTTAAAAAAGAAAAAATTAGCCTAAAAAAAATGTTTCTAGTCAGAAACAGGGGTATAAACAGACTCAGGCAGTGCCAAAGGAGACTCAGCAAGTATCAGAATTCACCCAGCAACCATTTAACTTCCACAAAAAGGAAAAAACAAGGGGATACGTGACTGTTCGCAGTAAACCCGCGTGTATACGCGGAAATCGAAGAGAAACCCGCGTGAATACGCAACTGTGAGTTAAAAACCCGCGTACAGGAAGAAAGGTGCACAAAATCAAGGCAAACAGACAGGCTAAGATAAAATTCACACCAATCAAAATCTACCAGGCATACATGCCCCCAGTTTCGACATAGAAACAAGAGAGAAAGAGCAATTCAAATTCATTGAATGCCGAGAAAACAACCCCCAAAGGACAACTACTAGGAACTCCCCACCAGAGTCGCCAATTCTGTTACGGAGAGAAATTCCTATGGCTTGGGGTACCACAATAGACAGCTTGACTCCAGAAATCAATTCTTTCCAATATGCAATAGAAATTAAATGTCTAACACTAAAGGATCAGACCTCATACCTTATTCTGGACGGTTGAAGTAGATCCCCATTGAGCTTTCCAACTTCAGCTTGAATTGATAGATTACTTCCTCAACAACAAGTAAACAATACAAGCATTCTATATATCATGGTGTTAGATATATTCTATCATATATAATCAATAATGTAAAAGCATTTGACAGAATCCAATGGATACAATATTCATTCAAACACACATTATTGGACAGGAAAAGACATTTCTATTAATATAAATCAGAGATTACACGATACAACCTCTGACGGCACGTCTGCGAACCGGAGAAACTGAATCCCCCACTTGGGCCTCCATCACTAGATAGCAAGCTCACAAGCAAAAGGAAAGCTTGGGAATAACACAAAAGTGCTCTAAGGGACAAAAGGATGCAGACTCAAGAATAAGTTCCGGAAATAATGGACTATAATTTCGTTGCTCTCAATTCTCTCTTATGCCTTCAATGTACCAAGGGGTTCCTTATATAGCTTTTCAAAGGGGTAATGAAAGGTCGAATCCGAGTGATCTCAAGGCATATGGAAGGCCAAGAGTCAAATGAGTCGGATCCATGTCAAGGAAAACTCCAAAAGGATTTGGATTTTGTACACATCCTGATGTACGCGGTTTTAGTGGTCAAACCCGCGTATGTACGCGATTATAGGTTTAAAAGTCGCGTGTATCATTTTTCACATGTTTTTAGGGATGATCAAGGAAACATCAAAGGATAAAAAATGGTCCATGGGGTCTAAGGAGTCTGCATCGGGACAGGGGAAGGCCATACAAAGTATTATTCACATGGAGTGGTGAAATCAGCTATAATAGCCAAGGCTTTCAAGACAAAAAATATTTCTTATGAGGTGAACCCCTTGCTAGGATTTGGAGGTGGTGGATTTTGAGGAGGTTGGTTGGGTCTCCTAAAAAGTGGCCTATTGAATCCTCTATTTTTGGATTGGTTTTCATTGTTAGTTTTCTTGAGATCATCCATCAATTTATACATTCTTTGGAGGAGATTCTTTACTTCACTCGTATTAAACGGATCTTGACTGGTAGCAGTGGGTTTAGGAGAACTGTCACTTTTCTTGCGAGAGGAAGACGCTTGCTCAGATGATGTGTCAGTGTTATCCTTAAGACAAAACATGTCCCTTTCGAATTGTATTGCTTCGAAGAATCTGTCTTGCAAGGACTCCTTATGAGCTCTTTTTACCCACATGGTTATTTGGGTCGGGAGACCCTTAATATAGTAAGATACCAGTAACTCCTCAACAGGAAGCACTGTACTTGGAATCCTATTCTTCAAATATGAAAATCGGTGATTGTAATCTTTGATCCTTTCTTTACCCTTAGTCTTCATGGAAGAAAGCTCTATGACTAACTCCTATGGGGTCTTGTCATCCCAAAATTTCTAAGTGAAGAGTTCAGAAAAAAAACATCCCATGATGGGATGGAACTAGCTTCGAATGCAAAATACCAGGTAGAATATTTTCCCTCAAAAGTGCAAGGGAATAGTCTACAAACCACATGTTCATGTATGACATTCCTAAGTCTGATGGCCTACATAAAATATTTGATGTGGTCTTCCACAAGGATTTTGTCATCTGGATTAAATTTTGGAAGCCACTTATCAGGGTTTTTAGGCAACCTATGCTAATCTCCTAGGATAGACACAATGTCTCCATCCAACCAAGGCTTGTTAAATTGTTGTTCAGCCATCGGGACAAGTTCCTCTAATAAGGTGCAAGATCCAAGATTTGATGATTCATCAGAGGAGGACGACGAAGAGGGAGGCGAAGGAGGTGGTCCCCCTACTCGGATGTTATGTCGAGGAGTGTTTGACTCCTGGAAGAACAAATCAAGATCTAGTCCAGGGGTAGATGGTTCACTGACATGATCGTTATGTTGCTCAGCATTTTGGTCACCTGGGTTAATATTATCTTGATTATTGTCTTGGGGAAGATTCTGGGTTAGATGTTCTTCAGTGAACCGTCTTCAAATCTCAGCAACGTTATGGGAGATACCCTTCAATAGTTGTTCAACTATGATGGGTCCTAGAATGGGTGATACGAGAACATATATGTCTGTTTAGGTACTCTGTTCTTGTCCAGGGGTAGCTGGGACTGCTTATGAACCTTGTGCTATTTTTTCCACTAACGTAGACGCGTGGGAGCGACTACGAGTGATAATCAGATCTCTTGCTAGAGGAGGTGTTTGAGTATTTCGTTTAGGCATGATGTGTTGGCCCTCCTTCTAGCACCATTTGTTGAAGCCTCAGTTGTGTATGTGGATGAAAAAGGTGTCTAAGGATTACAACACAAGAAGAAGACCAAGCCAAAGGCTTCAAGCAATTTCGCACAAGTATTTCTTTATCCTCGAGTTATTTAAGATAGTGATCTCCCACAGATATTTCAATAGCCTCCACTATATTTTGTGAGTTTGATCCAAAGAGGATCTATTTCCCAAATGGGAAAATAAGATAGGTGGTAGAAAGAAAAGGAAAATCAAATATAACTATGAAAGTAATCCTGATCTAAATCTAAGCTACCTAACGAGGATTTTGAGTTGATTTCCAGGTGGACCATAGGTGTGAACAGACAAGTATTTTCATCCAATCAACAGAAATGTAAATTAGACTAATATCTTATCACCTAACCCACAGTTAATTAATAAAAATTAATTAACATTAACCTAAGATTATATCATTCAAAGTTAACCTGCATAGCATGTGTCAGTTGAAAAACTAACATATTTTGTTGCAAAGTAGCACTATTCAATCACTTGCAGAAATAGATAAAGACAGTTAAAAGAATAAAATCCTTAAAGCTTTATCAATGCATTAATCAATAACAAAGGGAAATCTAAGTTATAAATAAATACATCTATCAATAGTAAGTAAACAACAACATCATCTGTCCATTTGAAACAAGAAAAAATTGAGATTTGTCAAAGAAATTCAATCAGATCAATGACAAGAGATATGTAATAACAATACTATATTGATTAAAAGTTCAGCAAGAAATTACATAAACCTATTGAAAAACAGAGGTGTTTTTCAGTCTCTTGTGCCAATCTTTCCTTCTCCAAAAGTTTCTTGATACGTCTGAAAACTACCTCTTAAATAATTATTACAAAATAATGAATTTCCCTCAAAATGGGATCAAATAACCTAAACAAAACTAATATCCCATAAAATCCCTCCATATTTTCCATATACCTAACAACTCTTCTATATCAGGATAGCTAACAGATTCAATGCCAAGTTGGGCATTGCACTTGTGATCTTCTATTTCATTTTTGGCTAGCTTATGCCAAAAATGAATATAGATGTGGATTTTCCCTTCAAATGAAAATGGTCTTTTTATTAACTGATCCACATCATCTTTACTGATATGATCAAGCTCCTTGATCTTCTCTTCTGCTTCATCTCTTCGTTGCTCAACCTGTTCAATCATCAACCCTAGTGGACATGCCTTGTCAATGAGTACCATTGCAGGAAAACATAAAATCTCCATTACATTGTCTCCAGTGTACCATCTCTTGCCACAAATGGCTTGTGCCTCCTTGATAGCTTCAGCAACCGTTTCATCTAGATCCTCCCAGGCTCGTAGGATAGTCCTGATTTTATTTAACTGGAAATTACTGAGAATGGTGATGTTGTCTGGTTTGTATTTCATATACCTTTCCCAGTCCACAACTTCATCATATGCTTTTGAAGCTTGTGTCCTTTTATTAACCAGATCTTCTAAAGCAAGAGACATTTTATCAAAAGTTACATCAGTTTCAAAAATGTTGTCAAAAGTATTAAACAACTCACTGATTAACTCATGATGCTCCCTATTAGTTCGAAGAGCCAGCTCCTTAAATTCTTCCCAAAAGAACTTAAAAAATGAAGATGAAGTTGCACTTGCAGTTGCATCTTCATACTGTTTTTCCAATAAAACTACCTTCTATGAAGAAGTAGCATTGGTAGTCTTCTCCTTCTGTAACTCATCCTGAAGAGCAACATTCTTTACCTATAATTCATTATACCTGTCATCAGATGTCTTTACCAGATTAGTAATTTGGTCCTCATGTTGCTTTCTGACTTGTTCCAGCTCCTTCTTTAATCTTATCAAATTCCTTGTTCATAGTAGTGACAGCATCAAAGCTATCACCTGTGAAATCTCCTAAAACAGAAGCAGCATCTGTAGCATCCACCTATGGATCACCAAATTGTTGAGTCCATACAATCTCATTAGAAAGAGATGCATCTACACCGCTTTGATCTCTACTCCTCTTTTTTCCTCTCTTAACCACTAATTTATCAGATTTTCTATAACGATAATCTCCAAGAGATATTACGATGTCCTCATTGAATTCATCTCTTATCTCATCAATGGGAGGTGCATCAATACCTGTAGATATCAAATAGGAGTTTTGAGTCATAGTATGGGAAGGCATAGGCATAGTAATGTGAGAGGTGAGTGAAAAGGAAGTACTACTCTGGATAACAGTCACTTCAGGATTTGAGGGAATATCTGGAACAGAGGTTTCAATGGATGAAACATGCATGGTGGCCGCTGGAAGTGATGATGGTGAAAGTACTGAGGCTTTCTCAAGAACAGGAGATGGTATTGAACTAATAGAAGGAATATGTAATGGAACCTTAAAGACTTGATATATAGTGGATGGTGGAATAGGAATTTGAACAGAGATAGGTGTAATGGAATTAGGTAGACATGTGGCATCATGATAGAGTTGATACATAAAGGGTGTCATGGTAGAACCAGTAGACAAGGAAGATAAGGCTAGGATCGATGAGAGGAGTAATACCGAAGAAAATGGACAAGGATCAAAAGAAGATTTTGGTTTTGGGAGAGCTAATGAAGATCTCCCATTGCTGCCACTAAACACATTCATGAACTCCTGCAAATTATTACCATTTCCAACTTCCTCAGTGACAGTCACGGGGGAAAGTCTCTCATCCTCTTCTTCTTTCGAATTGGTCAAATCTATAGTAGAAGCAGGGAATGATGGAACTTGAACCTTCAATTCCTTCAGTGATTTCTCCTCAACCTGATTTTTTTCAGATTTGGCTTTATGAGAAACAGTAGTTACCTAAGTATCCCCAACTGGTTGAGAAGTTTCAATTTCTTGAGTGTCCAATGCAGAAGTCATCCTGGTCAGCTTCTGTTTAAATTGCTCTGAAGTATGTATTAAGGTTTTAACCTACTGATCAACAGATGCCTATGGAATGTCCTCCATGGGACTTTTACCTTTATCTGTGGCTAAACTTGTTGCTATGGAAGGGTCTTTGGTTGTTGCTTGAGCTTCTTTTTCTTCCCTGTCTCTTATGATCTTTTCTTGAATATCCAATTCCATTGCCCTGTAGTGTCGGACCTTGTATCTGACTTCTTTTTGATATAGTAGGATTTGACTCTGCTCTTCTTTACCTTTCGCTCTGGCCAAAACCTCAGATAAAGTGTCAACTCCTTGATAATTGAAGTCATCTGGAACTACTTCATGAATGTATCATGCTTTGAAATGATTATATTTAAGGTGGGTATCAACAATCCCTTTGGGATCATGCTGTCTCTTACTAGAAAAACCCAGCTTGAGCGAAACTATGTGATCACTGAGTTCTGATTCCCAGGTGGAGGTCGGTATACTCAAGGAACAAAGAGTTTGAGGAAACTTGGGCCAGGCTTTTCTTTTGGGCATGACACACTTCATGTATATCCCTTTAGTCATTGTCTGGAATGATATTTCTTCGAGATCCAATCTGTCAAGTACTACCTTGGGTAGCATGTGAGAAAAAATGTTGCCGAGAATTATGCAAATGTTTCATCGACATACCAACCCCCCATCGTAGCTATAAGGGTTTTGGCTTCAGGGGAGAAAGTAGGAGATTCCTTCTTGAAAACTAAGAAATAGACTCGGTCGACAAATTTCTCACAAATGTCATAAAATCTGGTCATGTAGTTGGCATCCCACAGCTCCGCATGGTAGATGTGTACAAGCAGGGCTAGTAGTACCCAATTCCATCCCAAATTAGGATAATGGAACTTAGCGCAAAAGATGTTGACAATGTAAGTAGAGAAGAAGAAATTAGGTTTCTTACTAGTAGTGGCTTTCTGAAATTCTTGTATGGTTGTTTTGAGTTCTAAAGAAAGGACTGAAGCCCATGGGAGAGATTCACCCATGGTTATAACATGATGGGCAATTGGATCCCATTCTTCCTTAAAATAGAAATAGTTAGGGAGACCGTAGAGCCTGCACAACATTGCTACTAGTAGGGAATAGGGTTCCTTAAACCATTTAATAGGGTACAGTTCATCTTTCCTTTGGGAAAACTTTCGTGGTTCATTCTGTCACGTACCCATTCCCCATTATCGTGCGAAAATAAAAAATTCATCGAGAAACTTTACTGTTCATCGAATCATAGGGTATGGATGTGAACCACTTCTTGACATTTCCAAAAATGTCACACTCCCTTCCATATTCGATTGATCAGTTCGACGATATGCAAGGAAATATTTCAAAGAAGATCAGACAGTGGAGAGAAGATGCGACGAAAATCAACGATCTCGCAGACTGGAACCAAATCAACGGTTCAGAATCCACCTGCAAAAATCAACGATGCGGAAAGCTCGAGTTGCGGGGTTGAAAGTTATGAAAAATTGTAATCTCACTTCCCGCAACCCACATCCCGAATCAAAAACAGATCAACGACGAACAACCATCCCGCGAATATCGATGGTGCGGAAACTTGGACTTGAGGGATTGGGAATTGTGGAAATCACGACACCGCGATTAAGCATCCCAAAAGTTGTAGAAAATAAGTTGTGGAAGGAAAAATTGCAAAGACCACGATCTATGAATCCGGCATTCCGCATCCCGCAGACTGCGTAAATGGTGATTTCTAGCAGGAAACTCAACTTTTTCACTGAAGTCTTGGGTCGATCTGATCATTCAAGCCATAACCGATCTAGACAATCTACCCTACAACTTATTTCAAAGTATATTAATGGAAAACATACACAGATTCCTGTAATTGCAGTTATTCAAAGGAACAATGCATCAATTCAACACAGCAACGTGTTCATCACACTCCATCAAGCAATTTACAATACAAGAAATACAATTGCAGAGAATAACATAGACAAGAACACTTATCTTAAATAGAACTTGTCATGTAACCAGCTATGTCGCTGCAATGTTCCTCCCAACCATAGGCCAGTGTGCTCATCAATCTCTCAGCGACACCTCCACCCCCGAGTTGAGCATGATTTCCTCAAGGAATAAGGGAACACTAGCAGACTCATACATAGCCAAGGTGCAATAACACTCAGCCAAGCCAACATAGTTGGGTTTATCAGGATACAGGGTAAAACATTCCAACATATGGGTTTCACAAGCCACTCAGCCAAGCCATCTCACAGTTGGTTATCACAGACTAAACACAGTCAAGCCAACATTCACCTTTAAGGACTAGTCAAGCCAACAGATGGGTTTATCAGACTATACACAGTCAAGCCATCTCACTATTGGGTTTATCAGACTGTCCAGCCAAAGGTTACTCACTAGGTCAAACACAACAAGACACTACTAAGCCAACATATGGGTTTACCAGGCTACCAGCCAAGCCATATTTCTAGTTGGGTTTATTAGGCTTCTAAGGAAATGTGTAGGAAGAACTACTAAGCTAGTGAGCTCATCTATAGAGCTAAGAACACCTTCACAAGACCTATCTGTCCTGGCTTCCCCACTACCTACACATCCAACACAAGGAAGTGTCCCCTTCTCTACTCCACAGTCCTTCAGGCTACACCTTCCCTTCCTATGCTCTTCAATATGTGCATAGTAGGTTTACACGCTACTCTTATCTCATCGTAAGGTTTCGCACTAGATTTATCAAGCACATTCTTCATCTCTCCCATTCCTAAGTCTTATACATAGCTCAGACCCGAACCAGGGTGCACAACACAGCAACCACAAGGAGACTCCACAACACCTGCTTTACTCTGGAACACAAGTAACAGGGTCTCATACACTCTGTATTTTGAGACAACGCTGCAACATAGAAATCACAATATTTCCAAGGGAAAAACACTCCCAGAACATGAAGGATACACACATAGAAGGAGCTCCACTGCTACCACAATGTCACTCTCCTGGGAAACGAAGATGGTGGTGAACGATGATTGAATCAAAACGTCCCGCAGCTCTCAAAACATGAGAGTAAATCCAAAACGTAAACACGTGGGTCAAAACTGGCGTACATTTCTTTTGTTTTCTTGTCCATGCAAGCAAAACACGACATTCCAAAACTGGGTTCTCTGCCTAATTCAAAATTTCCCATACTCTTCCCCTTCCAAGCAATAACTACCTCAACCACCTTCTGGCAGAATAAATGGTTGGGAAGAGAAGACAAGAAAGAGGTTAGTTGAAAGTTTTGATGGGTTCTCCCCATGACACATGGCTTTTCCCCAAACTGGCTCAAGGTTAACATTCCCCCCCCCCCCCCCCTTCTCCTTAGTAAAATCATGCCCCCATCTCATTATCCGTTGCATTGACATAGCTGGCTATGAGTTTTCATTAATTTTCATATTCACGTGGTGTTTACAAACGTGCTTGACTTAGCATAGAAACCATAGGCATCAACCATGATCGCCTATGTACCAAGCATTAATTAATGACATGACCTTGGCCTTGAGCTCGTTATCATGATTCAATATCATATTTGCATCATATACATTAATGCAACGGGGTCAAAACTGGGGCGTTACATTCCCCTCCCCCTTCAATAGCATTGTCCTTGATGCTTACAAAATTGAACAAAATACTATACTAGCATCACCTCAGTTCTTCACATATTCGAACAAAAATGGATGTCCCAATCGCATGGCATCCTCTAGCTCCCATGTAGCCTCTGCAGGACCATAGTGCTCCCACTGCACCTTTACCTGTCCTATGGCTCGGTTCCAGAGCATGGTGACCTTCCTGTCGAGGATGCGCATTGGCTCGATTCAAAACTCTCCCTCGGGTTCCACCTAAATCACATCCCAATTTATCACATGGTTAGGATCATGTACATATTTCTTAACCAAAGAAACATGAAAAACATTATGATCTCTAGTGCTAGCAGGCAATGCAAGTCTATATGCAACTAGCCCTATTATTTCAAGCACTTCAAATGGCCCACAATATCTTGGTGACAGCTTGGCACAACTCCCAAGCCTCAAGGAACTCTTCTTTTCCCTCACTCTGAGGTAAACATGATCCCCAACACTGAACTCTCTGTTCACCCTATGGTTATCAGCATAGCTTTTCTGTCTGTCCTGGGATGCTTTCAGATTTTGCCTGATCTTTACAACCTCTTGCTCCATTTCCTTGAGCAATTCTGGACCAAGCACAACCGTGTTCATGGGATTATCCCAAGTCACTAGTGTCCTACACCTTCTACCATACAAAGCTTCATACGGACTCATCCCCATTGATGCTTGCTATCCATTGTTATATGCAAACTCTACCAAGTGTAAATAATCTTCCCGCTTGGTTGGTTTGTCTGTCACATACATGCGAAGCATGTCTTCAAGCACTTGATTTACCCTCTCTGTTTGCCCATCAGTCTGAGGATGGTAGGCAGTGCTGAAATTCAACTTTGTACCCAAATCCGCAAACAACCCATTCCAAAAATTGGAAGTGAACTTGACATCTCTGTCAAAGACTATTGCCTTAGGCAATCCATGCAATTTGAAAATCTCCTTCATGAATATCTTTGCAATGTCATCAGTCTTATGCGTAGACTTAACCGGTATGAAATGTGATGCCTTCGTCAACTTGTCCACCACAACCATGATGGAATCATGTTGTCTCCAATTCATTGGCAATCCTATAATAAAATCCATGGAAATAACTTCCCATTTCCATTCTGGAACTGGAAAAGGCTGCAACAAACCTACAGGGTGTTGATGCTCAACCTTTACCTGTTAACATTTCATGCACCTGGAAATGCATTCAGCCATGTCCTTTTTCATTACTGGCCAAAAATACTGCTTTCTAGCTGTAGCAATTGTCTTTTGATATCCTGGGTGACTAGAATATGGAGCTTGATGGATCTCGTCCATAACAACTCTCCAAAAATCTGCTACCTTTGGAATAAAAATTATGTTCTTATAGGTAAGAAGTCCATCTTCTTCCAATTTATATCCCTCATACTTCTTTTCAAGGATTTGTTGTTGCAACTTGTCCTTGACCTGTGCATACAATTCATCTTCAACAGTATGATTAACAATCTACTTCCTCAAATCTGATTGGCAAGTACTAACAGATGCACCTTCCTACTGAGTGCATCAGGTACCTTATTCTCTTTTCCTTTTATGTGATTGATTTCAAAATCAAACTCACATAAAAACTCCAGCCATTTAGCTTGCCTAGCATTTAGAGTAGGCTGATCAACTAAATACTTCATACCTCAATGGTCTGTCCTTAACTCAAATATTCTACCCATCAAGTAATTCCTCCACATCTTGAGAGCATGTACTATGGTTGCAAGTTCCAAATCATGAGTAGCATAGTTCTTCTCATGATCCTTCAACTTTCTTGACTCGTAACATATAACTTGGTTGTCTTGCATAAGGCCTCCTCCAAGCCCTTGTCTACATGCATCGGTACACACCACAAAATCTTTCTTTGGGTATGCAACTTTCAATACTGGTGCACTGGTGAGAATATTCTTCAACTACTGGAAGCTTTCTTCACACCTCAATGTCCATTCAAACTTTATCCCCTTCTTTTGCAAAGAAGTGATGGCATGTGCAACCTTGGAGAATCCTTCAATGAATCTCCTGTAGTATCCTACAAGTCCCATAAAGGATCTTACATCTGTCACATTTCTTGGAATAGGCCAATTCATAATGGCTTCAATCTTGTCAGGGTCCACAGATATACCCTCTTCTGAGATAATGTGACCCAAATACTGAATTCTATCTCTATAGAAGTCACACTTGCTCAGCTTTGCACACAACCGATGCTCCCTGGGCAATTGCAATGTCAATATCAAATGCTCTTCATGTTCTTCCTCATTCTTAGAATAAACAAGAATGTCATCAAGGAAAACAAGAACAAACTTGTCCAAATACCTGTTGAAGACACTATTTATAAGGCACATAAATGTAGATGGTGCATTTGTGAGACCAAATGGTACCACTACAAACTCATAATGTCAATACCTTGTTCTGAAGGTTGTCTTGTGAATGTCTTCAGCCTTGATTCTCACCTTATGGTAACCCGACCTCAATTCAATCTTGGAAAATACCCTTTCTCCTCTCATTTGATCAAAGAGGTCATCAATCCTATGTAAATGATACTTGTTCTTTATTGTGACTTTGTTCAGCTATCTTTAATCAATACACACTTTGAGTGTACCATATTTCTTCTTTACAAACAGAATTGGTGCTCCCCAAGGAGACACGCTGGGTCTAATATACTTCTTCTCCAACAACTCTTGCAGTTGCATCTTCAACTCTAGCATTTCTGGTGTACTCATTCTGTAGGGTGTCTTGGACACTGGTGCTGCTCCTAGCACAAGTTCAATTTTGAAATCAATGTTCCTCTTTGGAGGAAGCCCTGGAATCTTATCAGGAAACACATCCCTGAATTCCTACAACACATGAAATTCCTCCAACCTAGGATTTTCATTCTCTGGTGCCTCCAAAATATAAGCTGCATATAACTAACAACCTTTCCTACAGAACTTCTTCAACTGCATTGCTGAAACCTGCCTCACAGAAATCACCTTTGGAATTCCTTTCACCATCCTTGAGTTTCCTTCTTCATCCAAGCACTCAAAATCCTTATTATAGCAGTCAAGCTTTACTCTGTGAGCTTCTAACCAATCCATTCCAATGAGAACATCATAGGAACCAAGTGGTAGAACATTCATATATACACAAGTGACCAATCCATTCATAACCAATGGACATTTCTCCACCACTTCGCTAACCTTCCTCTTAGTTCCAGTGGCTAGCTGAACTAACCAAGATTTGCTATGCTTTACTTTCTTAAAGGCACAAATATCTAGTACTCTAGGAGTAATGTAACTGTGGGTAGAACCAGGGTCAATCAAAATAGAAACAGGTTGATCAGCAATCTTACCTGCAACTTCAACCATGGTTGACTGGTGATCTTCCTGGTGGTCCTCCAGCACTACGTAAATCCTAGGGATGGCCCTTGCTACTTGACCCACTATTCCTACTTCTTGAATGTTGTAAGCTGGCCTTGCACTCTCATTCTCGAGTGGAAAATTCCTGTGCATGTGGGGTCCTCCACATTTCCAACATTGGAGAGGTAATATGTTCTGCTATGGATCTCTTGGTTTCTCTCCCATCACTCTGGCTAGCTGCTTTTCAGCTTATGATGGTTGATTCTGCTGATTCCTAAAGCTAGAAGGTTTGAAGCTTTTCTTCCTTTGGTCATACTTCTCATTCTTCTTGTCCTTCCATGTCTTTTGATAGTTAGGTTTTCCTCTACTTTTCTCATAGCAATACTTATCTTTCCTTATTGTTTCTTCCAGAGTTCTAGGCTCATAAAACTCAATCATGTCTTTGTAAGAATGAATCAATCCACTCAGGAACCATTGGATTGTCACCCTCTCATCCTTGATATACCTAACGTATCTCAATAGTTCTAGGAATATGTTCACATACTCTTCCACGGTTTGTTGTCCCAATCTCAGCTCATGGAATTCTTTAATATTGTCATCGTAGTACCTGTCAGAGAGGTATTTTTGCTTGAAGTATTTCTGGAACTATTTCCACACAATTTTCCTTTCATTAATCTTCTTCACTTGCCTATAGTGCTCCCACCATATGGATGCCCTTCCATTTAAATTGAATATGGAAACCCTTGCCTTCATGTTCCTCGAATATTCCTGAACTTGGAAGTACTTCCTTATCCCAAGAAGCCAAGCTTCAGCTTCTTGTCCAGTATTTGCCTCGCCATCAAACATAAGAGGTTTAGCCTTCTTAAAATCATCCCAAGAGCAATCCCTACATCAATTCAACACAGCAACATATTCATCACACTACATCAAGCAATTTACAATACAAGAAATACAATTGCATAGAATAACATAGACAATAACACTTATCTTGAACATAACTTGTCTTGCAACCAGCTATGTCGCTGCAACGTTCCTCCCAACCATAGGCCAGTGTGCTCATCATTCTCTTAGTGACACCGCTACCCCCGAGCTGAGCATGATTTCCTCAAGGAATAAGGGAACACTAGCAGACTCCTACATAGCCAATGTGCAATAACACTTAGCCAATCCAACACAATTGGGTTTATCAAGCTGCAGGGTAAAACATTCCAACAGATGGGTTTCACAGGCCACTCAGCCAATCCATCTCACAATTGGTTATCACAGACTGAACACAGTTAAGACAAAATTCACCTTTAAGGGCCAGTCAATCCAACAAATGGGTTTATCAAACTATACACAGTCAAGCCATCTCACTGCTGGGTTTATCATACTATCCAGCCAAAGGTTACTCACCAGGTCAAACACAACAAGTCGCTGCCAAGCCAACATATGGGTTTATCAGGCTACCAGCCAAGCCATCTTTCTAGTTGGGTTTATCAGGCTTCTAAGGCAATGGGCAGGAAGAATTTCTAAGCTAGTGAGCTCATCTACAGAGCTAGGAACACCTTCACAAGACCTATCTAGCTTAGCTTCCCCACTGCCTACACATCCAACACAAGGAAGTGTCCCCTTCTAGTGCTCTTCAATATGTGCATAGCAGGTTTACCCACCACTCTTATCCCATCGTAAGGTTTCACACTAGGTTTATCAAGCATGTTCTATGTCTCTCCCATTCCTAAGTCTTGTACATAGCTCATACCCAAACCAGGGTGCACACCACAACAACCACAGGGAGACTCCACAACACTCGCTTTACTCTAGAACACAAGTAACAAGTCCTCATACACTCTGTAGTTTGAGACAACGCCGCAACACAGCAATCACAGTATTTCCAAGGGAAAAACACTCGCAGAACACAAAGGATACACACATAGGAGGAGCTCTGCTACTACCACAATGTCACTCTCCTGGGAAACGAAGATGGTGTTGAACGATTATTGAATCAGAACATTCTGCAGCTCTCAAAATGTGAATGCATGGGTCAAAAATGGCATACAGTTCTGGTGTTTTCTTGTCCATGCAATCAAAACACGACATTCCAAAACTGGGTATTCTACCCAATTCGAAATTGCCCATACTCTTCCCCTTCCAAGCAATAACTACCTCGACCACCTTTTGGCAGAATAAATGGTTGGGAAGAGAAGACAAGAAAGAGGGTAGTTGACAGTTATGATGGTTTCTCCCCATGACACATGGATTTTCCCCAAACTGGCTTAAGGTTAACATTCCCACCCCTCCCCCTTATCCTTAGGAAAATCATGCCCCCATCTCATTATTCGTTGCATTGACATAGCTGGCTATGGGTTTTCATTAATTTGCATATTCACATGGTGTTTACAAACATGCTTGACTTAGCACAGAAACCATAGGTGTCAACCATGATCTCCTATGTAGCAAACATTAATCAATGACAGGGCCTTGGCCTTGAGCTCCTTGTCATGATTCGATATAATATTTACATCATATACATTAATGCAACGGGGTCAAAACCAGGGTGTTACACATTCATCCAAGATTTCAATATTTCATCAAAATTATACCTGGACTTAGCAGCTTTGACGAAATCAGCATTAAGGAGTTGTCTAAATGGTTTGAGAGCATAAATTTTTACAAAAGTCTCAGATCAGAAATTGGCAAGTAGAAATCCATTGCTATTATTTAAAGAACAAACTTTTGGATTGACATGATCAATAATCCACTTGACCGCGTCGTTGTAAGGGAGAATGGCAAGTCTTGCAACAATCATATGGATACCGGAGTCCCTAATTTTCTTGTAAATGGGTTGGTCATCTCGAATGTCTGAAAGATCATCATTGTCGAAAATAGAATAGATTCTAGACCAATCTAACTGGTAGGTCTCACTAACCCGACCACTGGTATCAGAGAAGACACCAAAATTTGGGTCTTTGGTCAGCATATCTTTCTGCATGTTTTTACACCGGGTAATTCAAGGCGTTTTTGAGGTGGACATATTCTGTTGGATGCATAAACTAGAAATTAAAACTAATTTTCACTGGAACAACAGTAAGTAATCCAAATTAGGAAGGGCGACTCGAAAACTTACCTGTAACCAAAGCGAATGGTGGCAGAGTTGCTTGGTAAAAACCCCAAAGTAAATTCACGTAGCACAGTGAGTTACAATGGTAAAATGGTGAAGAAATTATCAAAATACCATCATATATATAATTTGCAGGAAATAATTAAGACCGTATGATGAGAATAAAAACGATGGTCAGGATCAAACTCTGCGGGATGCGGGATCGTAACAAAAAATTCAAATTTTATTAATCGTTCTGCAACCCACATTCCTCATTTGCGGGATGCAGGATGTGGAATCGCAAAAACAACAAAAATTTATTCAAATATTTCCGTGGCCTGCATTCCGCATTTTGCGGGATGTGGGAACACACAAACCGAATGAAATAACAAACGACACCCCGCACCCTGCATTCCACATTTATGTAGGATGCGGGTTGCGGGTTGAGGAAATTCAAAATATATGACTACAAAATCCTGCATCCCACAATTTGTGGGTTGTGAGGTGCGGGTTGCGGGATTGAAACAATTCCAAACAAAAACTAGTCTTCCGCAACTTGAAAACACACAAATCAGGCATAGATTTTTAGAAGTTTTGAGTTAGAAAATTACAGAAGCCAAGACAAATGTAATAGAAGCCATGAAATGGAAAAAGGATTCTAATAAGTTAACTTTGTATGTGTAATTGGGCTCCTGTGTAAAAACAACATGGGATCTGTTGTACCTACAACAGGTCCCAATAATAGAAATAAGAATTTAAAAAAAATCTTAAGACTTCCTTTCTCTATCAAAAATCTTCTCCATGTGTCGTGCTCCATCATAATCTTTATATAAGTTTTTATCTTTGATTGTAGAATAATTGGGTAGCTTAAAATTAGGCGATAATATCTTTAGAAGGTAATATTTTAATAACATTTATAAAGAAATACACTTTATTCCATCACTGCTTTGTTTTGTTTTTCTTTGATTTGGATCTTCGTTCAGTTGTGGTAGGTGTTGATGACACGACTTGTTGTATAGGCATGGAGTATTGTTGACGTGGTCTGAGGTGATAAATTTGATTCCAGTCTTATCCTCTTGGATAATTGAATTATTGTATTTTCCTGAAGGAAATTTGTAGTTCAATGTACATCTCAAAACATAAATACCCTTCCTACACATATAATTTTTTCAAAGAAATTAACAAATCAAAATCAGTAGCCAAATTTTATTTAATGATCTTTCTATCCAAAGATGGGAAGTCTTGGACTAGATCCAAAACATCCCTTTCCTTAGCTTTGAATGTATCAGTGTAAACGTTAAAAGAGTATAAAAGATCATCCTTGGTCCACAAGGATGGAAGGCTTATTTTAAGAAGAGGGTTAACTTTTTCCTTGAATTCATTTGCTCATGATTTCACAATGCAACATTTTTCTCATGGTGATGCTAGAAGGTCTTTCATCTTGTATATATTATCTTCTTGCATAATCACTTATGTTCTTTCAACTATTTGTAAGGCTTCAAAGTTATCCTGAGTCAATGAGTTGAGATATGGAATAACTCTGTTTACAATTTCGTACTTTCTTCAATATATTTCTGATGCTTCTTAATATCTATACCAATATTTATCATTAGACCTTCTGAATAATATAAGATATCAAAATAGGTCTAGATCCTTGTATGAATGTTTGACCATTTCTCCATAATTCACTTTTCCCTATTTTTAAATTGTAATTGACAACATTTTGTCATTTTTACCCTTTCCATTTCTTCAATCAACATGTCATTCTCTTTCATCTGAGCTTGTAATTCAGTTTCTTTTTGTTGTGTAATTTTCTCTAAAGATGAAATATGATTGTTTTTTTCCTGAATATTGCTCTACAACTGAATTTATTTGTCGGATTGAAGTTTCTTGACCAATTCCAAAATCCTGATATTTTGAATTAGTTCATTCACTATGTTTTTGTATTGATTGACATGTTTATATAAATCATCTACATTTCCATCAATGTTGCTCGAATCATTATCTTGATCATCTTTAAAATATGGTTAAATGAAATCAATATATGCCTTCTTGGCAACTTCCTTTTACAAATCTTGAATTTTAGAGGTGAATTCCTCTATATCTTTAATTTTTCATTTTTCAATGTTCCCACCTGATTGGCCAATTGGGGTATTTTTTCCTTTAGAGATAGATTTTTGTGATCGGTTTGATCAATCTTCTCTTATAGAACAATTATCTCTTAAGTCTGGGTTGGCTCATCATTTGGTAGTTTTATATTTTTTCTTAAGACCTTAATCTTAGATTCTTTATATAAGGTAATCACCCTTAAATTTTGTTTAGAGCTTGATACTAAGACATCAATTACATTGGAATTGAGATTTTTGGCCTTCAAATCTCTAACATTATTTACCGCATTTTCACTATTCAATTGTTTTTCCATCTTAGCTTCTTGTAATTTTTTGACATTTATAGTTGTTTACAACATTCGATCAGAAACCATTCTCCTATATTTATTTGATTTATCCATGGTTGTAATTAACCTAGGACCCATCTCTTTAGTTTGTAATATGTCATTTTCCAAAGATTTGGCAGAAGTATTATCCACAAAAAAAAATCCATGTCTGAAATTTTTTCTACTATAGTTTTTATTTGGGAAGAAGATGGATGAATAAATTCTAACAAAGGATATTGTAAATCTCCTTTTGTGGTTTCTTCTACCACCTAGAGTGTTTTTTCAAGCAATTTGTCGGAGTTGTTTCCATCCTCTTCCTTATTGATATCAAGGATCGAGACTTCCACTACTTTGGGCATTTTGTTTTCATTTAGCCTCAACACTTGGTCAATTTTTCTTTTGCCTTTGCCACTTTATTTGACTGTTATAACTTTCTAATTCTATGTATCTGTAGAAATTTGATATCCTCCATACAATAAGTAGTTGTTTGGAAATCATCCGCTTCTATTGCAATTTGTTTTTCTTCGATAATTTATTTCTCCGATGAGTGATTTATGCAACTTTCCATGTTGGATAATGATGATAAAGTTGAATTATTGTTTGTTACATATTTAAAGGATTTGAATGAAACTCTCAAATTTGAGATAACCTTGTGTGGATCTTACAGAAAAACGTATTCCATTTATAAACCCCATGATTACAAGATTTGATCCATAATATCCAAAGTAGACTATTCTTAATTACAAAATACATAATTTCTTGAGAGAGAGAATAAGTGAATTTCTTTTTTTTACTGAGAAATGTGTTGCATCACTAGCTATCATTTTTCTAGCATATTCTTGAGCAAATATTCTTGGAAATATATAAAGCAATAACCTATAAGGTATCCCTTTAAAATCATAAATCCTCATTACAGTGCAATTGAGATATAACAACTAGTCTCCTACTTTGAATCAATGACTTAACTATAACATGGCATAGAAATCTTTTGGTATCATATGTGGATAAACTTTGTGAAGAATTTTATGGAAATTGAGAAAAAATGTATCTACAAAGACCTTAAAACCTTGAGCAAAAGGGGTCATGATTTGAGTCCATTCAGTTACAAAAAATGAATTACCTTCAAGAGTCAATCTCTTTAAAGAAAGATGTTAAAAATGAAGGTATTGAAAGTAAAAAATCAAGTAGATCAAATATGATTGATATCTAAAAAAATTGAAACAGATAAAACCACAAAGTTTTTCATGGATAGCATTTGACATGAATGAAGCAAAAACAAATATTATCACTTGGTCTTTACTCGGAGTAAATATTTTTCCAATCAAGCTACTACTTAATTCATCCATAGTAGAGTCATCATCATAACCCAATACCAAATAAAGCATAGTAGTCAAGTGTTGGAAATCTTCTGGTAAAATGGACCTTTGCAAGGGCAACTTGATCTCTTGTGTTTCCACTAATTTAGGACTCCATTGAAGTATCAAATGACTCCACTCTTCAGGAGATAAACTCTTTAAACAATTAATCAACTCTTCATATGATTTGTGAAGTTGGGGTTCATACAAGTTTAATATTTTAGTAATGGTAGGAGGGAATACCAAAAAAAAAGTTCATGCGTTCTGTTACAGGAATTAATAGAGTGAAGCATTGGGTTGTAGCATTCTGAACACATAAAAACAAAATCTGGCATGACAAAATTCAGAGGTAGGATATATTGTGTTAAACCACATTCCCAAGAAGCCTTCAAAATATCAAACCTTATGCAGGTTGGTCATAGGAAATTCACAAAGGGATTAAAGTGGAAAAGAAACTTTGACATCAAAAATATCTTCAAAAAGGTCGATAAAGATTTCAAGATCTGCAGCCAAAATACCTAGTTTCTTAGATTGTTCTAAACTCTTTCTATGTGGCATTTTATTGGGTATTTTAATAATTGAAACTTAGACTTGTGACTTTCAGTATTTCCTTTCACTTTAGAGACAAATGAGTCTAAGGTAGAGTCAAAGCTTATCAGTATTGTCATGAAGAAATTGAAAAAGGAATTCGGTGATTTACCTACATGTTATCTTCTCTTGGTGCGAACATAGCTTTGATATTCATGACAAAAGCAGAAAAAAAAGAATCAGAAACATCATAGGGAGGACAATAACATTTCAAATTTGAAATTAATTTTTTACCAAACCATTCAACGTGCCCTTTTCTTATTCGAAGCAAAGTTTGGGAATTAATGACTAAAGACATCATTTACCCATCACCTTTAATGCGAGATCCACTTTTTATTGTTGGACTTCATAAATGGTTTCAGAGGATGAAAAACAAATTTTGCAACATTTTCCTTAACTCTGAATTGTTAGATTTTTTTACAAGTGTCACCATCATGTTCATTTAGAAGTATGTGTGCATTATTAAAACGTGCCCAAGAAAGGCTGCATTTTGATCAAAGTTTTAAGCAATGATAAAATCAAACCACTACAACTTAGCAAGTGATTTTGTAAAATAATTTTATGTGAAGTGTAAGTAAATATAACAACCCATTTCCTAGGGACATCAACCACGAGATGTTATAACCTGGGGTCAACAAAGAGAGAGGGGGTGGGAGTTAGGGCTAGGTGGAGGAGCATGGAAGAGAGAAAAAGATAGAGAGATTAAATAGTGTAACCCACCTAGAATTGGAAAAATAATTATTTTTATTATTATTTATTTTTGAAAAACATTATGCTAAAAGTTATTGTAAAGTTTTTATGACCAAGTTGGTCAAGGATGACTATAATTAAATATTTTATTTATTAAATAATAAAATGAAGAGACACCTATCCAAAGGAGACTGTTGAAAGAGTGTTCACTGACCCACTAGGAGGAATGAGTAGTTGTAGAAGGATAAATGACAAGTGGCAACACTAGCATTTCACTTTCTAGCTGTTGCAGGAAGCAAAATCCCTAAAATTGTGGTCATGTTCCCAAAGAGAAGGAACTAAGCAGGTGGCTCATTTAATTTCAAAACTAGCCCAAAGACCTAGGCAATCTTATAAACACCATCGAATTGAGAAGGAGGCTCACTACATTCTATTCCAAGTGAATGAACCTTGTGACTGCTGCAAACTGAAAAGTCAGACACACAGGGAATTCAATGAGGGGATAGAAAAGTGAAATTGTTGAGTTAAGTCTACTATTGAGTGCTAAGTTGCATATTTGTCTTTGTGGGTTGTTACACAGTATCTTCATCCTAGTGGTTCAGTGAACAGGCTCAGGGGTCCTAAAGCAAGTGAATTTCACTGCTTTCAGGAGATGGTTGGGAGGAACGGTCTCCTTTGGGTGTTTGTCCCCCTTATGCAAATTATCCAGGTCCTAAACTATTTCTTATTTATCTATGATTTAATTCTATATATGTATTTTGTTTATAACTTTATGCTTAGTATCTACATAGTTTAATGGTAACTGTTCCGTAATGTATTTTCTATGTAAAAGAAAAGTTGTAATTACTTTCCCATGATATTATAATCAAATTTATTATGTTTATTACTTTAATGGTTTCAAGATCAATCATTACAGCCATAGTTAAGATAATCATTGATATATAGACAATGCATTTCTCTCTCCATATGGTACTAGCTACCATACATCTAATCTGATTAGAATTGTTAAGTTTCCAACTAGAGCTCGAATCCCCCTCTTATTACTTGGTATACTTGAGTTTCGCTCAGATAATATTGTATTATCATATTTCCTTAGTAATGTTAGCTAATAGTTAAATTATGGTTTACATAATCAAATGAATCTATGCAAGAGTAAATCAAACTCTGTAGAATATATACATATATACATAATATTTAAATACTTAGTACTAAAGCCTTTATCTTCCAAGTTTAGAATTGTAAAACATAAACAATAAAAATTATGTTGTTAAATCATTTATAGTTTAGGGTTGATGACATATAAAACACTTAGCATATAAATTAAAGAACAATACATATCAAGGGTTCAAACCCTGTAAACCCTCGATAGTCGAAGGGAAATTACATTATAGCTAAGGTATTAAAAATATCAACGTTGAATTCCAACCAACCAAGGAATCTATTAAACATCCTTACGGCTCAAACATTGTTATAGATATAATATAACCATTGAAATAATTTTAAAATTAAAATCCACGACAGAGCCACCATCACATTGGCCTCACGGCCCAAACTCCCTCAAAACTATAAATATAGTAAACTAGGTTTTGTTAATAAATACCAATGGTAGTTTCCAGATCGAAACTTGCCAAGGCTTTTCGGCTAGAACGGGAGTTAAACCAAAAAACTATTTATTTTATAAAAACTTCCAAAGCATTATTTCATTTGAACCCGAGTCTGAATCCCATAGGGACAGTTATGCCCACAAACAGTAAATCAATTTATAAACTTTGAAATTGTAAATCCATCTACTATGAATATAAACGCCTTACGACACGAATTAAAAACGCCCCACTATTTAGCTTGACAGAGCATTGCTCTAAAATAAAAATAAATGAAAAATAGAGCAATGGCCTTTCGACCTTAACATTATAATCTACTACAGTATCCAGGAATGGCCTCACGATTTTAAAAGAAATACTAGAAAAGTAGAAGCTACGGAGTTATAACCGAGACAATATCCATACCATAGGTCTAAGAATCAAATTGAATGTGTAATTCATTATCAAACCCTTACGGGAGTATCTTAATAAAGAGAAAATCAAAACCTTCACAAGTTTCGAAGTGACAGTCTAAACAACTACTCAAACACTCCTTAAAAATCAAGAACTTTGTCATAGTAGAGTAAAGAAAACACATTACAGTCTTTTTACACCACAAAATTCCTCAAGGGAAGAACCAAGAAGGTTACCATTTGTTCATTTTAATGACAAGGAAACACAAGATTTAGTCCATGCCAGGAAAGCATTGCCACAAGACAGAGCCACGGGAAGCAAGGTTACCAAAACCAAGACTCCACCACCACGACAGTTATTTCAACATCCAAGTGTAGCAACCCAACCCGAGACCGCCTGCACATTGAAAACATGCAGAGGTCAACAAGAGATCATAATTAATATTCATAATAATGAAAACGATAATGTGAACAATGAAAGATACTTACCCTGTATTGTTTTAAATTGACGCTAAAAGAAGTAAGGATTTCATCACTAGAGTCACCATCGTGTTCAACCAGATCCACCCAAGAAAACAACTCAAGGTAGACAATCATCCAAGTTTGCACAGTGAGGAAAAGTAAGATATAGGCTGCAAGCCAAAAATTTACAACAAAGTCTGTTACGGTTGAACGGAGTCGAGAGTGTGAAGGTCGAAGGCCGAGGCCAAGAGCTCAACTCTCTCCCTCTCTTTTTTTTTACCACAATGCTATTAATATGCCACAGTAATCTAGGGACTAAACACAATTCTCATCAAAGATTAATAACAATAAGTCATGAAAATGGTGTAATAGGGCTACAAAATGAGTAGTCGCTCTATATATTCACACAAAGAATGAGTAATACAATGCAATGTCATGTTTCAAGCATGAATGACAAAGCAATTCGAATTCCCAAGGAGGTCATTTGAATTGAATGAGTGAGTGTAGCTTAACTGAATGTAAGCCATAGTCAACACTCAAGTTAACCACTGATCAAAACCCTAATTGACTCAACTGAGCCCTAACTGAATTCAGAGTGCAATAAATGACTAAGTCTAACTGAAAGAGGTCAGACACATGTCACAGCAAGCCAACCATCAAGTGGTAGCACATCAATGACTCCAATGAACCCTGATGAGGTTAACTGAAGTGTAACTAAACATCAGAAGTGGTTGGAGGTGCCCTTGTTGACTCCAGTTCATTAAATAATCAATAATTAATTAATTTAATGAAGGAAGGTGCCTTCATTGCTCTGTTTAACTGATTGTAACCATCAGTTAGCAATATGGGGCATTAATGACACTCAGATCACCCCCGGAGTGCTTCAGTTACCCTCCCCGAATGTAGGAGAAGGCTAAGTTAGCCTCCTTGACTGAAGGTAGGCGTGGGTGTGATCTATTTGATGTCATCTAGTGCTCCTATGATGTCAATTAAGTCAATAAAACTTAGGATAGTGGTTTAACTAGGCCAAATTGACCAAAATGAGTGTGTATGGTGGTAAATGTCTCCAACACCCCCCCTTAAGCTATACTCAGGAGGAGTAGAAAACATAAGTGCATAAGAATTCTAGGGCCCCGACAACTAAGGCCATAGTTCACCCTGTACAATAAAGTAACTTCTTAATATAACCAAGGAAACGGGGAAAACCTCATGGGAAAAATACCCCCCCTCAAACTAAGCAGTAAATCAAGAAATTTTTGGTTCTTCTATGCAGCAGCATCCTGAGACTATGCATGTGAACCTCTGAATCCAAACGAAATGAATATTTCTAGAGGAATCTTCCACTTTGGAAGAATAACAATGCACTCAACTGAATCAGAAACATAAACAGTTGCACGGTGAAAATTGCACCCATGTAGAGTAGCTGAAATCAACTGAAGAGAGAGCAAAGGTTCTTGAGGATTCGAACCATTTGTGGAACACTCAAGAAACTGATATGTTGCAGCCTTGAACAAAAAACCATGAGTGGTAAAATCAGCCCCAATTCTTAGGAGCAAGTGTCCAAGTGGATGCAGAATTTCTTCCTCTTTACTAGTTCTGTGAGGAGATGAGCATGTGACCAAAGGTAGAGAAGCCCTGGGACTGTGGAGAGCGAATGATTGAGCTACATAATATGATATAGCTTCTGAAATATCTAATTAATCACATAATAAAATATCAGCAACCTCATATGAGGAAACTAACACCAAATCCCCAGCAGCAAATTTGAAGAAGAATTGCGGTACTTGATTTTTCACACTGAAATTGGTGAGAGAAGCTTCAAGCAATACTGAAAGCTCTTGGATTTTAAAATTTGAACCAAATAATATCATATCAGAAATTAAATCAGATCCAAAACTATGAAATGAAATCAAATCCCCAGCAGCAGTTTCGAAGGAGACTTGCGGTACTTGTTTCTTCACACCGTTGATGAGAACAGCTACAAGCAGTTCTGAAGGTTTATGAACCTGAAATTTTGAAGCAAGAAATATCAGATCAGATCCCAATAAGATCATATCAAATCCAATAAGGTTCATATCAGATCCAAAATTATGGTCAACCGAGACGGTGGATGCACAGTTGTCTTTTTCTTCAAAATTCTGAATTTTGGTGCATGCAATCCTGCAAGATTTTGTTGGAATATCTAGATCATGGGGAACGAATGTGTCACTCTTATAATATGATATTTATTTCAAAATATCCAATTTTTTACATATTTTCACACCAGCAGCAACATTAGAGGAAGAAAAATCAAATTTCTCTTCACTTCGGAAGCAATTACTGGTAAATTTTGCACAGAATTCAAAGGAAAATCACCAGTGAATGTTAGAATGGAAATGCAGTAGTATTTTTCTTCAATATCAAAGATTCAAATGTCTTCTTCTATTTCATCAATATGATGGAATGAGATATCAGAGATCTCATGAACTTCCGGAGCATCAGGAGAAGGAGTCAATGCATGGAGACTTTCTTCAATTCGAATTGACTGTGTAGAAGATTTTGCTTCATCTTCATCTTGAACAAATTCATCAGAGAGAGTAGAGGCCAAGAATTTTTAGTAAAGAACTTTTGTGGTGCTGGATGTAATCTCCAAAGTGCTATTACAATCCTCATTGTGCTTTCCAAAGGTTCTATCCAATTTTGTCCAGACTTCCTTTGGGTATTCAGCAGAACCAATAAGGTAGCACAAGCTAGGAGAAAGGTCGGAGAAAGGGCCAGACATATTTCTCCAAAGGCTCTATCACCGTCATTTATCCAGTCATTCTCATTCTCATAAGACTCTTTTCCAATTCCAATAGACACCTCATAGAGACCTCGTCTCTTAAGAGATGCAATCATCTTCAACTTCCATTTTGAATAGCTTGTGAATGGGGTGAGAAGAGGGACTGATGAGTCCATTTGAAGTTGTACCTGTTAAAACCTGCAAATCACAACAAAAAGGGCACTGTAAGGTCGGACAGCCTGCACATTTTAGGCTTTCATCACACCTAGCATATTTGATCAAGTAAGCTTGACCAACAATTTCATTACTTGGGTTATTAAGTGGTAAGCCTTGGCTTCTAGTGCAGTGCTAGAATTTTTGAGCTTTGCTCAATTTTTCATGCAAGATCAGTCAAAAGCCTTGTTTTTGAGATATTTGAGCTTTGTCCCGCCATGAGCTCTGATACCACATTAATCTGCCACAGTAATCTGGGGACTAAACACAAGTCTCATCAAATAATAATAACAATAAGTCATGAAAATGGTGTAATAGGGCTACAAAATGAGTAGTCGCTATGTATATTCACACAAAGAATGAGTAATACAATACAATGTCATGCTACAAGCATGAATGACAAAGCAATTCGAATTCCCAAGGAGGTCATTCGAATTGAATGAGTGAGTCTAGCTTAACTGAATGTAAGCCATAGTCAACACTCAAGTTAACCACTGATCAAAACCCTAATTGACTCAACTGAGCCCTAACTGAAGTTGGAGTGCAATAAATGACTAAGTCTAACTGAAAAAGGTTAGACACATGTCACAGCAAGCCAACCATCAAGTGGTAGCACATCAATGACTCCAATGAACCCCGATGAGGTTAACTGAAGTGTAATTGAACATCAGAAGTGGTTGGAGGCGCCCCTGTTGACTCCAGTTCATTAAATAATCAATAATTAATTAATTTCATGAAGGAAAGTGCCTTCACTGCTCTGTTTAACTAATTGTAACCATCAGTTAGCAATATGAGGCATTAATGACACTGAGATCACCCCCGGAGTGCTCCAGTTAGCCTCCTCGAATGTAGGAGAAGGATAAGTTAGCCTCCTTGACTGAAGGTAGGCGTGGGTGTGATCTAGCTGATGTCATCTAGTGCTCCTCTTATGTTAATTAAGTCAATAAAACTTAGGATAGTGGTTTAACTAGGCCAAATTGACCAAAATGAGTGTGTATGGTGGTAAATGTCTCCAACACTCAAGTTAAACACTGATCAAAACCCTAATTGACTCAACTGAGCCCTAACTGAAGTCGGAGTGCAATAAATGACTGAGTATAACTGAAAGAGGTCAAACACATGTCACAAAAATCCAACCATCAAGTGGTAGCACATCAATGACTCCAATGAACCCCGATGAGGTTAACTGAAGTGTAACTGAACATCAGAAGTGGTTGGAGGTGCCCCTGTTGACTCCAGTTCATTAAATAATCAATAATTAATTAATTTAATGAAGGAAGGCACCTTCACTGCTCTGTTTAACTGATTGTAACCATCAATTAGCAATATGGGGCATTAATGACACTCAGATCACCCCCAGAGTGCTCCAGTTAGCCTCCCCGAATGTAGGAGAAGGCTAAGTTAGCCTCCTTAACTGAAGGTAGATGTGGGTGTGATCTAGTTGATGTCATATAGTGCTCCTCTGATGTCAATTAAGTCAATAAAACTTAGGATAGTGGTTTAACTAGGCCAAATTGACCAAAATGAGTGTGTATGGTGGTAAATGTCTCCAACAAGTGCATAAACCAAAATTGCAGCAACAGAACGATAACGAAAGTCAAGCAAACATTAAACCCTTTAGGGCTTTTCGAAGTGACTGACATGCTTTCCAGCTGGTACAATAAAGCCATCATGTGGCTTGGCAAGGTCGCATTTAAATCAATACAGCAAACACAATTTTGATATAGTTCTAAACCCATCATTGTATTTTTTTTCTTCAGTGACGTAACATTTTATTATTGCATGCTTGTATATTCATAGGGTAAGATAGCTTGATTTTATTTTTATCTTTTTCTTAGGCATTTGCTTAGGATTTGTTGCATATCCTAGCTGAGGACCTTGTTTTAACTAGGAGGTTATAATCCCTTCGTTGTCTTTACCTGCAAGATGTTACATAAGGATTACTTTAGCCATATGAGCTAAGTAAGACTCGTAACCCACCTTCCCAGCATCTAAATAGGGATAAATAGCATTCAAAGGAAAATGAAACCATCAATCACAACAATTGTAATGGACAGAAAATAAACATGACATTCTTTCATAACTTGATGTCAAGAAAAGTAGTGTCAGAATAACGGTAAGTCACATAATAATATTGCCAGAATATGTCATTTATGTGCATTGGATAAACGATTACAAACACAAGCTAAAGATTTTCTGGATAAATGGATTTAAGACTAAACTCTTTTGGAAGTTTGTTGTATCTATGTTAAAGCACAAATTTAAAATATGTTATGGATTTAATTGTTCTTTTACAATTGCAGTTAAGACTCTATTTAATTTTTATTTTTTTTATGAAAATTGGGAGATGTTACAAATAGAATAAAATGTTAGAATAAGTATATTAAACTCTTATTGTAGTCACAATATGATCAGACAC
This sequence comes from Pseudotsuga menziesii, assembly GCA_001517045.1. Lineage (NCBI taxonomy): Eukaryota > Viridiplantae > Streptophyta > Pinopsida > Pinales > Pinaceae > Pseudotsuga > Pseudotsuga menziesii. The sequence continues at coordinate 796,200 of LPNX011176433.1, forward strand.
TATGAACTTGAGGTTTCATTATACAGTGATCTTATCATGTATACGCCTCCAAATGGTCATGTTCATCCATCTTATCACTAATTTTGACAGTGTTTTCTACAATCACCTCCAATCAATCATATTAATGTCATTTTCATTTTAATTATATGGAATTTAAAATAGTTGTTAGAGTCTAGAACAACCCTACAAGATGATATTAATATCATATCTTACTTCAGTAACATGAATGTACCATTCCCTTGCTCAGGTTTGCCTACATATATATTTCAATGTACCAGTATAGAGGGATCATATTTAGGACCATTAAATCAATTTGTTTGCATGCTTCTTATAATAGCTTCAAGTAATTCTTCACACATTATTAAAAATTAATCACAACATACATAATCCTGGAGGTTAGGGGAAGGGAGAGACTGAGGGGGTGGCCAAGGGTAGGGATGTAGGAGGAGTAGTAGTGAGAGGGAGAGGAGGGGGAGGAATAGTGGCTTAGTAGAGAGAGAGAGAGAGGTGGGGATTAGGGGTAGGTGGAGCATTAGGAGAGAGATCATATATATATATATATATATATATTGCAGCGGGGTTTTCACCCATGCTACGTGCAAAAGCACTTCCCTTCTGTCAATGAGACACTAGGGTAGAGTTCGTGGAAGAAAGCTACAGTAATAAACAATATTAGTAAAACAAAATCAATAAACAAATATGACTACACTAAAGAAAAGCAAAAACATGAAAATTATACCCTCTTTTTCTGAAAATGGGCCACCATGCCCGATCTTGGAAATGGACCGCCTCTCCACAGGCTGGTTGGTACGAAGGATGTCTCAACTTACTGGATGTGAGATGGTGGATCTATGGAATGATTGGCAAAAATGGTGTGAATACTTTGAGAACAATGGTTTCTCACCGTACTCACGGAATAGAATAATGAAAAAAGGGATAAGAATCTTATTGATGGAGACCTTCACACTATTTTTATAATATGTTTTTAGGTTTTTTGGCCTTTTCTCCCTTTTAGGGTTTTGGAACCATATTTAGGGTTTTATGCCATATTTAGGGTTTTTAGCTCCTTTTTGGATTTTTAGCCCCTTTTTGGGGTTTATCCCTTTTTGCGGTTTTTATCCCTTTTTTGGGTTTTTAGGCCCTTTTTGGTGTTTTTGGGATTTTTGAGACAAAATGAAGGTAAACCATAGTTGAAATATGGTAGGAAAATGATGTATGTATGTGGTTTAGACCATGTAGAGCTAGGTGAGCAATTTTTTGCGTTAACATATTTCCCCCTAATGTGTGAGGGCAGGAGCTCATCGTATGGCTGACAGACATCATAGGATCATGGGGATAGTGGAGAGACTAGAGAGACCTATGAAGAAGCAGTGCTTCCTCGTTTGAACCATGGTGGCTTTTGGTTTTTAAATTAATGGTTCTCATCAATGGGTGAGATACAAAGAATGTATGACATGTATATGGATGATGCGGGCATACCCATGCTCGTAATAATGTCAAAAGAATAAATAATGGGATCAAGGCTCAAAAAATATGGGAGTCAATCAATACATTACAACTGATGTTACAAAATGGTGGCCTCAATGAGAAGTTGAATATTCTGTTGATCTAAAGAACTGATACATAGCAACAATGGCATTCTCTTGGAATGCAATATCTTCATAATTGATACTCTGTTGAATCTGGAAGTGTACATAGCTGGAGGGATTCCATGACGGGGAGTCAGAATCTCGGCTGTAAAATATGTTGTATCATTACTAGAGCTATATATAGAATCATGGTTTCCAACGCAACCCAGAAATCACAAGGGACATGAGCTTGTCTAGGTCCCATAATAGAATCACCAATGTGCTAGAGTCAGGTGACAACCAGGGTCTTCAATCAAATAACGCAGAAACCAATACCCTATACGAATCTCAACAATGTGATGATGTAGTTGAAGTCGAGCACGTGAGACACAACCACCCCGAGAGGCACTAATGACTCCTCTCAAGTGGTCCAAGGAACTCATGAATAAGGTGAATGAAACCAGGATACAGGGACCTCTAGGTCTCTCCTATGGAATAGATGTGTTGATGTCGAAAAAGGGAGACCTGCGACTAATCAAGGCAATAATGTTTCCTTGACAAGAATCATAATGGGGATAATCAAATATGTGGAAAAATCTGGGGACTGACACACTGAATGGGGGAACAGGGGCAGGGGAGCATGGGAGATGTAAACGTATTTTGTTTAGAGTAATGATGGCAGGGCAGACCTGGTAGCGAATGCAACTGACTCACGGGAGAGGGATCATAGCTGAAATACCAGGAATGTAACTGCAGATGGGAAATACTGAGGGAGGTAACTGGACCAGTGATATCCAGGGGATTCGAGGAAGAGTCATCACAGAATACTCTGAACAAAGGTGACCCAAAGGGGGAAAGCTGTCAAACTATGATATATGGGGTGGTGTCGAAAGACACCGTTATGACACGATATTGTGTATTTTTAGCAAGCCCAAGAAAGTAAATGCTCAATGGTGTTTTCATTTTTAGGGAGTCTGAAAATAGGAAGACGACTCCAGTGTGGTTTCTTTTTCATATGTAGTCTCTTGAGTCTGAAAAAGGATAAAAGTGTGCGTAGGAGAGCTCTCCCTACCTTTGGGGAAGGAAGACTTCTTTACCGGTTGTAGTCAAATCAGGCCAAAAAAGGTTAAACTTATACTGACTGGACGACCATTAAAATACTTTTACGAGCATGAAAGAAACCAAGTTTGATCAAAAATATTTTCTTGATGAGAAGGCTGGAAAAAAGCTTAAAGACTACCCATGATGAGATTTTTCGTAAAGTTCGGTCCCAATGCCCAAGAAAGCATAAAAGGATGCAAAGGGAAACGTTCCTGGCCTGAGTGTGCCAAGGTGGTCCTTTTCTTATGATAGTCTACATAGTCTGAAAAAGGAGGTGAATGAGATTACATAGAAACCATTTCAAATAATTTAACGAGCGTGAGAGGAAGCAAGCGTGCTCAACGATCTTTTCATTCTTTTAAGAGTTAGAAAAGAGATTAACAGAAACTCCATAATGGTCAATCAAGCAAGGGGGAAGTGCTCGATATATGAAAAAAGGTTATGTTGTGGACATGGTTGATGGGCATAAATGCAGAACACTAGTGGGGGCCCCTTGCGGGACGATGGATGGTGGTAAAACATGAACAACTGTGCAGTATGGATGGAGTGTGTGGCTCGTGAACATGCCAATACATACAACGGGAGATTCACATGATGGTACACAAATCGGGGTGGCTTCCAGGAAATGGACTAGAAAATCATAGTGAGAGCACGAGACGAGGGTCTCGTAAAAAGACGGAGGATGGAAAACCAAACACTATGGTGTGAACGACGTCTCAAATGGACTCCGAATGACTCTAACTATAAATGAGTGATGTTGCCCCTTGTGCAATGGTGCATGGGGAAAGACTATACCAAATGGAGGTCTATCGGTACGGAGCTAGCTCAATGTACAAGGTGTTATTTGCGTGGTGGTACACAAATCAACATGACTCTGGGAAATGCCTCGAAGAATCAGTAGGGAGGGAGGCAGTCTAGAAGGTTGTTTCTCAACCCGGGAGATTTTTTCATCATGGTGGCAGCTTCCTATCCTTGTAGAGGATGATCCATACATGGGTATGGAATATCGAGGAGATACAAAGAGGCCTCAACATCTGGTACAGGTCTAGGGACTTGACGTTATGCTAGCATGGTGGTAGTTAGATCATACATGCAACATAATGTGTGCATGTGCAGATGTGGGATCACACCTTCCAGTGGACTACTAGCAGCACAGGAGCAGGGGTTATATCCACCTGCACACATGCAAATGATGCGACAGAGTTCTACAGTGGACTCAATGTCACTAGATGTGGAGAAACTAATGGAGGGTGTCACCGAATCGTAGTAAAAACGATGTAAAACAAAAAAATAAAAACTATGCCCCAAGTGTTGCATAGTGAGTGACTCAGGCATAGGAACTCTAGTGAAGGAAATTTACCTTGCCTTGGAGACTCTGCAGTTGGGAAAAGTACATGGGGGAGGAATCTGGCATTCAATGGGAATAACCACATACACGTCATGGGCTAAGTGAAATGGGGTAAAACCAGTGGTGGTTTTGACGATATCTCCATCATCGCAAAAGTGGTGTCGGGATAGATCAGGTGGATCTCCCGCAATCAATGAGGAGGAAGGACTACTGGAAGTAGAGATCATGTATATGGTGGTGGTGTTCTAGGAGGAAGCTGGAGGGTGAATTTCCTCGATGATGGTGATTTCGGACTCATGAGAGTGTTTCCAAAGGTTGTGAAGGACAGGCCGATACTCGGACAAGTCTGGGCAATGGTGAGAATAGTGGCCATACAAACCAAAAATTGTGCATGATTGATTGGTTCTCAATGAATTGTTCTTAACTGTTGGCAGTGTTGGGATGATAACTACTGGCATACCATTAGCTGTATCCATAGTGTCTATGTGTGTGCAAAGGATTGGCATCTCTGGGTAGTTTTCGGTTGCATGACCATGGACATCACACAAAGCGCAAGGTGGAGTCAGACGAGGCTCAGTTGTTGCTTTGGTGGCATTTCCCCAGCCTTCTTTGGGAGAGGAGGGGTAGGTTTGGGGATGGAATTCGTGTTCAATGGGCTCGGAGGAGGGCGTGACTCTATCTCGATTGGTTGGATGGGAGTCAACACAACCAGAGGCATCGAAGGTGGGGTAGGTGGTTCAAGGTACCAAATAGGAATCCCCAATGTAAAATTAGGTAAATTTAGAGTAGCCCATGATAGGCTTGCTCATGATGCTGGATGGTGGGAATAGGAAGGGAATCGTGTGGATCAGGAATGAACGCCAATAATTCCCGGGTGACATTAGTTGGGTTTGCGACTAATTTTGTGGTGTGGTCGGGATGGCACTAGATGAGATATTGCAAAACTCTACTATGTCAATCAGCTTGGGCCGAGGCAGCAGAGATGGGAAGGTGTCCGCCATAGGTGCTTTAGCAAATAATCACGAGCCCACAATAGATAAGGAAGGGATGGATATGTTGTCGATGGTAGTATCAATGGTAGGGATGACGTGTTCCGGTGTGGTCGGTCCCTATGGGTCATAGTAAGTTAACTTGTTGACCATCACGATATTTCCATCATGAGGGAACATAAGGAGTCGAAAGGCGGTGGATGCCATGTCTCTCATGGCATACATGTAGCTACGTCCCAGGAGGAGGTTATAATCCAATTGGCCGTTAATAACCTCGATGTCAATCAAATTCATTTTACCATCTAATGATATAGGAACATTCAAAAGAATTCCCTGGGCCTTTGTAGAGCGACCATGATAGGCACAAAGGGAGGTAGTTGATGGTTGGAGGGTAGGGGACCTAATTTTCTACCAGACAAAAGTCAGCATAACATGGGTGGATTCCCCTTCATCAATGATACATCGATGTATGACCAAATTCTGAATTAAGACCGAAACTTGTAAGGTGATGGTGGATGGAATTCTGAGTTCTCCTTGATCCAAATCAAACATGATCAACCTGGAATCCGAGGGATCCACGACATCTAGTGCAGATAACAACACTTTACATTGTGTCAGGAAAGTTTTGAGCACTTGTAGAGTGGACATGGTTGTAGGTTATTGGACCAAGTCATTAATGATGTTATAATTTAAGGCAGCTCGAGTAGTCACGTTGTTGGCGATATGTCGTATGGGAAACCATGGAACTTTGGCTGCCCCATTAATGGGGGGTGTAGGTAAGTGGAGGGGCATGCTAGAAGTGTTAGAAGTAGATGTCGTTGATGGGTCAGTGATTTTTGTGGTGAAACCATACTAGTTGCGCCTATTATGGAGGTTGACTTCTTCGTTTGACAGTGTCATCAGGTGATGGACACCAGTCTCTGCAGATGGAGCCGCGACGGGAGCTGCAGGAGCAGGTGGGGCCAAGGGTGTGGTTGCAACCAATCCTTGGTATGGTAATGGGTTTTGGAGCACCATAGATGGAGGACCTAGTGGTGCTGGGTTGGGCTAAGCCTGGGTTGCAGCATTGGCATCCTGTTGAGCTTCAATTTGGAGAAACTGTCAGACACGAGCCATGTGAGGGAACAGATGCATATAATGACCATAGGTGTTACAAGGGCACATGGATTATTGGTCTGTAACTGTGGGTTCTTTCCCAGTCGGTCAAGCTATTGGGGGTTCTGTGCCGATGGATTGGCACTATTGTTGTTGGGGGGTTAGGTTTTTGGCCACCTCCTTGCAGTTGATTATTACCTTGGTTTCTTCATCAGTTTTTCTTACAATGCCCTTGTTGGTTGTTGGGGGCAGGTTGGTTGGGAAGGTTCTGCTGAGCAAAAACTTGTCATGTGGAAACCAGAGGGGACAAGGCTATAGCCGAAGCGTGTTACACTAGTGGTGCGTAATAGACCAGAGGAGCTACAAATACAGCCGCTTGGCTCGAATACGGTTGTGTCAGCCAAGTCGGCCCATGGGCGTGCTGACTTGGCATGGGATATTCATAGGAGGAGGAGGATCTGCACTGAGCCATCATCCATGAGTAATCAGGGATCTGGTTTGGTTGTACAACACTATGGGTGTTGCCTAGGTAAAGTGGCATCATAAGGGGTGCCACATAGTACTGAGGGTGTTGTGTGACAGAGCCGGTGACACCATCCGCAACGTTGGATGCCCCCGGCGTATCATGGCAAGAGGTATCGACATGGGGAGCATCTGGTATGATGGTATATAAATACCCATACTGGGTGTATATTAATTCGAACTGTCAAGCCTTTAAGATGACCTCTTCCTGATATTGGGGTCACTCAAATGTGACATCCTTGGCTATGGGTGGGAGTAAGGTCTTTAAAAACCAGTCAAGGAAGATCATGTCATCCAGTTGGATCTTACATAAGCTAAGTCACTGTCGCCACTCATGGATGTGGTCGGTGATGTGGGTAGCTATATTTTGATGGCAGGATAGAAGGATCTCCACTCCCTCATCGTATTGGATGGGTAGTTGAAAGTATTGGAGGAACATGGAGGCCAGTGACTAGAAGTATGGGTAGGAGGCATGTGGCATTTTGATGTACCATTTCATAGCAACACCTGTAAGTGTGCATTGTAATAGCCTCAGTTTGACAGAGTCATCCACAATGTTTTTTATGAACACCATAAATGGAAAGACATGATATGGTTTTGGGATTCCTCCCCTGCCTTTCCCTCAAACTTTGGGATGTCGAAAGGAATTTTGGTCGGCATGGGAGGCCAATTAGGTTGATCACTAATGGGGTCATTCATTAACCTATCCAAATTTGGAAAATTAAGACGAGCCATAAATGGTAGGTTAGACTCGAGGTTGGCTCAGGACGGACCAGCAATGGCGCCAAAGTTTGCAGGAGTATGATGTCCCTACATGGCTGGGGGTATATGAGTTTGACTTCCCAGTGTAGGGATAGTTGAAATGGTTGTGGAAGGGCCACTACCCCCAGGTATGTAAAGTGGTACAATAGGAATTGTGGTGGCTGGTGTGGGGATACCACTAATGGGTAGCGTACCGACAATAGCATGCGCAATGGTGCTGGACCACTGGCAGGGATTCCCATGATAATGGGTGTCAAGGACATAGGTCCACCGCCACTTCCCCCTCTGAAGAAGGGACGGGATTAGTTCCAGCCATGGGGCTAGATGGTGCAGTGAGCATATTCGATTCGGAGTGGTACAATTTCAAAATGGAATCAGAGGTTGTGTGTCCTTTTGAAGGTGAGGAGGGTTGTCGAAGAGGGCTTCGATGGTGACGGTCTAAAGAACCAAACTGAGGAGAGTACCCCCTAAGTCGATGGGAATATTGTGGTGAAGCAATGATGGTTGTAGTAGTAACAGGTAATGAATTTGGACCCCGGTTTAAATCAGCTTCATATTGGCTCAAAAGGTGTCACTCAGCCACCAAGACTACCTAAAGACAACGCTTTGGTTTTCCTCACAGGTGGGTATCCAGTCAATCCAGTGGGGGTCGTTTCCCATTTTATTTGGTGGGTCCTCTCAATGGCCAGCTACTTTCGGGTTCCTGTGGTACTCCTCACAATGAGTTTTAGGGGAAATCCCAAGTACTTCCCACAGTTGTTGCGGATGAGATTTATGTCCCAAACCAAATGTTATTAAGTAAATTTGGTTACTTTTAAGGTTTAGTTCGGGGTCATGAACTGAACGTGTTTGATTATTGGTGTGAGTATGTGTGCATTTGTGTATGAAAATTATACTTTCAAATATGAAATAAATCTTGTTGATGGATACCTTCACACTATTTTTATAATATGTTTTTAGCTTTTTTTTCCTTTTCTCTCTTTTAGGTTTTGTGAACCCTGTTTAGGGATTTAAGCCCTATTTAGGGTTTTTAGCCCCTTTTTGGGTTTTTATCCCTTTTTTTGGGGTTTTAGGCTGTTTTTGGTGTGTTGGGGATTTTTTATAGAAAATGAAGGTAAAAAGTAAGGGAAATATGGTAGGAAATTGATGTATGTGTGTGGTTTAGACCATGTAGAGCTAGGTGAGCAATTTTTTGCGTTAACATATATATATAGAGAGAGAGAGAGAGAGAGATAGAGAGAGAGAGAGAGAGAGAGAATAAAATGTTACAATAAGAATATTAAACTCTTATTGTAGTCACAATATGATTAGACACTGCAAACTTCAAGTTTCTTTGTATAATGATCTCATCATGTCTGTGCTTCCAAACTTTCATATCCGTCCATCTTATCACCAATTTCAATGATGTTCTCAGATAATCACCTCCAAATGGTCATATTAATGTTGCTTTCATTTTAATTCTATGCAATTTAGAAATAGTTGTAGGAGTCTAGTACAACCCCAGAAGACGATATTAGTCTCATATTTTGCTACTACAACATGAATGTATTGTTCCCTTGCTTAAGTTTGATTAAATATATATTTTAATGTACTCTTCCCCCACAACCTTGGCTCCTACAATACCTAACCCAAACAACACCCTTATGGGCTCAAGAATCCCCTTCATCGATCAACGGCTCTCTTGGGCAATCCATATTGTCAAATGTTTTCATTGTGTGCAGAGAAGGATACCAACCTACTATATGTTGTTGGAGAACCACATGTATCCTTAATTTGTGGATTCTCAAGCATCGATGAGTAGAAAAACTCATTGGGTAAGGGTTCCTAACTTTTCTAACCTTTGTGATATTCTACAACCATCTATTTAACTTCAAATCTACAATCTTGTCTCTAAATATGAATTTCTGCATTATACACAGTCTAATAATGGTCACGAATAGAAATAGGAATCTCTATGTAGTGTATGTTAGGATTAATTAATCCTCCCTTATCCCACATAGTTTATTTGGTCTATTTTACTAACTTCGGAGGTCATCATCACTTCACTAGTGTATGGGGGACACACCTAGGAGCCACCTACCCCTTACTGTGCCTTCATGAATGAGTTTAGGTGCCCCAAGGACCAATCCCTATAATTTAAGAACCCACTCTGAGTGTCAACATTAGTCTCCTTCATTTGACCTTGATAGGTATTCAGTCATGTTCAATTATGCCCTAGTTACCATCAGTTAGATCACTATGAATTAACCTAGCGCTAGTTTGCATGATTTAAGGGAGTGTGGGCACATTTGTTCACTTACCCTCATCAGTTAACTGATTGTAGACTGATTTAGTTATCCAGAGTTGCACTAGTGAGCTCCAGGGTTTATTTTTCTCACACTGAGTTTATGCATGAGTCAGTTTGAGTTGGTGAATTTGAATTCTTCCTATTGTATGGCCATTGTATTACAGTGACATCAATGATAATTGATGTAATGATATTCTGACCAATTCGTGTCTGATTTGTGTGAAATTTATGCCATGAATCCATTAATCAGTTTACATTGATTTGATAATTCTACTACAGCCTTCCTTTCATATTGCTTTCATTCAGGCCTGAAGATCCATGGTTCACTAAATTTAACATGGTATTAGAGCCTATGTTCAGGCCAACAACAAACCTCACAAACTTTCATGCTTGCACCAGAAGCCATTGAGTTTCCACATAATTCCTGGAATAATTGCATTGCTCCCTCTGGATTCTATCTAGACAATTCTATCCAGGTGTGATGGACTCACAGAAAGTGCACATGTCGAAGTGGAGAGTGTTTGATTTGACATGTTAGCGAATTGAAGTGTTTTTGTAGGTAAATTCAAATATTTCTTGAAGAATTATTGATCAATATAGTTTTGAAATGGAGAATTCAATAGCTATGACTACCAAAATCCTTACACCCTTCAATTACCGTGTTTTATCAAGAAGGCACCTACGTGATGTGGCAATTTAAAAAGTGATATTTGCTTAAACTAAACAAAATGAATCCATTCAAATATAAGTCTTTGCCTTATATACTCAAGCCACAAACAATATCGGGGTGAGAAAAATATAGCAAATATGGATCCCCTTGAAAACCATAGACTCTAAGGATAGTGTGGTCTTCATAAACAAACAAGTCCCCAAATCTAGACTCTGGAAAAGTTGCATTAGTAACCTTGATTCAGAGAAAATTTTGGGAGGAGAATTATTGATCATATAATAGATGATAGATATGAACTAATTTACACAAAAGGTGATCCATTGATTGTTTGTCTTCCTCTTGGGGACATGGGTCCATTCATAAACTGACCAAGAATTACATAAAAAATATGCAAGATGATTGTTAAGGTGGTTGAAAAAGGCCTAATTTTGAAATAGAATGAGGTACACCAAGTAGGACTGATCTTTGAAGCATCTGGTGGCATGTAAATACACTATTTTTTGATGTATTAGATCATAAAGGAACTAGAAATAGTCAAACATAGTGCATACTTCCCCTGACAACAAAAATGACAGAAACCCAAGGTGAATGTCTTCAACCTAATAATCATTATCTTCCCTCAGGACCTGACACATAATGGAAAGGGTACATGTAGAAAGCTCAATAAACATGGAGGATTTGTAGGGTGATGGTTCTGTAGGCAAGTGTGTACCTTGAGGTAAACATTTGACAAGTAGTTGATACTTTTCATGCTGTGAAAGGATCAATAAATAATCTAAAAAAGGAAGAATTCTCAAGAACAAGGGGAACTGAAGAATTTTTGCAATAGATTCTTTAGATGTTGAGTGGATGATATTGGCTCCATATGTTTCCAAGACCACTATGTTCTGGACATCATAGTTGGATGAGCACCAGGTCACTATTTCTGGGAAATGATAGATTTGAGGTATAGCTACGCAAACAAGGTTTAATTCCCAAAGGTGAAAATTATCTTGTGTGGTTATAAAACTCACTTGGGTGTCTTTTACAAGTAGGTATAGGCCAGGAAAATATAGATTAGGGTTAAAAACTCATATTTCATGGTCAACCAGAGGCTTGTCAGTGGGGTTAGGATTTCCAAGGGGTTTGGGTGCCCTACTTTTAACAAGAGTGGTCATTTTGTAATAGAAAAGTAAAAAGGATGTGAATTTAAAGTGACCAGGTGGAAAGGATAGTGCCTACCTGAGCAAAAAAGGTCTAACATGTATTGTAGTTGACTTGATTATAGGTAATGATGGACGATACAGGATTTGGGTGCTTGGATGACGATGACCATTGATCAAATTTGAAGAGTTGACTCTTAATTTCATGTTGAAGGGTGTACATTCATCGATCCCTTTAGCGATGAAAAGTTGAAAAAATATTTGTATTCTTGAACCTCGTTGACCAAGGAAAAGCCTATAGTTTCTCATTCTTCAATTCATGAACAAATTGATTTAAAAGATTTATATTTGGCCTATGTTTTATGTAAAGGCATATCTTGTGTTTGAGATGTGACATATAATAGACCTTAAAGCTGGCGAAGATGTAGGAAGAAGACTATGTGTACTAGCGGGAGCCATAATTTTGGATGCAAGTAACTAAGCACTGGTGGATATGAACAAGTCTTATGTCATGTGTGGAGTTTGAGAAATTGCATCCATTGGAGAGCATTTGTTCCTCAAGGAAATATCAATATTCCTTATATGGGGAGGAACATACTTCAACATAGTTGTGAAACTACAACATTAGGGTTTAACTACAAGGCTTAATGATGCATATTTCTCTCAAGAGAATAACCTTGAGAGTCCATAGTATTGTGAACTTTCAAGTAATGTGTAAGAGGAGGTAGAGGTGTTATGCTCAAATAAGTGATTGTAGTGGTTGTCGCTAATGATTGTGGTCGTGGTGGGGAATTAATGATAAGATACATAGATGTGAGTGTGCATGCCTCATATTGTAGAAAAGGAATGCATGGGTGTTGGATTGTGTATGGTAAAGTGGAGGAGGAAATACACATTGATGTAGAGATCATAATATTTAGGGAAAAGATCGTATTGGAAGGCAATAGTCAAGACGAAATCACAAGCAAAATCCCATATCTTTTACAAGGCAATGCATTGTGTTGGCCATAGATATTAAAAAAAAAAATGTTCAAGTTTCTAGAGCACTAAGTATATTAATTTTTAAAGTGCCTTTGGTGAATCTTCTCTATGGTTAGAGTGGCCATAGCAATAGAAAAGGGAGTGCTACTATTGTAAAACATTGTAAGGGAGCTTGTCCCTATTATATTAGTTATTGATGTGCATCATTTCAAACCTAAATTTAAACCAACCATGTCAACAAACATATATTTAGGAATTCTCATTAGCACCCCAAAAAAAATTAAGGACCATGCACATGTTATAGGATCGAATGCATGTTCTATAGTATATGTGCATTCTAGGAATGTGTGCGCTATTGTGAGTATTTTTTCATATTATTTTTCTCCTTTTCCCAATGTATATCATGCACCTCCAAGTGGGGATATCAATGACATTAGGAGGATTGAGAATTGGGTATGGGTATTGGGGTCCTTGACATGTTAAGGTGAGAAAAATCGGGCCTTATCCCATAAAGGATACTTCTAGGTATCAAGGGTTTTCATACATGACCTCCTCTAGGTATCCTTGTCTTATGAGTGGGGATATCAACGGAATTATGAGGATTTGAACACTAGTTTTTAGTCTCGGGACCTTAGTCACAGGGCCTTATTATGAGGATTTCAACACTAGTTTTTAGTCTTAGGGCCTTATCCAAAGACTAGGCTGTAAAGGAATCTTCTAATCATATATGGAAAAGAACAATGATTCAGACTACCACATGGGACATATTGATGGGGTCCTTGAATTCCAAGTAGGTATGCATGCATAATTAGAATATTTTGAGCACTAGTTATGACTCTTTAGGATGTTGACATGGTCATGGGAGGAAACATGTTGATTGGACCCTAACATAACCTTTTTCAAATGCATGGCTATGAAAAATAACTGAACCACCATAGAAAACCTCTTAAGTTTATTCTTTCGTTTAAGTAGGGATATAGGTGTTGTTAGGAAGTTTTTGATACTAGGGACACAAATATTTTGGTTGTAGACATCGTTGAAATAGGAAACCTGGGGATTACACCATAAAACAAGTTCTAAGAATCTAGGTTCAAGAATGATAGTTACAGCACATTGATCTACCACACATGACTTCTTAAGCATATCCTTGCCCTCTGAGTGGGGATATTGAAGATATTAAGAAGGTAATAACACTAGGTACATGGGATTTAAGGTATTGGATATGGTTAGGGGGGGGCTGGGTCTTAGGACATTAATAAATATTATAAGAATTGAGGGCCCAAGAGCAACACATTGAACCACTGAACACATCACCTCCAAAGGTAATATTTAGCCTCCATGTGGGTTATCTCCGCCATTACAACTTCTAAGCACAAAGTGTGGATCAAGGGTACCTTAACATGGTTGTGGGATGAAACATAGGATTTATCCCCTAGAGTAATATTTTTTTCATTCAAGCCCAAGAACAATACCTCTAACCCACACATATGACCTCTCAACTGTATCCTTTACCTCCTAGTGGGAATTGTTAGCACCCTGTAATTTTCCTATGGTTGTTGAAGGAATTCATAGGGACAACCATTTCAAACATAGCACCTATCTGTGGATGAATTATGTAGCAACTATTATAGTCACATTAAAAACATGATTTCTAATATAGGAGCACTTAACAGAGAGCGAATTTCTACATGCTAATATAGAAATGTATTGACAGAAATAACACAGATGTAAACGAAATAAACAAGAAACACACACTAAACACCAACACCATGATGAATCTCATAACAGCAGAAAAATATATTCATTGAAGCTCCCCAAAATTGTTTGAAGAACTACAAAAATGACGCTTAGGCCTCAAAAATGTGAATCAGTCCAACGTTTATTCTCTTCAAGGGAGGTTCTATTTATGACGTGAATTATTCCATGAGATACGTCTCAAAACAGGGTATCAAAACAGTTACAAGGCATGGGATTCACCGAGAATAATCACATCAAAAATCCTAACAAACTATGTTAGGTGGAAGATTCGCCACTGTTTTCTTACCAAAATTAGGAAACGCGTCATGATGCGCACGGCGGTAGGCCCTGGCACTATCGCATTTGAATGTATGCTTGCTTGTTTTGAAGGTGACTTTTTGGAACTAATGGCTCTACTCCTTCGGTGCGCTTTCTGTTAGAAAAAGTTTGAAAAATCCCTGAGGTGACCTTTGTTGCTTCAGACCCTGTGCTTCTCTATATTCCAGAAACATGTTCTGTCTGTGTTCACAACTAGAGGGGAGGTTTATGTTGCTTTTTTGTTTGGCCCTTTATCCAGCGTCTAGATCTTTTGATAACACCGTTATTTCTGCAGACCTAGAGAAATAATTCTAGCTTCCTGACAGCTTCGAGATTTTAATAGGCTCGTCGTTCATGTCATCTTCTTCTACTGGGATCATGCCCTCCATACAAGATGCGCCAGTGCAACACTCTTTGAGGCTCGTCATCATCCTAAATGAATTTGGCAATATGATTCCAAGACCATGGTGACGAAACCTCCCGCTCCTCCCTTCTCGGGTCTGAACATTCACCCAAACCGACCACCCTTAGCAATAGATACTATGTACCCTGGTGAGGGGGTTTGTGTTCCCCTCTGGAGGCTTTGGCAGAATGCTCTCAGGGTCAGGGACCGCAGGTACTCCCCCCAAAGTGGTGTTGTGATCTATCGAGATGACATGGTCTTCCCCTACGTCAAAAAAATTCTCCAGTGCATTGGAATTATTTACCTCGATGGTTGAGAATATTGATGCGCGAGGACTCAATGGAAGTTGGGTTCCCAAACAAACCTTATGGGCCAATAAGGTGCCCTAGACAACCGGTGTCTCAAGCACATAATTCATAGTCATTCTCTCATTGGAACTCTCCAAGACCCTTAGCGAAGCATCCATCATATCTTTATCAGCATCCAGGCTCTTTACATCTTTAAATGGCTCTGAAGGTGGCATTATATCGAGCTGGGGAGTTGAGTTCCAATGCATGCTTATCGCACCCTTACACATGCAATCATCAAGTGTGTTATGATGACATCACGAGCAATCACATGGGCTCTTGCTCCAATTCCCTTATATGAAGGTTCCAACTATGCCTCCCATAAGGCCTGACCTCCATCAATTACAGAAATGACATCTGACTTCACTCATAATCGCCTTAAAGAGATCTCATCGGGGGTGGTTTTGACATTGGTCACTTAGCTGATCCATCAGCTGGACTGGATTTCAATGCCTTACTCTCTCAAAATATGGCATGTATGATCGCATGCGTCCTCTGTCAATTAATCATTTTGACGTCCATCCCCATCATGTGCATCAGATAGTGAGTTACAAGGACCTAAGAAGTAATTTTGGCGTCATAGATGCCACCTGTCCCACCCTAACTAGGTGGACCCTACCACACTTCATGCTTCACCCGTTGACTAACCTTTGTGCATGTCCATATCACAACGTAGATCAGAGCCAATGGTTAATCATTTTGTTGAATCTATGCCATTGAAAACGAGGGGCTCTACTAGCTTTTGCACTACTTCCTCCCCCTATCTGTCACGCACTTTCTTGTCATGAAGACCTCCACGGCCGTTGATTTGATCCTCGTCTGCTCACTGTCATCGAAACATGTGGGGGCCTTCCCCCATTTCCCGGCCATCTTCTGCTTTATCCATCGTGCATATTTGAGTGACGAAAAGGCTCTGAGCCGTAGATCTGGTCTGCCCCTAATCGTGATCGTTGGGAAAATGGGACGAGCCGTGGATTTTGTGCACCCTCGTAATCTAATTCTTTACGTGCCTCCTTTGCTACGAAATCCTTAACCTCTACTGCTCTACACTACATGTTCCTGGTGATGACTATTTTCGCTCGAGGTATCTTGGTGCAAAGGGGTCAAGGGTCCTTTATCTACGTCGAAGTCGCCAAGCTCAAAAATTCTTTACCTGCACCTCATCCTGACAGCCCATTATCGTCGGTGCTTCTTCAAAATTTAGCACGAGTGCTAACACCAGCTCCAACTCGGGGATGTTATCCTCCATGTGAGGTAGCAAAGAACCTGCATAGATCACATGCCTGATCCATAGGGCCGTCTTATGGCTATTCCATGAAAACTTACTAGCATGTTCTGAAACAAAGCTGAATAGATGACAAAATAAAAATGAAAAATTGCAGAAATAAAATGCTTGCTAGGCCAAGCTTATTCGATCCACCTACCCTACTTTACACAAGTATCACTGCTCAGTCAAGTGATTTCTAACTTCCAGTGAAGCCAATCAAGCAGGTGATTTCATTTGCAAGCCCTTCCTCCATGCTTGATCGAGGGCAGTAATGTGAAGAGGAATGATCAGAGGTTATTCTTGAACCTATCGTTCTTGTCGCACATAATTGTCCTATCATTCCACTCATATAGCTTCTCCATAGGTGCAGCCAGTGGGTCATGATAGCCCTTCATAAATCCTGCTATACACTTTCCATGACCAAGTTGCTCCACGTACTCAACCACCGGACCATAAAACCCATGGTTTTCTTGGAATTATCCTGACATTTGTCGATTCCATGATCGTTGCTCCAACTGTGTCTTCCCCTGCAAACTTTCTAGTTTTCCTTTAAAACTCTTATGCAAGGGGAGTCTGTGACCCTCTGTACTTGCAACCTCAGTTGCCTCATCCTGAATGCCGAAAACCATGCCCTATCCTTCCTCCTACAATTCATAAGAAATTTTTTCAATAGAGTCTAGTGAACTGCGCTCTTCTTGACATAGGTAATATGTATTGGAAGAGCAGGAAGAAACATCCCATTTTGGGCCCTCGTCTTATGAGCAGTTGTCCTCGTATTCATCGTACAGGGGGGGGGGTCTAAAAACCCCCTCAACATTCCCACAAATAGGGCTAGAAACAGGCAGGCTACTTTTTCCATCAAACAATTTGTAATATTCCTCTTGTATAGGCCCAGACTGCTCATCTGTGTGCTCATAGGAAGAACAACTAGGATGTATGGCATATGTCATTTGTCCACTTCCCTCATTATTCATTCTAAACCATGCCATGACCTCATTTTGCGCTCGATTTGAACTTTTTAATCTCTATTTTAGAATATAAAATGAGGTGAAGCATAAGGGCACATAGTTACCATCATCCTGATGGCTGTATTCCTCATGGAGAGAAGGGTCGGGGTGAAAACGTGTCTTCGGTTGCGCTTCCTCTTCCCCTTCCATTAGTAGAGAACACCTTAAGTGTTCTTGTTGGTATTCAGTGATAGTTTGAGCTTGCTCTGTACGCAAGGGTCCTCTAACTTCTTGACTGCTCATGGGACAAGGGTTGTGATCCATTGTGAATACCTCCATCCAACTTTCTATGGCCTCCATCCTCTCATTTGTTGTGGTCTTTGGGGTGTCAGAGGGAAGAAGCTGGGGGAGATATTCACTCTATCTTTTGTCTCCTTCTTCTCTCACCTTCTGTCTAGCAGTAGTCAAGTTGATCTCCACACCTGCAGCATCATTCATCGTGTCCTCCAGAGAGGATGACCTTCTTTCACTGAGCCACAAAGAGAATTCTCTATCAAAGGCCTCAGCGTACTAGAGTTGGGAAGTGCTAGGAGGAGGTTTGAACTCAGAAGGGATGGCGCTACATACTTTCATAAATCTATCGAAGAAATCTTGGGCATATTCACTCTCTCACCTCCTGAGGGAATAGAACTGAGACAAGCATCTCCTGGGGTCCTTTTTCTCTGCCCACATTTCTTCGAAAACGTCCTCCAAAACCTGATAACTCAGGATGGAGTTATCTATAAGGCTAGTGAACCATCTCCTTACCTCTCCAGCAAGGCTCTAGGCGAATAGTCTGACCTTAATGTCTTCGTGGTCCACTTATTTTAGGTCAATCTAGTCTTCAAACCATCCCAAATGCTCCTTAGCCAAATATCCCTTCTCTCTAGAAAATTGTTTGAGCCTTAGGGCGTAGCCCTGAGGAAGGTCATGGAGGACTGTAGGGAGAAGTATGGGAGTGAATCGTTTGGCCCTTGTTGGGGTTATGGTAGGGCCTTTGAAAGGGGCTAAAAACTTGAATGATGGAGGCTCTGCATGTTCTGAACAGAGGGGAGGAAATGTTGCAACAGCGAGAGGTCCTTTAACCGTGGAGTTGGATGAGTCCCTTTGGAGGGGGGCGGAGGGAATTCTAAATTATATGAGGGTTGGAGGATATCTCTATCTGGTGGCTCAAGAGAATGCAGAGAGTCGCTGATAGCATCATGATCCTTGTGGGTCTTGGATGAAGGGGTTTTGGTCTGAGGCATATGTACAGGGAGAGGAGGATATCTCGGCCTTTAAAGAGGGATATACAAGAGTGGGTCTGGGTTCTTTACCTAAGCATGATATATATTGGAAGACTGTTTTAACCAGCCCAGGGAAAGACAGGAAAAAATGAACCAAGAAGGACAAGATATCTTTGGGAAAGGCAACAGAGTCCCTCATCTTTCACCGTGTCCTTCCAGGTTCTGCTATATTAGGGTCATTTTCCCCAGTGGAGTCACCATGGAACCTTTGAAAACTTTGTAGCTTCTGAGTGTTCAGGGTTCCTAGTGGAGTCACCTTCAAAGGCCTTGAGTGGAGTCGCTAGAGCATATACAACCAATATTTGTCTAAGATCGGCTTCTCAACCAGATCATAGAGATGAGCAATGTCATTTTTCCCAGGGATGATTTGCTCATTCGCTCCCCGGCAACGGCACCAAGATGTTAGCACCCTGTAATTTTCCTATGGTTGTTGTAGGAATTCACAGGGGTAACCATTTCAACCAAACTTTAGACTGCCTTCTACCCAAGGCAGTCAGAGAGGGCAATCTCTTTGTCATGGTAACATTCACATACACATTTAAATTTAAAGAGCACGTAGAAGACTAGATTTCTGCTAGTAACGGGGCAGCTACAAAATAAAATGGGTTGAACAGACAAACAAGATCAAAACCATTGGGAAATGGATTCATAGACTAAAACATTTAAGGAAGTTACAACAGATAATAAACAGTGATTTCTCTCCTAGATTATGAGGCAAAGTAAGCACGGCATTCAGTCAAATAGATTTATAGCAATGGCAGGTAGAAAGAGGAAGGAGCTTGATGAGGAACATAGGCATCTATCAAGGACGAATCTCTGAGCCCACCTTTAGTGGAAAATAACAAAGGGAAATAGCTAAAATAGAGCACCTATCTATGGATGAATTATGTAGCATCTATTATAGTCACATTACAAACATGATTTCTCATGCAGGAGCGCTTAACAGAGAGCGAATTCCTGCATGCTAATATAGAAATGTATTGGCAGAAATAACACAGATGTAAATGAAATAAATAGGAAACACAAACTAAACACCAACACCATGATGAATCTCATAACAGCAAAAAAAAATATTCATTGAAGCTCCCAAAAATTGTTTGTGGAACTGCAAAACCAATGCTCAGGCCTCAAAAATGTGAATCGGTCCAACCTCTATCCTCCTCAAGGGAGGTTCTATTTATAACATGAATTATCCTCCGAGATACGTCCCGAAACAAGGTATCAAAATGGTTACAAGGCATGGGATTCACCCAGAATAATCACATCAAAAATCCTAACAAACTACGTTATGTGGTAGATTCGCCGCTATTTTCTTACCAAAATTCAGAAACGCGTCATGATGCGCACGCCGGTAGGAATGGAACTGTGGCATTTGAATGTTTGCTTGCTTGTTTTGAAAGTGATGTTTCGGCACTAACGGCTCTGCTCCTTCGGCACGCTTTTTGTTAGAAAAAGTCTGGAAAAGCCTTGAGGTGACCTTTGCTACTTCAGACCCTCGTGCTTCTCCGTGTTCCAGAAACATGTTATGTCTTTGTTCGCAGTTGGCGGGGAGGTTTATGTTTCTTTTTTGTTTGTCCCTTTATCCGGCGTCTGGGTCTCTTGATAACACCGTTATTTTTGCAGACTTGGAGAAAGAATTCTATATTCCTGATAGCTCTGAGCATTTAATAGGTTCGTCGTTCATGTCATCTTCTTCTACCAGGACCGTGCCCTCCATACAAGATGCACTAGCACAACACTCCCTAAGGCTCGTCATCATCCTAGATGGATTTGGTAATATGATCCCAAGACCATGGTGACGAAGCCTTTCACTCCTCCCTTCCCGGGTCCGAACATTCACCTAAACTGACCACCCCTAGCAATGGATACTATGTGCCCTAGTGAGGGGGTTCGTGTACCCCTCTGGAGGATTTGACAGAATCATCTCAAGGTCGGGGACTGCGGGTACTCCCCCCGAAGTGGTGTTGCGATTTGTCTACACGACATGGTCTTCCCCTACATTATAAAATTTCTCCAGTGCAGTGGACGTATTTACCTCGATGGCTGGGAATATTTATGTGCGAGGAATCAATGGAAGTTGGGTTCCCAAATGACCCTTACAGGACAATAAGGTACCC
Source organism: Pseudotsuga menziesii (assembly GCA_001517045.1). Classification (NCBI taxonomy): domain Eukaryota; kingdom Viridiplantae; phylum Streptophyta; class Pinopsida; order Pinales; family Pinaceae; genus Pseudotsuga; species Pseudotsuga menziesii. Next base: position 817,126 of record LPNX011176433.1, read on the forward strand.
CATACAACCGGTGTCTCGAACAAAAAATCCGTAGCCATTCTATCATTAGAACTCTCCAAGACCCTTAGCGGAGTAGCCATCCTATCTTTATCAGCATTCAGGCTCTTTACATATTTAAATGGCTCTGATGGTGGAATTATATTGAGTTGGGAAGTTGAGCTCTAATGCGTGCTTGTCGCACCCTTACACATGCAATAGTTAATTGTGTTATGATAACAACATAGGCGATCACGTGGGCTCTTGCTCCAATTCCCTTATGTGAAGGTGCCAACTATGCCACCCATAAGGCCCTGACCTCCATCAATTGCAGAAATGACCTTTGACTTCACTCATAATCTCCTTAAAGAGATCTCATTGGGGGTGGTTTTGACATTGGTCACTTAGTTGATCCATGAGGCAGTATGGATTTCAGTGCCTTACTCCCTCGAAATATGGCGTGTACGATCATGTGCTTCCTCTGTCAATTAATCATTTTGACATCCATTCTCATTATGTGTGTCGGATACTGAGCTGCGAGGACCCAGGAACTAATTTTAGCACTATCGATGTCACCCTAAATAGGTGGACCCTACCACACTTCGCACTTCAACCGCTGACTAACCTTCGCGCATGTCCCTATCATGACGTAGATCAGAGTCATTGGTTAATCATTTTGTTGAATCTACGCCATTGAAAACGAGGGGCTCTACTAGATTTCGCACTGCTCCCTCCCCTTATCCATCGCGCACTTTCCTTCCACGAAGACCTCCAGCGCCGTTGATTTGATCCTTAGCCGCTTGCTATTGCCCAAACATGTGGGGGGCTTCCCCCATTTCATGATCATCTTCTGTTTTATCCATCGTGCATATTTGAGAGACGAAAAGGCTCTCAACCGTAGATCTGGTCCGCCCCCAATCATGATCATTGGGAAAACGGGACGAGCCATGGATTTCACGCACCCTTGTAATTTAATTCTCTGCGTGCCTCCTTTTCTGCAAAATCCTTAACCTCTACTGCTATGCGCTACTTCTTCCTGGCGATGACTGGTTCTGCCCAAGTCAGCTTGGTGCCAAGGGGTCACTAGATTCTTTTCTCGGGCTTAAGATAGGATCCTTTATCTACCTTGAATTCGCCAAGCTCATAAATTCTCTAGCTACACCTCATCCTGATAGCCCATTATCATCGTCGCTTCTTCAAAATTTAGCATGAGTGCTAATAGGCATATTGGCACCACTAGGGTTTTTGGAGAAGTAGGTATTGGTATTAAGGCTTGAACAAGGGTCAAGTGATGAAACTTGTTCATTAGGCCTATAAAGTAACTTTTAGGAATTAATATTTGTTAATAAGGTGTCAAAACAACCACACAAGACCTGTTTGTGGGATGTTGTCTTTTGAGTTTCAATATGGACATTGTTAGAAAAATTTTAGCACCAATGATGGGTCATAGGGTGGTAGACATGGTCGAGTAAGGAAAATGTTGATTCCTAGATATTGTGACATTACATTTTTATTATTGTATTAGTGTTTTATTTATTGGTCAATGAGGACCTTAATTGTAATTGTACCATATGTCTTCTATATATAGCAAGGAGATATAGTTTTATAGATCTATCATATTGTGCATTAAATACATTGTAAAATGAGGTTTCCCCCTCAAAGAGGCTTAATATTCATTGAATATTTACCCATTCTCAAGTTGTGGAGCTACTTTTATTTCTTTTTTAATTCTATTCGGGTAATTTCGTTCATAACATTTGGTATCAAAGCATAAGGTCCTTGGTGGGCTCTTTTAAAATGTTTCATCTAACCATTTTCATTATAACGTTTTTGGGGGAAGTTGCAGATAGAGAAAAATTTTGAGCTTGAGGAGACGTAGTGAAGTGACCCTAGTACAAATTTAGGTTTTGGTTCACTATAATTTTGATGCTATAGTCTATGGAAGTTAGGGTTTTGGTCTAGTCCAAAAACTAGTCTCAAATAGGTATTCTAGGTGAAATTGTCATATTAGAAGTCTTAAATCTCCAATTTGAGTACTGCAAATTGCATGAGATAGTATACATGCACAATATTTCAAGTAAAATCTCAAGATCATATCTAAAAATTGGGCGCATGGCATGTCATACAAATTTTCTCTCTTGAAAGGGCCAGAAACAATAAGTCGTGTGAAAGTTATCATAACTTTCTCTTGAAAATTTAGACTTTGGTAAAAGCTTTAGAATTTCATAGAAGACATATCAAGGAGGGAAAATTTTAAGAACCCCCCTAAATTTATATGTATGAAAAATGGGAGAATCGCCATGATACATGAGAAAGTGTGAATATTATTTTATCAATAATACAATATTTATATATATTTTTTGCTGAATTTCTCAAAAAATTATAAAATCTTGTTAAATCATAGCGAAGCTTTCACATAATTATAAAACCTTGTAAAAATCTTGATGAATATTTCACTAAATTATAAAACCTTCTAAAGCCTTTCAACAAATATAAAATATAAATTTGTATGTATTACAATTATAAAAATTTAAATTTGTTTATTCATAATATTTTTTTTTTAATTAAAAATTTTTTATGTTTTTTTAAATTGTGGAATGTGCTTTCGAATTTTCGGATTGAAAATATTTTGTATAGTTTTTTAATGGTTTCCAATTTAATTTCAAATAGGATAGCTATGTTGTCAAAACTATAATTTACTAAAATAAATTTTAAAATTAAATATATAAAAATTATATTTTTCAAATTCTAAAATATATATAATTATTTAATTTTAAATTTTAAAATTAAATATATATAATTATTTAATTTTAAATTTTAAAAGTAAATATATATAAATTTTATTTTTCAATTTCTAAAATATATATAATTAAAAAATATTTACCTTACTGAATTTAAATAATGTATCATTGTGTTGAAATAAAATTGGTGAAAGTGGCTTACATAACTTTTATATTGACATCATACAAATCTTTTATTAATATTTTACACATGTATTTATCTTATAGTTGCAAAATTTAAAAGTTATAAATTGATTATCATTAGGTGAAAAAAAAACATTTTCAAGCCCATTTTCTGAAAATCATTCATGAAAACTATTTTCAATCTTCTCTCTTCTAAAAACAATGGGTGGAAACCATTGTCAAACCCATGCCTTCTAAAAACCATGAGTGGAAACTATTTTCAAGCCCCTTTCTTCTAAAAACTATGGACAAAAACCATTTTCAAAGCCTTTTTCTCATAAAAACCCGTGGGCTAATAATTATATACATAATTTTTGAAATAAATATGGGGTAAAAAAAAATCTTTTAAACTTACTACCATATAAAATATTTATCCAGTCAACATTTGGAACCCCTTAATTTTCATCCATGGGTGAAATTTCGCCCCTAAAATTTTCCATGCAGTGTACTACCATTAAAAAAAATAGACTTAGAAACTTAGAAATTCTAGAGCTATGATAGGTGGAAGGTCAACCAATAAAATAGTCTCCAAATCAAGGTTTGAAAAAATGTGTAACTTACAACTGGCATAAAATTTTGATTGGAAGATGTGTTTGGGGTGATTCAAAAAATATAGTATATTTTAAATATAAAATAACTATAGATAAATATTATTGTGAACACACATGAAAAACAGTATTTCAAAAAATTCTACACCAATTAAACCTTGAGAGAGCTCACCTATGACTCCGTTAGAAAGTGAAGAGATATATAACCAACTATTCAATTTAGAGAACAAATTTTATGAACTAAATGATTGGTCAATGAAAGGTGGATTTGACACCTTCGCATAGTTAAATAAAAATTAAAATGGGAAAGATGGATCAAAAGATGGAAAAGATGGAACATAATATGGGTAGTAAAAATGGTCTCAAGGATATGAAGAGGGAATTTTGAATAAGCTAAAACACCTTCTTACTCTTAATTCACCTCCTTAAGAAGTCTCAAGAGGATTTAGTCATAGTCTCGTATTGAGAAAATTGAAATACAATCATAGAACAAGAGGTTTGAGGCCCTTGACACTTTATCATTCATCACTTCAAGATCCATGCCACCATGGGTTCAACTCGAGATGAAGGAAATATTTCATTACCAATAGTGATATGAGAAAGTTTGATGGTAATAATCTAATAATATGGATATTCTATATTGAGTGATTCCTTGATCTAAACCAAACGATGACTTTACAAAAGGTAACTATTGCATCATTATATTTAGAACATGATTAATTCGTGTAGTACAAATGGATTTTTTATCATAAAAAAGAACTCTATTTTCTCTTGATCTATATTTAAGGGTGAACTAATAGCACATTATGGGGATATACAAAGAAATGCCTTATTTATCCAATTGATAAATATCAAGTAAAGAGGTCCAGTTACATAGCACACTATGCACTTTCAAAAGTTGAGTCTTAGGGTGAAGAACATTCTAGATGATAAATTGTTGGATCTCTTTATGGTAAATTTAAAGGAGAGAATTCAACATGAGGTACACCTCTTTGAACCTAAATCATTGGAGAATCATTTTAGTTTGGAAAGAAAATTTGAAAGTAAAAATATGGCTACTGGAAAGGCTACCACTAGTATCTATAGAAAAGGAAATGTTCTCCTAATTGTTTATATTTTCCAAAAAAATCCCATGATCTTTGGAATCTTGATGTAGGTCATATGGCCCTTATTTTACTTACTAGACCATGGTCATGACCCCAAGATCCATCCATAGTATGAAAAACCTCCTATATGTACCCATATCCTACTTGGAGATCAAAAATCACTTTTAGTTGACATGTATAGTGCCTTGAGACCATGCTCATGGACCAAATTATTAAATATTTATATACAACTTGAGGCCCTCTATTTATTCTCCTTACCATTGACAACACCCCAAGAACCATCCTCGGTGAATAAAAACTCCTAATGGAATCCATATCCCAATTAAAAATGAAATGACCCTCTAAAGGACCTTTATAGTGGTTCAAGGACTTGTTCATGGCTCATGAGCCTTAAAAGATTCATATAGGTCCTAAGACCCTTTATTTTCTCCCATGATCATGGTCAATCTAGAGACCCATCCATTGTGTCTAAAACTTTGTAAAATTGTCCATATCTCATTCAAAGGCCAACAATTATGAGACTTATAAGACTAATTTAGATCATGCAACCCTTATTTTCCTTCATCAATCATGGTCAAGGATCCAAGATCCATGTATGGTATGAAAAATATCTTAATGATACCCATGTACCACCAAGAAGCCAATGATTTGGTAATGTCTAGTGGTTTGAGGCCTAGTTCATATACAAAGTCCCCTTAAAGACTCATTTTGGGCCAAAGGATAGAGACCCATATCATGTGTTCAAAATATCCTAATTGTACCCATATCCCACTCAAGAATAAAGGTACTTTGTGTACACATTTTATGGTGGTTTAAGGAATATTTCATGTCCCATAATACCTATAAGATACATTTCAAAATTAACAACCATATTTTTCTCCCCTAGTCATGGTTGAGGCCCTATAACCCACCCCTACAACAACAAAAACTCCTAATGCCGATCATATACCACTTGTATGCAAAGATATTTTTTAGAGGGAACGTGTTATAGTTCACAACCTTTATTATGGCCCATTAGCCCAAGAATATTCATTTAGGGTAAATTCCATGGATTTCTCCCCCAACCATGGTTAAGGACTTGATACACATGCTTCATGCATAAAATGTCATAATTGTACCCATATATAACGTGAAGGATAACGATCCATTTAGAGGACATGCTATGTGGTTTATGGCGTTTTTTGTGTCCCTTTATTCCTAAAGGATCCATCAAGGACCCAAGGGGTTTGTTTTCCTCCCTTGATCATAGCCTATGCCTTAAGACACACATCCCAAGTGCACATGATTTCATAATGGTACCCATATTTCACTTGGAATCCAAATATTGCCTTTGAAAGGGCCTATGTTGTGGTTTGAGTTCATGTTCATGTTCAATGAGCCTTATATATATTTATGGTATAAGGCCCTTGTTTTCTTCCCTTGATGGTCAAGGCCCTAAACCCATCCTTCCTATGCAAAACTCCTAAGTGTGTCCATATCCCACTTGTATGCCAAACATCCACTTTAAAGGAACCATGTTGGGGTTTGAGGCCTTAACCATGACCCATTGTTTCAAGAATCTTAATTTAGGGCCTGAATCTTTCAATATCTCCCACGACCATGGTCAATACCCTAAGGCCCATCCCTAGTACACAAAACCATGTTATGGAACCCATACCCCACTCTAAGGACAATGATCTCCTATATAGGCATCTTTTGTGGTTTGTGGCCTTATTCATTGTTGGGAATGTTATATTCTTTACATGTAAATCAATTGATATAATTCAATTGGAGTCGAAGGTGATAGATGGTTGGATTCTGATTGGTTGATCGACCGAAATAGTTGTTTGGTCAAAGACAAATTACTAGTCGATGGGAAGTCAATGGAATGACCAAATATCAATGGGAAATCAACCAAAGTTGACCCAGTCAAGTCGAATATAATAAAATAACTATATGTGGTTAGGAAGTTATGGATTTTTATTAATGAGCAGTTGGTTGTTTGCATCTGTAAATTGGATGTAATGGATATGCATTATGTGAGGAGAATATATGTGTAACATAAGCATGGAATGATGTCATGAAGTGTGATGTGTGGTCTATCAAGTCATGGTTTTAAACACCTGTTATGAGTGTTTGATTAATAGATGAGTGAAATCTCACCGGTTTGTTGGTTTTCCTATAAGAGAGAGGTTTCTAGGGCAAATTTTGTGTAATTTGTTGATGTGTTTTGAGTCATTGTCTTATGTTTCATGTCATTGTCTTATGTTTCATGTATTCACGTATATGAATCATATTGAAAACCCATTGTAATTGGCATTAAAAACCAACAATTCATATTAGAGTTATATTTAGCTGTAGGGGGGCGCCTTTGTTACTAATATTTTAGCTCGGTCCTAGATCTGGTGAATACTTGTTATAATGGGAGTTTTCCAAAAACATTGATTTATAGTTAGAATGGATAACACATCGAGGATACAAATTGAAAAGTTTAATGGGAAAAAAATTGATCTTTGGAATATTAAAACGAAGGATCTCCTTGTAGACCAAGAAAAATGGATTGTAATCGACTGAGAAATGACTTCGATTAGGGTGTCGAAGGAACACTAGAAAAAAATCAAAAGAAAGACAATGAGTACAATCTAACTTTGTTTAGAAGATTCTATATCATTGAATGTTTTAGAAGAAGACACTGCAAAGAAGCTATGGGAAAGGTTGGGGATCTTGTACTAGTCAAAATATCTATCTAACAAGTTGTTTCTTTGAAATAAGGGGTATCTTCTGAGGATGGGTGATGGTGAAAATTATGGAGATTATGAATGCATTCAACATTTTTATTAGTTAGTTGTTGTACAAGGATATTAAAATTACCAAGCATAAAAATGCATCAATATGTTCTGTTCTTTGTCGGATTCTTGGGATAACCTGGTCATGGATATTGGAAGCAACAATACACCACATTGAAGATTAACAATGTTGTCACATCTCTGTTGTCATAAGAGATGAGATGAAAGAACATGAAAGGTTTGACCCACGATGTCTGGATGGTTAGAGGTCTACAGGTAGACAGAGGAAAAGGGAAAAACTCCAGTAGAAATTCAAAGTCGAGGGGTATATCTAAGACTAGATGTTTTGGTCCAATGATGAAAATATGCTAGTGTTGTGACAAAGTCAGGCATTGTAGTTGAAAATGTAAGTTGAAAGAAGGAGAGAAAGGAAATAGGTTCTGAGGAAAATCAATTGACTAATGGTAAGACTTCACAAGAAGAGAAAGGAGATGTGTATTTGGCCTCCACGAGTACACAGTCATATTGTGACACTTCACATAAAGTGGTTCTATGAGTATTAATTAGAATATTAATGGTGGTGATGTCCTACTAGGAGATGATTCACTGAACATGATAGTCAAACAAGGTGAAGTTTGACTAAAACTGGAACATGGAAGAATATGAGCACTTCTAGGAGTACTACATATCCCAGGTTTGGCTCAAAACATGATCCTAGTAAGTAATATAGGGAATGTAGGTGTGCAGTTTGTATTTGAGAAATATATGTGTAAGATGGTACAATGAGCAATAGTACTGATGATAGGAGTTTGGACTAAAACCTTGTACAAACTATTAGGAAGAATAGACATCGATGAAAGTGCTAATGTAGTATGTCATGATTTCGACAACATATATTCTTATCTAGTCGTTTTGACCATGTTGTAGTATCAACGGATGGGACATATAGATGAGAAAGGTCTTCATGCTATGCAGAATAAAAGGTATGGTCGAAGGTCTCCCTAAATGTTATGAAGAAGTCAAGTTTTGTGAACATTGTATTCATGGTAAACAAAGATGTATTGTTCTCATTTAGTGCTACCGGGCTAAGGAAATACTAGAGTTAGTACATAGTGATGTGTTTGGACCTGTGTTGGTCCCTCGAGTAGGAGGATATTAGGACTATGTTTCTTTCATAGATGATTTCTCCATAATGACATGATTTTATTTTATGAGAAAGACATCTGAGGTTTTTGAGAAATTTCAAGAGTTCAAAGCTCTTGTGGAGAATCAGCCTGGTAAAAGGATCAAGGTGCTGAGAACTAAAAATAGAGGAGAATTCTATGGAAAGGTGTTTGACTAGTTATGTAGACAACACAATATAGCTCAACAAAACACAACTCCATACATGCCTCCATAGAACAGAGTTGTTGAAAGAATGAATAGAATGTTGATGGAGAAAGCAAGGAGCATGCTTAGTGGTGCATGAATCACACAAGAATTTTGGGTAGAGGTAGTCAAAACAACATGTTACATGGTCAATAGGTCATCATCGATGAATCTAGTCAACAAGATTCCATATGAGGCATGGGATGGTAAAAATCCCTTTCTTACAAATCTTAAAGTATTTAGGTGTGATTCCTTTATGCATATCCCAAAGGAGAAAAGAACCAAACTCAAAAGAACATCAAAGAAATGCATATTCATCAGGTACAAGGATGGAGTGGAAGGTTATAAGTTGTGGAATCCAGTGATGAAGAAGGCAATTTATAATAGATATGTGATATTTAGATAAGTTGGAGGAACTTCCAGGAATGAAGAGGTTAAAAGAGAAAAACCAAAAAAGCAAGAGGTTGAAATGAATGATGAAAGTCTGGATTCAGGTGAGTTGATTGAATATGAGAAAGAGCTAGAACAATAGACTTCAGATGTAGGAGGTCTAGTCAAGCAAGGAAACAACCAGAAAGGTAAAGTCCACTCGAATTTTGCTTTGCTTTTGTATTATCTTCCATAGAAGATGATCCCGGGTTGTTAAAGGAAGCAATCAACTCGATAGAGGGTAAACTCTATAAAATGTCCACATGAGAATAAATGGAGTCCTTGAAGAAGAATTAAGCATGGGATTTAGTTACATTACCAAATGGAGGGAAACTCATTGGCATTAAGTGGGTGTTCAATAAAAAATTGAATGTAGTAGGTCAAGTCGAGAAGTACACAACCTAACTATTAGCATAGGTGTAGACCCAGGTAACATTATTAGTATTCCCATTATAGGTGTACAAGTGGGGTATCCCATGAGGTGAGAGGTTTCTGTAAGCCCAGTGAGCAGTAGTTGTAGGTCGAGCATGAAGTAGCCAAGCCAACAAATGAAGTAGCCAAGTGGTTGAGCAGAGTATTCTCGAGTTCTTTGGCTACCGTCATATCAGAATCACAAAGGAATATCGACACAAGACCACCTTTGTGACATAGTGGGGGTGTTTCTAGTATACGGTCATTCCCTTTGGACTCAAGAATTATCCTGCTATTTTTTCCAAGATTGTAGTGGTTGCTTTCAAGGATTTTATTCATATGTTTCTTGAGGTCTATTTTGATGACTAGACTGTATTTGGACTCATAAAAGTTACTCGACATAAACATAAATATAAAAGACACATATAGATAATATTTAAAGTGGAAACCCATCCGAGAAAAAACACAAAGGTGCTCTTCATCTGGCTTGAGAAATAGGTTAGCACTTTTGGTATGCGCACTCAGCTTATAGACTCTTCTTTAGATATTCTTTACAATTCAAACATATTTATGTCATCTCATGCTCTCTAGTTTTGTCCTATGTATTTCTTCTTCTTCTTTGAATCACTTATCCACACACGTCCTAGATCAAGCCTATTCCTCTCTTCGACTGGCTATCCTTGATCTTTAATCACTTGATCCCCCCCCACACGGCTTGGGTTTTTTCTTTTATAATCCTTATGACTTTTACAATTCTTGATCCAACCTTCAATTAAATCACAACTGTCAGTTGACAAGTTGTCTTTCTATTTCAATACATTTAGTTACATCTCAAAAATAGGAACTATCGGCCCAAAAATACAATTATGCTTTATTGTTAAAAGCAAGCTTTTAGTCTAACTAAATCTTCCCAAAACTAGTCAAACTCTGATTTTCGACTACTTTATTCTTCTTATGTCGTGGTTATTTCCGTCAGGGGTGCTCCTATCACAGATCCTTCCGCAAATCCTTCCGTTGAAACTCCTTCTTGTCTTACGACCGGAACCTTTATTCTTCCGACCAAAATTCTGCCAGGATTCTATCTAACTTTTCCTAGGACCAACAGTGTGTGTGTGTGTGTGTGTGTGTGTGTGTGTGTGTGTGTGTGTGTGTGTGTGAGAGAGAGAGAGAGAGAGAGAGAGTGAGTGAGAGAGAGAGAGTGTGTGTGTGTGAGAGAGAGCATGCATGTGTGTGTAGTTTCAAGGATGATAGATTTTTGTCGCTTACATAAAAATAACATGAAAAATAGAGTTATTGAGAGGTGTTCTAAAAGAGGCAGGTTCTAATGTTTTTGTAGCTCAAACCATAAGGTCATCCTCTGACTAACTTTAAAAAGGGATATCTTTCACAAGTCAACCAAGTCATAACACAATTTTGAGAATTTAAATGAAGTTCTTACTTTGAATTTAATGCTTTCTACACTTGATTCCACTCATGCCTTCAGCATTGTGTGTGATTCCTTGGGCCTAAACTTGGTTTAGTATTCGTACATGATGATAGAACCATTTCTTTGAAAGTAGAAAATTGAATGAAAGAGGGTGTCGCATATCCACATACAACAAAAAAACATTGGCCATACTTTATGCAATGGCCTAGAGACATCGATTCATTCTAATATATAAGTTCTTTATTAAAACTAAACACTTTAGATTGAAGCAATTATTGATGCATCATACTCTACAACAGGAGCAAAGTGGATTGATCACCTTCAAGCAATGTGTGAATTTGAGATAATTTATAAGAAGGATAAAGAGGATATGGTTGCATTTTCTTTATCTTGATAGGATGAACCACCCACCTTCAAATCCATCTTAATGATCCAAACTTCTTGTGTATAAGAGCTCCTCACAAACTACATTACGGATCCTATTATATTTCAACTTCAACGGAACAATATTAATGGAAAGAAGAATCAACCTCAAACAATCATGAATGGTGTTATTTTGTATCTATTTATGGTATGGCTCTATTTTTACACAATGTGGTTTTTATCAATGGCATGTCTCTTCCTTTGTTGGTCATGTGGGTTTCCACAAAACTTACAAGAATGTCTTCTTAAACTTTTATTTTTTGAATTGAATCTTCCTTCAAATTTTATTAAATGATAAGGTGTACGTGATTTAATAGAAAAAAGGGAGTGATACCATTAGAACCTCCCTTAGAAAGTCCTGTTAGCACCGGGATTGAGCCAAAAGGTTGCGGAAGGCTTGCTCCCAGGTAACAGCAGAACCACTTTCGAAGAGAGAACTGGCCTTCTGCTCTTCCAAGAGGGATCTCTCACCAAATGTTAAAAAAGGAGATAAACTGGAAAAACATTCACATAAGAAAGGAATAAATATACTGCAAATACGAACGACACATGAATCCTTGTATGAAACGTTGACCTTGGCTCTGCAATTTTATTAAAATTCTCTTGAAAGCATACACAGCAAAATTACATCGGTTTCAACACTTTCTCCTTCTTCAGGAGGTACATTTATAACATTTTTGGACTTCCTAAACCTACATTCAGGAATCAAAATTTGTTACAACTGAAGAACATCTTCCAACAAACTTTGGACGTGGCCTACACACCACGATTCACATAAGACAAAAATAAAATGCGGACTACTAGAAAAATAGGCTTAAATCCCCTCCTACATATCCCTGATGGTGACAGATGTGAAAAAAATGAAAGAGATTTTTGTAACTGGCCATGTTCCCAATAAAACCCATGTCTTCTTTTCCTTTGATTCAGCTCCAGCTCCTCAGGATCTGATTTTGAAACTGATGAATCAGACAGTAAACCTGTAAATTTCTGGAAAAATACCCTATGAAGATATTTTAAATTATCCCAACCTGTGATACCTGTGTAAAACTTGAAGGATGTTTTTGTAGATAGGTCTGTGATGAATAAAAACCTCTCTCAGCTTCCTGAAATTCAACTCCATTTAGCTGAAACAATTCTTTGAACGTGATGTCTGAAACAATCCTTTGGAAAACCTAAAAATGACATGTAGAACTCACTTTGTTTATCCTAAACCATATGACCTGTGTAAAAATTGGAGTTTTTTTAACATGATCCTGCTCTTAAGAGAAACCTAATTCAATTTTGGAAACTACTTTATGGTTTTCTAGAAACAATTGATTGAAATAACTGACTAAAACAGTCATTTAAAAATCTAGAAATTAGCTCTCTGAAGATGACTTCGATTCTCTCAATCCACAGCACCTGGGTAAAAATTGAGAGAGGTTATTGTAGATAGGTGTGTTATGAAGAAAAAACTCTCTCAATTTCTAAAAAATCATCTTGGTTCGGTAGGAACAATTGATTTAAAATCATGACCAAAACAACCATTTTCGTAAAAAAAACAACCATGCACTTCTGCTTTAATTTAGATATTGTGTTTGTGTGGATGTTCTTAATGTTGAATCCTTCATTTGTAGATTTAAATTTCTGGAATTTCTGTACCATTCTAGACTGTAGTGTAAGCTTCATTGGCTCAACCGCTTACAGTATAAAATTCCTTTCCATCCATGCAATTTTAAACAAGCAATACTTCTCCCAAGTGAAAACGTTTTTACACTATTGATTTGTTGGGCAAGTTGATGTTGCAACAACAAGTGTTTTAACTTGATCCCAATTCAAAATTTCACTGACTGAAACATTGACTTACCTCATGCAATTTCACAATGTGAAATGATCATACACAGTGGATTGGGATTTTGGTAAAACTCAAGCGGTCAAAACATTTTTCCCATACCCAATTTCACGAATTGTAAAACTTAATTTCTCCTTGCTAGTTGACAATGCGAAATACATTCACGTCGTTCATCCTCTCCCAGCCATATCGTGGCCATTGAAATATGCAGGCTTTTAAATAATTTCGCAAATTGAAAAATTTCATTATCTCGTGCATCTTCATAATGCGAAATTTATTTGAGCTGTGGATTTTCCTCACTTGCCAATCTGACCGTCAAAACCTATCTGCCATTTAACATCATTTCACAAATTGAAAATTTTAATTGCTCCGCATAACTTTACAATGTGAAATTTCTTTTGGCCATTGGATGTGACTGAGTTTGATATGAGCCATTGATCTATGTTTAATTTTGCTGCAAAAGTGTCAGGTTGGTTTGTGAACCCAATTTGACTTTATGCCAAGAAACAAAGTGACATCATAATTTCTTGAGCGCTTGGGCTTTGGCTAAAATACCTCTTGGTAAAATATCCCATTTACTTTTTCCATAAAATATCCAAATTCTTTTTGGATTTATAAAAATAAATTTTGTTTATTTCTATAAAACATAACCTTTAGCCTCCTTTTACAAAATATATTTCATTAATTTTTGTAAACATTATTCAGAATGAATAATTTTTCTCTATAAAATATCTCCTTCTTAACCAAAAGCCTTTAACTTTTTCTCGCACCACCTCCGAATTTTTATAAATTGTTTTAATGAGGAATGCTTGAAAACCATTTGATCCTCAAGAGAAACTCAGAATTTTCAGGTAATGAGGGTTACTGTGGAAAAACTAAAATGGTGCTAACAGCTGGCTCCACGAGGGATGGTATCCTCCCAGGGAGGTAGTAAAGAACCCCCGTAGACCAAGTGCCAAATCCATTGAGCTGCTCCCAATTTTCTTTGAAATCCTCAACCTATTCTGAATTGAACCACCAATTGAAACCATTCTGTAAAAAAATCTCACTCTTTCAACCTGTCACCTATCACCCGTCCACATTCTAAAAACTGAAGACAATTGTAACTGCACATCTGAACTTTTAAAACTGAAACTGAAATTAAAAATAAAACTGAAAACAAACTGAAAGCTGCTGAATGGAATGCTCTCCATGTCAAGCTTATTCTTCTTTACTTACCTACCCTACTTACTAAGCATTAATGCTCAGTGAAGTAACTTCCAACTTCCAATGAATCCACTCAAGCAAATGATCCCATAAACCAACCTTCCTTTCATGCTTGATAAAAAACATAGATGACAGACTTAATGGCAGAAAGTTATAATAAAGAAATTGATCTTTACAGTAGAGATATAACCAGCCATTACAACTGCCAAGATTCTCCATGTACTCTGCCACTGGATCATAAAAAACATGACATCCTTCAAAAAAATTTGTCATTTGCTTACCATGAGAAGGTTGTCCCAACTATAAATTCCCTTGCACGTTGTCAAACTGATCTTCAAAAGAACCATGCAAGGAAAACACGTGACAATTTCCAGGCGAGACATCCACAACTTCATCTAAAATTTCTGATTTTACAACTTCATTATTTTCATGCATTTCAAAAGAAATACCACTCTGTTCCTCAACATGATCAAGAAAACAGACTTCTTTTCAACAAAAAATTTCTGAATTTGAAAAACAAAAAGAAACATCCATTTGAGAACCCCTATCTTCTTCTTCGTTATTCAATTCTTCATGGCGTACTGCTGGTTTTTCTAAAGGCTGGGATTGATTACATAAGTGCCCTTCTTTCACATCATCCATTCCAAGAAAATTTATACATTCATCTACAATATCAAATTTATGTTTGTGATCAGAAACTTTAAGTCCCTTTTTTAACCACTCAAATGAAGGAAAACACAACGACAAACTGTCATCTTCAACATGTTCAGTTTCCACTATGTTTTCATACTTTTGATCTTGGATTGCAATGAAATTTTCTTCACTAATAGAAATTGTGATAGGCTGATTGCATTCTTCAAAAAACAAATCAGTACATCCATCTCCTTTCAAATCACTAGGCTGATCATCTTCCTCAAGCAAGGAGATCTTCATATAGTCATGTAAATATTTAGGTGAAATATGAATTTGATCAACATGCAGAGGTCTTCCTTCAACCACTATTTCAAAATCTGATTTCTCTTTACTTGCATTTTTAGAAAATGAACATGTAGAGGGACTACAAGACTGAGATTTTTCAGAATCATCATCTTCTGTGTAATCAATCACACAAGCATTGTAACTTTCAAGAGATTGCAGTTGCGAAAAGGAATTTTCTGATTGGGAAGGGGAGGCCTCTTCTTGTAACAAAAATTCAAAAGTTGAATAATATGAGGAAGGATCTGATTGGAAGTCCCAACCTCTCTCTTGGTCACACAAAGAATGATAAGAATGCTGCAAATCATCATCAATTTCAGGGAGAGAGATATAACTGGTTGAATCTGAGCTTTGGCCTATATCAACTTCAGTCAAGGAAGACAGTACTAACTGCTGGGAAATTTCTTGAAATTTTCAGGTAATGAGGGTTACTGTGGCAAAACTAAAATGGTGCTAACAGCTGGCTCCACGAGGGATGCTATCCTCCCAGGGAGGTAGTAAAGAACCCCCATAGACCAAGTGCCAAATCCATTGGGCTGCTCCCAATTTTCTTTGAAATCCTCAACCTATTCTGAATTGAACCACCAACTGAAACCATTCTGTAAACAAATCTCACTCTTTCAACATGTCACCTGTCACCCGTCCACATTTTGAAAACTGAAGACAATTGTAACTGCACATCTGAACTTTTAAAACCGAAAATGAAATTAAAACTAAAACTGAAAACAAACTGAAAGCTTCTGAATGGAATGCTCTCCATGTCGAGCTTATTCATCTTTACTTACCTACCCTACTTACTAAGCATTAATGCTCAGTGAAGTAACTTCCAACTTCCAATGAAGCCACTCAAGCAAATGATCCCATAAACCAACCTTCCTTTCATGCTTGATAAAAAACATAGATGACAGAATTAATGGCAGAAAGTTATAATAAAGAAATTGATCTTTACAGTAGAGATATAACCAGCCATTACAACTGCCAAGATTCTCCATGAACTCTGGCATTGGATCATAAAAAACATGACAACCTTCAAAAAATTATGTCATTTTCTTACCATGAGAAGGTTGTCCCAACTGTAAATTCCCTTGCATGCTGTCAAACTGTTCTTCAAAAGAACCATGCAAGGAAAACACGTGACAATTTCCAGGCGAGACATCCACAACTTCATCTAAAATTTCTGATTTTACAACTTCATTCTTTTCATGCATTTCAAAAGAAATACCACTCCGTTCCTCAACATGATCAAGAAAACAAACTTCTTTTCGACAAATACTGATCATCACCACACTCATCTTTCACATTTTCAATGAACTCTCTATCATGTGTGCAACAATCTTGAAGTAACAACAAAGAAGGATAATGCCTTTCGAAATGTTCATGAAATATGGTATGAAAGAATTCATCCAAATACTGATCATCACCGCACTCATCTTTCACATTTTCAATGAACTCTCTATCATGTGTGCAACAATCTTGAAGTAACAACAAAGAAGGATAATGCCTTTCGAAATGTTCATGAAATATGGTATGAAAGAATTCATCCAAATACTGATCATCACCGCACTCATCTTTCACATTTTCAATGAACTCTCTATCATGTGTGCAACAATCTTGAAGTAACAACAAAGAAGGATAATGCCTTTCGAAATGTTCATGAAATATGGTATGAAAGAATTCATCCAAATACTGATCATCACCGCACTCATCTTTCACATTTTCAATGAACTCTCTATCATGTGTGCAACAATCTTGAAGTAACAACAAAGAAGGATAATGCCTTTCGAAATGTTCATGAAATATGGTATGAAAGAATTCATCCAAATACTGATCATCACCGCACTCATCTTTCACATTTTCAATGAACTCTCTATCATGTGTGCAACAATCTTGAAGTAACAACAAAGAAGGATAATGCCTTTCGAAATGTTCATGAAATATGGTATGAAAGAATTCATCCAAATACTGATCATCACCGCACTCATCTTTCACATTTTCAATGAACTCTCTATCATGTGTGCAACAATCTTGAAGTAACAACAAAGAAGGATAATGCCTTTCGAAATGTTCATGAAATATGGTATGAAAGTATTTAAGGGAGGATAAACTCCCTGTTGGCAATCCCTCATACCAAGACCTTGCATATCCTTCTAAACTAAACATGAACAGTTTCATTAAAAAATATTCATGCCATCCCACTCCCAGCTTATGTATATGCTTATGAAATCTAAATAAATGGATGGCAGCATCATCACCCTTTTCATCATTGAATCTTGGAAGATATGTTAGGCAATTTACCAGAGGTATTTTATTGGGATAACCAAGAATGGCAGCAAGATTTATAGGAGCATACCTTATAGCCTGAGAAGTCATCTTGATGGTGGAGAAACTAAATCAGCTCCTCAAACTTTACAACCTCGTTTGATAGTGGAGCTTCCATAGAACATTATGAAGAATGGATCCTTTGTAGATGGAGTTGCCAAGTGAAAAGAGACCTGACCTTCTTCTTGTCTTACCATTGTTCACCATCAACAGTCAGATCTAAACCCTACGTTCAAATCCAGGGAAGATTTGAGACCTCTCCCTGTCTCTGTCTTTCTGACCACCGGTCTTCCCAGTGGAATCACCTTCTAGAATCTTTCAATGGAGTCGCCAAGGCAAATGATACAACCTTTTTCACATGTAAGAATCTATGTTTTCCCACATAAATTCTTATCCTTTGAATCTTTGTCATTCTTCCCAGGGATGATATTCAATCTCGTCCTCGGCAACTGCGCCAGTTTGTTAGCACCGGGATTGAGCCCAAAGGTTGCGAAAGGCCCACTCCCAGGTAACAACAGAACCACTTTTGAAGAGAGAACTGACCTTCTACTCTTCCGAGAGGGATCTCTCACCAAATGTTAAAAATGTCAGATATATACAAGTGAAACTGTAAATTGTTTATAAAATTGGTTGAAACAAAACACAGAACCATTGGGCAATGGAGTCAAGATATGTAACAAAAATAAACATAACTTATGCAAGCGATTTCAACACAGGGGCAAGATTTATAATTGTCTGGTGGAAAAGAAGAACATGAATAGACCATCAACACAGAGCATTGAAAAATGAATTCTGTATTAACTTTAGAAGAAAACTTTGGTGAATATCTGAAACAACAGACGGAGCATAACAAGTATGAATTCCAAACTATTATACACTACGTTCAAATATGAAAGAAAAAAAAATGGGAGAGACAAACTGGAAAAACATTCACATAATAAAGGAAGCAACAGACTGCAAATATGAATGACACATGAATCCCTGTATGAAACGCCGACCTTGGCTCTGCAATTTTATTAAAATTCTCTTGAAAGCATACACAACAAAATTACATCGGTTTCAACCCTTTCTCCTTCTTCAGGAGGTACATTTATAAAAAATTTGGACTTCCTAAACCGACATTCAGGAATCAAAATTTGTTACAACTGAAGAACATCTTCCAACAAACTTCGGACATGGCCTACACACCACGATTCACATAAGACAAAAATAAAATGCGGACTACTAGAAAAACATGCTTAAAGCCCCTCCTACATATCCTTGATGGTGATAGATGTGCAAAAAATGAAAGAGGTTTTTGTAATTTGTCATGTTCCCAACAAAACCCATGTCTTATTTTCCTCTGATTCAGCTCCAGCTCCTTGGGATCTGATTTTGAAACTGATGACTCAAACAGTAAACCTGTAAATTTCTGGAAAAATACCCTGTGAAGATTTTTAAAATTCTCCCAACCTGTGATACCTATGTAAAACCTAAAGCACATTTTGTAGATATGCATTTGATGAATAAAAACCTCTCTCAGTTTCCTGAAATTCAACTCCATTTGGCTGAAACAATTCTTTGAATGTGATGTCTGAAACAGTCCTTTGGAAAACCTAAAAAAGACATGTAGAACTCACTTTGTTTCTCCTAAACCATATGACCTGTGTAAAAAAAATGAAGGAGTTTTTTGAACATGATCCTGTTCTTAAGAGAAGCCTCATTCAATTTTGGAAAATTCTTTATGGTTTTCTGGAAACAATTGATTGAAATCACTGACTAAAACAGTCATTTAAAAATATGGAAATTAGCTCTCTGAAGATGACTTTGATTCTCTAAATCCACAACACCTGGGTAACAACTGAGAGAGGTTATTTTATATAGGTGTGTTATGAATAAAAACCTCTCTTAGTTTCTGAAAAATCATCTTGGTTCGAAGGGAACAATTGATTTAAAATAATGACCAAAACAGTCGTTTTCGTAAAAAAACAACCATGCTCTACTGCTTTAATTCAGATACTGTGTTTGTGTGGATGTTCTTAATGTTGAATCCTTCATTTGTAGATTTAAATTTTTGGAATTTCTGCACCATTCTAGACTATAGTGTAAGCTTCATTAGATCAACTGCTTACAATATAAAATTCCTTCCCATCCATGCAATTTTAAACAAGCAATACTTCTCCCAAGTGAAAACGTTTTTACAATATTGATTTGTTCGGCGAGTTGATGCTGCAACAACAAGTGTTTTAACTTGATCCCAATTCAAAATTTTGTCGACTGAAAAGTTTACTTACCTCATGCAAGTTCACAATGCGAAATGATCGTACACCGTGGATTGGGGTTTTGGTAAAACTCAAGCCATCAAAACATTTTTCCCATACCCAATTTCGCAAATTGTAAAACTTAATTTCTCCTTGCTAGTTGACAATGCGAAATACATTCATGTCGTTCATCCTCTCCTAGCCATATCGTGGCCATTGAAATATGTGGGCTTTTAAATGATTTCGCAAATTGAAAAAGTTCATTATCTCATGCATCTTCATAATGCGAAATTTATTTGAGTAGTGGATTTTCCTCACCTGCCAATGTGACCGTCAAAACCTATCTACCATTTAACATCATTTCAAAAATTGAAAAATTTAATTGCTCTGCATAACTTCACAATGCGAAATTTCTTTTGGCCATTGGATGTGACTGAGTTTGATATGAGCCATTGATCTATGTTTAATTTTGCTGTAAAAGTGGCAGGTTGGTGTGCGAGCCCAATTTGACTTTATGCCAAGAAACAAAGTGACATTGTAATTTCTTGAGCGCTTGGGCTTTGGCTAAAATACCTCTTGGTAAAATATCCCATTTAATTTTTCCATAAAATATCCAAATTCTTTTTGGATTTATAAAAATAAATTTCGTTTATTTTTATAAAACATAACCTTTAGCCTCCTTTTACAAAATATATTTCATGAATTTTTGTAAACATTATTCAGAATGAATAATTTGTCTCTATAAAATATCTCCTTCTTAACCAAAAGCCTTTAACTTTTTCTCGCACCACCTCGGAATTTTTATAAATTGTTTTAATGAGGAATGTTTGAAAACCATTTGATCCTCAAGAGAAACTCGGAATATTCAGGCAATGAGGCGTACTGCGGCAAAACTAAAATGGTGCTAACAAGTCCAAAACTCAAAAATTGGGGATGGATAATACAAAAACACCCTCTATCATAGAGTCATAGTCACTATCATAGAAACATATAAAAAAAAGGCATACACTTAACAAATAGACAGTATTCCATTGCCAAGCCATGGACTAGGTTGGTCATGGTTGTTTGGAGCCTCACTCCATCCAGTCATCAAAATATAAATGTTAAGGAGTATTACGGGTTCCCACCCATTAGTACGTGGCTATGGGGACTTTGACTACTCTAAGATAAGAAGTGTCGATGTAAGAAATTTTAGTTAGCACGGAGAGGGCATGAGTCAAACTAGATTCATGTTTCCACTGCTTGCAAATATACCACACTTACCTAATGGTGAGAAAAGTTCATTTGATAGGGTAGCCCATGTAGGAACCACATGCCAATTAGGCCAAGAGAGTTGAGAGAAAACCCACTGATAGTGGGTTCCAATGTCAATACTCAAGGAATTGTTGTAAATGTTTCATATTGAACCATGCCTTTCAAATTTTCACAATGACTTGCATTAACAAGATGGCACATATGAGTGTTGCATCATACCAAGAAATTTTTTGAGGTGGTGCAACATCTTTAAGAATTTTTTCTTTACCTTTTTACAAATCAAAATGAAAGCTTAGTTATGTTTAGCATTCATCCATCCTGAAAGTCTATGGACCAAGTTAGATGATCACTTAGCAAGGTATACCATTAGGATAGGGAAACATGCCCTAGCATCCCTAGCAAGTGGAAAACATAAAGGTGTTTTTGGTTTTTGGTTCGTCCAGGCAAGGGACAACATAAGTTTTTCACACCTAATTATGTTAATATTTTATCAACAAGGAGACCCCCCACCATCAAACTTTAGGTAAATAATGAATTTCAGAGATAAAGACTAGGTTTTCATATGTTGATTAATTGAAATAACCATGTATTATGTTTAGATTTTAGTAGCCACACTTTTTTCAATTAGCCTTTAAGGAGGGGCTTGAAGAAAACCCACATGTAGTGCATGTTTGGTTCCTCAATCTTTTATTACTAGAAAATGAAGCTCAATATTGAAAAAAATTTAGCATAACGTAACACTTACCAACATAATAAAGTGGAAATTATTCCTTATTGTAGTCTTATTCACCTATTACCATCCGCAACTAGAAGCAAGAATAAGTGTATATGGACGTCATCATAGATACACCACTCTTTGTATGTAAGGATGTTATTTTTGTGGAAGTCGGGTATTTCACAAAGCATTGACATTCCATTCCATTCAACACCAATTGTATAGTTTTTTTAGGGTTGCTGATTTATTTATTTAAGCATGGATATAATATCCATGAACTCCCTCACCACATCATCACTGACAAGGATCTACATTTTCTAAAACACTACTATAAATAACTTTTCAAAACAGTAAGGGTCACTTTCAATATAAGTACTTCATATCATCCTCAAATATTACATAGTTTAAAAAAGGTAGTTAACAAGTTCTTCGAGAGATATCTTCATATGCCCACAAAGAAAAATAAAAGTAAATGTATTAGGTTACTATTGGTGCAATACTACATATCACTCCACCACCAAGATTCCCCCCTTTAAGTCATTATATGAATATTAACCTACATCACCCAAGGACTAGTCCATTCATAATGTTAAATTCCTTATCGCAACTAACACACTATAGGATATGTAGAAAATATTCAACATCCTAAATGACAAATTTTCCATTGTTGTAAACACAATAAAAGAACAAACTAACCAAATTAACTTATAAACATAATTTGAGCTAGGATATATGGTATCTTTCTAACTGTGTCGCTACAAATATATAACTGCCCAGCAATAGATTAAGAATAAGCCTCAACCCAAGTTGTATGGATCGCATAAACTGTGGGAAAAACTAGGTCAAGTGGCTTATGCATTAGACATTGGTAGCAAGGGAAGACACCATAATGTCTTTCATGTCCCTTGTTTAAAAATGAAGTAGGGCAATGAATATGTGCTAACTGAAATATAATTACCTCTCACAAATTAGGAGAGAAAGCAAATTCTAGAAGCTGAGGAAATACTTGAGGAGAATATGATAACCTTTGTAAAAGGCCAAATATAGAGTACAATATTCAATGGAAGGGGTATAATAAAAGAATAGGAGAGTTGGAAGTTTGAATAATTTTTATTATAACACTTAAATTTTAAGGTGATGTTAGGTACTCTTGGCAGCCATTGACTAAAAAATATCACCCTTTCTCCTTTCATTGTTTAAACATAATCATATGTTTAGTACAATTAGTACAATTGGTTAAAGCAGTAATTTTTTGGAATAAGTGGTTTAGATTTTAAATCATGCTCTCTATTATTCAAATGATTAATCATATAGTTACCCATATTTCTTCACACACTCTCCTAAAAAAACACTATGAACATAAAAGATGGGTTCTTCTACCAAGTTTGGGTGATCCGATGCTACTTTTGGATCTAAAATCGCATACAAGTTTCACATATTTTGATATATTCTACCACATCCTTTGGACTTATATTGTGGTAGTAATACACCATAGTTAATTTCAGTAGTTTTTACAACATTTGTCTTTATTGTTTTGATTTTTCAAGTTTAATGGCACACCTTTTTCCAAGGGAGAGTGTATATTTTGTACATAACTACAACATATTCATTATGTATTATACTCTATGTACATGAGCTATTTTGTGTGTAGTCTTTATTTCGTAATAATGTTATAAACCCAAGACGTTATTATGCCATACTTTAATACTTATAAAGGACTACTTTTATGTGAGAAGGGCTTGATATGCTTTATTAATGGCTTCAACATTAATTAGGGAAGTTTGCCACTTCCTAGAATAAACAGACGTTTCACTAGTCTCATTTGTAACTCTTAACATTTTATCAATAAAATAAAACAAATTTTTATTGGTTTTTGGAGATGCCTTCCTCCATTAGTTGGGATTTTATATGGAATCCACTCTTGGGAGTGCAAATGCCCTGATTTTTTGTTTGCTTGGGTTCATTGCTTTTTTTCCATGAAAAAAACATATATTTGTTATTTTAAACTGTGAAATCAAAATATGCATGGAAAAGCCTTTAATACCTTAAAAAACATATTAAGTCCTCATGACTCCCATTTAATACATATCATAGTATTCTATTTAAATAGCAACTTCCAAGAAAAAAGAAGTCCCTATCCTATAATCAAAACAAGACAATGATCCAAGACTGCAATCTTTGAACCATCTTCTAGCTTTAAAAATGGAACTAGATATTTCAAATGAGTCATGATCTTCCTTGAATTCTTGGTCTATCGATATGCCTTCCTGGTTGCTAATAGATTCTTTCAAAAGAGAGAATGTTTTTCGGTTAAATTCCATGTAAATGTGAGAGAAAGAGATGTTATTGAACTAGGATTTGTCTTCCAAAACTCTATTCATTATAGGGCCAAGACCCAAACCTAAAATTGAGCACTTATCATTACAACAATCCATGAGTTTGGAGTCTCCTAGTACCTATAAGATCATTTTTCCTTAATATGGTGAAACTTTCATCAAACCCAAAAAGAAAAAAAATCCATTCAAGGATTTGTATCTATCCCATCAACATATTTGATAGTGAAATAATGATGATTATCAAGGAAAAGTATTACCCCAACTCCACACAAACCTAGAGTTCCTTGGCAAGCTCCATCAAAGAAACCTTGGTCTTTAGAAAAATCTATGAACGGATGATGTAGAGTTATTTCTACCTTAATATTTTTTTCTTTTCGTCCTTCTCTACAAGAAAGTGTGAATTTTTGTGATACCAACCCAACATCCATGTAACTTCCTTGAAAAATCAGTTTATTTCTACACAACCATATGCCCCATGTAACATAACATGGAAGAGGTTTATGAGACTTAATTGAAGGATCATTCATCCAATATTCAAAACAATCCAAAAGGGTGATCTTGTTCCACTTATCAACCTCACCTGCCATTTAAAGTATTTGCTTCCTTGTTAATATGGAAAAAGAACAAGAAACAAAAATATGGTTCTCTCGTTTATATTTTGCCTTACATAAATTACACTAATTCAAGCCCATCCAACTTTGCTTACGTGCATTGTCCCATATGAATATCTTGTTGGAGATAGATAGCCAAGTGAATATTTTAATGTTGAGTTCCTTTCCACTAAAAGCTCCATAATTATGTCTTTTGCTATCAAGGCTTCATATCCTAGTTTTGCAATACTAATTTTGGTGGATTTATTCCAAGTCCAATGTAACTCATCCTCAAACTATTGAAAATAAATTGCACTATGATTTATAAATTGGATATAATTTGATCATTCTTCTACCAAATTATCTTGTATAATCAAAGCTTCATCAAACAACTATGGCTAGAACTGACCCCCTAGCACCACTTGTATTAAGACATATGTAAGTTTTGATTTCCATAGTGCTTTTAGTTTCAACTTTAGTTCTATTGATAATATATAGTTTCCATTGCATCCAACCTATGGGTAATCCCCTAATATAATCTTGTCACCTCTACATATCTTCTAGGTAACCCATCTTCCTACAGTTGGAAAATAATTCACTAATCCCTTCCAAACAATGGATGACCCCTTTATATATTTTCTTCTAGGCCTTATCCAATCCTCTATTGAGATACCTTTAAAATAGTTAGTTCTCATTACTATTCCCCATAGTCCTTTTGTTGCAATGTGTAATGATGTCTAGTGGGGTGCCATGATGTCTAGATATCTCATTTATTGTTGTATAAACCTAGCTAAGGAATTTTGCAAACAGTATGATTCCTGCCAAGAAATAAGGCACAATGTACTTAATAACTCTCTAAACTTATGAAAAATATTTATCCCACGTGAATCATGAAGTAAAATTCTCTTATTACAATTTTTTTATATAAGAGAGATAGAAAAATGTTTAAACCACATGTATTATGGGATGTGATCATCCATACCTCTAGCATATATAATATAGGTTAGGAAACACATGAAAGCACAATTTTGTGACATGAAGTCAATATGGAATGTGATGTGATGTTTAAGTGGGGGTGCTCAAGATTGTAAGAGTGAAAGTTTTCTAAAGAATGAGAAGATCAACCTTCTATGGATGTTTCCCCGTTTGGGGTTTTACCATGTAATATTGGTCCTCTCTTATATCTTTCCTTTCTTACTTATTCTATTAATTATTTGATGCTTGTGTTGATAGGAGATTAGAATAGTAAGATTATGGTTATTGATTTACATGTTAGCTATCTAGTGCTATAAGTTAATGCATATTTATCGATTCTAACACCTTCGTTAAAGCAAAATCTCCATAAGCCCTTTATAGCCAGAGCCTGATTAAAAATATAGACATTCTTTAGCCCCTATCCTCCTGCCTCTTTTCACATGGTTAATTTTGTCCATTTACAATTAGAATTCCTTCTGAGTCCTTTCTCCTTGAGTAGAGAAAACTAAAACGCATTTTTCTAATATTGTCAAGAATTTATTTTTGGCACATGTGCAATGGATAGCCAATGCATAGGTATTCTTTCCAAGATGAACTTTACAAGGACCATCCTTCCACCATGAGATAACCATCTATGACACCAACAAGTTGTCCTAGCTTCACTTTTTGTTTAAAACCACAACCAATCGATGAATTTGTATTCATTAGGTTTCAAATCACTACAACAAAACCCTATGATTAGTTTCATTTTTGCTTCCATTAAAATATTTCGTGATTTTTTGTAGTTAAATAAAAATCAACATTATTTCACAGGTCATCACTAACATCGGTGTTATTAGCATCACCTTTACCATCGGAAATAGCTTCATTTTTAGTGCCAACTTTATCTTCATTTTTAACAACTACTTTAGATAAAATTGGTACTAAAAGTGTTGAATTTAGTGCCAGGAATAACTTCTTTTTTAGAATATATTTTAGCTTCCTTTTTAGCACCAACTTTAGTTTTGTTTTTAGAACCTACTTTAGTTTTCTTTTTAGCATCAACTTTAGCTTCCTCTTCGCACTAACTTTAGCACCAAGTTTCTTGAGTAACCAAATAAAAGTGAGGGAAACTTTTCAAACTGAAATTTAAGAAAGATTAAGGGATAAAAATAATCCACTTGTATAAATCCTCATGAGTGCGAGGGAATTTCTATTATTATAATTATAATATCTTTTTTTCCCTCATAAAAAAACCCTAAATACATACTCTTTCATTCTTTTCTCATTTCCTCTCTTTCTCTCTTCCTTTCTCCTTCCTTCTTCTTTCTCCCTTAGGGTTTCATCTTATCAAGGTTTGGGTTTCAATTTCACGGAGGAACCTCCATGAGGAATGCAATGTATGCTCCCTTCCCTTTTATTCCTTTATTCTTCTTTTACTTTGATTTTCCTTTATC
The DNA here is from genome assembly GCA_001517045.1 of Pseudotsuga menziesii. Lineage (NCBI taxonomy): Eukaryota > Viridiplantae > Streptophyta > Pinopsida > Pinales > Pinaceae > Pseudotsuga > Pseudotsuga menziesii. Next base: position 844,418 of record LPNX011176433.1, read on the forward strand.
GGTTTGCAATTTTTTTTAGTTTAGTTTTTGCAATTTTAGGGTAACCTGCATTAGACTAAGGTTACAAAGAAGAACCTCCATAATGAAGGTAATGACTTCTCTCTTCCCTTCTCCTCCTTTCTTCCTTCCCGTCTACTTTACTTTTACTAAATTATTCATTTGCAAATGTTTATTATTATTTTTTTGTTGTCAGTTTAGGGTTTCAGACATGGAATCTATGGTTTGATGGAGAAACCTCCATGAGGAAGGTAGTGGCTACTCCTTTCCCTTCTTATCCTTCCTTCCTCTTTTATTTTTTTCCATTATTGATTTTTTAATGTTTACTGTTATTTTGTTGTTGTAGGTGGGTTATACTTAATGCATAGATCTTGTTCATGGGTGTGGCCTAAGAAAGGTCCTTTTATTCCTGTAAGGAGATTAGGTTCAAAACTTGGCACCCATATGTCTCTTATTACTTAGTGTTCTCTTTGTATTAAATGTTGATATTTATCTAAGATCTGCATTATTAACGTGTTTGTATGCATAGGTTAGGTTACTTTCCATTTAGATTTACATTTTTAATGACTTATTTCTATGGGAATGTAGCTCAAGCAGGGTTCTTACTTTTTGGCAAGTGATCTAGTTTCAAATCCCAACATTCCCTTACCATTTTCCATTTATGTTTTTGTAAACTCTAATTTGCACTCCGTTAGTCTTGTTCCAGTTCATATCTAACCTTTTAATGGCAGATTATTGTGGAAAAGTAGCTCAAGGAAATATTTGGTCTTTTGGCAAGTGATTTGGGTTAAAATCCCAACATTCCTTTACCATTTTTTTCTATATTTTGTTTTTATATCCATCAAATTTAATTTACAAGCAGTTGGTGCTAGAAAGGAAGTTAAAGTTGGTTTTAAAATGAAGCTATAACTGGTGCTAAAAAGGAAGCAAAAGTATTTGCTAAAAAATAATCTAAACCTATCGCTAAAAAGAAATCTAAAGTCAATGCTAAAAACAAAGCTAAAGTCAATGCTAAAAAGGAAGCTAAAGTTGACACTAAAAAGAAAGATAAATCTAGAGATATTTTGAAATGTCATTTAATGTTGACTTTATCATCAATAAATTGTGCCATAATGGGAAACAAACAACACTAAAATCCGATGCTAAAATAGGTGCTACTGGTTTGTTTTGATGTAGTGAATTAGAACCCATATATGTTGTTCCTTGGTCATTGTGACTTGAAGCAAGGGGAAATATCTGTGAAATTTGTTTTTCCAAACTATTCCATATTTCACTAAAAGCATACAATATGTGTTTGGATTACCTCCATCCCAGTTGCATTACAATAGGTTTCTAGGATACCCTTTAAAATCTGTATTTCTCAGTGAGAGACTAAACAACAAGTTATGATCATCAATAAACAATAAGTGGGAAAGGAGCATAGGTCATGTGTATGTACCAAATTTCCAAAATAGCCTTAAGAAAAAGTTCACCCAACACCTTGAGAATGAAAAAGAATAAGAAGTCTCTTCGAGGGGGAAACCTCATTTTACAATGTGTCTATTGTAGAAGAAATATGATCTTTGAAACTAGGTCTCCTTGATATATATAGGAGACAAAGGGTACAAATATAATTAAGGTCCTAGATAACCATACACTTACAATTAAGGTCCTAGCTGACCAATTAAGATAATATTAATATAATAATAGAAATAGAATGTTAGAATATCTAGGTCTTAGCATGCCCCTCCCATTCAAACAAGTGATGTCATCAATAGTTGATTAACTGTGGATGTTTCTACATGAATAACTCACCTTGCCATATCTCCTATTTTATTGACAAGTTATTCCACTTGACAAGGTATTCAATAATTGATTGATTCGATAGTTTCTTGATCCATGTGTCAAGGTTTGTTTTAGATTCTAGTGTCATGTTTCCTTCTTCATCAATCTCTAGTAAAATAGTCTGGGTTGGGATCTTGTCAACAATTGCCTTTTTTAGGAAATAAATATGGAAGACCAAATGTACACATGAAAATGGAGGCAAATCCCATTTCTAAACCATACTTCCAATCCCCTGCAACACCTTATAATGACCATAGTACTTGGGTGCTAATTTATTGTCCTATTTAATTGCTTAATGGACATCTATTTGTATTATTGTAGCCTAAAAAATACACAACCCCATACTCCAATGTTGATATGCTTGTTGTTTCATCATATTTTATGCAATATCCAAGTTGTATTTCAATAGTTAGAGAACCTATTTTTGGTTATTTATGTGGATTATCCATTGCTTGAACCTTAACTATCTCTTTCAAGGATGATGTGATGAATGGAGGATGATAGCCATAAAGTTTCATAAATGGTGACATTTTTAATGAAGCAAGGAAGGATGTGTTGTACCACCATTATGCCAAGGGAAACCATTTAACCCTTTGTGTTTGTTTATCATATGCAAAGCAACAAAGATACCCTTCTAAACATTTATTCATAATCTCAGTTTGACCATTGAATTAAGGATGGTAAGAGGAGTTGTGAACCCACCGAGTGCTTAAACAAGAAAATATTTCCTTCCAAAAATTACCAGTGAAAAATATATCTCTATCACTTACAATAAATCTTAAGGATTCCATGTAGCTTCTGAATTTTTTCCATGAATGTTGTAGCTATTGTACTGGTTTACAAGAATGAGAAAGAGAATCTAAAGGAACATAGTTTGTAATTTGATCAACCATTTCCATGATGACATTATTTTTTTCATACTTTAGTAAACCTATGTAGAAGACATGGTGTCTTGATTGTCTCTCTTATTTTGTTGGCATTAAGCTAAAAATTCTACCACAAAATTTTGAACATCAGTTTTGAGACCTCCCCGGAAAAAACCCTTGTTGATCCTATGGTAAGTTTTCAAGAACCCCAAGTGTCCTCCAATAAGAGAAGCGTGTAATTCCAAAAGGTCCTTCTGTTTAAGGTGGTAATTTTGACATAAATATAGGTGATCTTGGTACCATAGTGAACCATTATTCCACACAAATTTAACTAATGCACTAAGGTCCTCTTGTAGGTGTTTAATTATCTTGTATTCCTTTCGATCATATTTCCATTCTATCCTTCCTTATTCCACCCATTTGGATTATGGAATTGAAATTGCACAATTAAGCCCTCTATGTCTATTTCTTTCTTTGAAAGTGCATTTTCTCCCACATTTTGTTTTCCTTTTTTGTAGATAATTTCAAAGTCGTAACCTAGCATCTTTGTATCCCATTTTTGTTTCTCTTCTAAATATAATCTTTGTTCCAGGAAGTACTTAATACTACTATGATTTGTTGTTAAATTCAAGTGTCTTCCTATTAGGGGTAATGACACCATTTCTTAAGTGCGTGTAGTATGTCCAACATTTCATTTTCATAAATTTGATTGAGTAATTGTTTTCCTTTAAGTTGGCAAATTTCAAATGCAAGGGACCTTCCTTATTTCATTAAGACTACCCCAATGACATGCCCTTAGGCATCACATTCCACAATAAAGGTTTATGTGAAGTCAGATGTGTCCAATACAAAATATGTACACATAGGATCTTTATGTTTTTCAAAATATTTATATGCTTTTTGATGCCATGAAAATGTCTTTTTTTTCAATAAAATTGTTAGAGGTCTTGCTATTTGACAATAATTCTTGACAAACTTGTGGTAATAGATTTCCAATACTAAGAATTCTCTAAGATTCTTCGTGGTTGTTTGAATTCACCATTCCATCATAGCTTTAATTTTGTTGGGGTCCACTATGACGCTTTCATGAGATACAATTTGACCCAAATATCCCACTTCATGAACCCCAAAGGCACACTTAGAAGGATTGGGATATATTCATTTCTCCTCCAATAGTTTAAAGACCATGTAAACATGGTGTACATTCTCTTACCAACACTTTATATAGATTAGTATACCATAAAAAAAATAGTAAAAGAAATTTTCTGGGGAAGGGTTTAAGAATAGAATTCATCAAGCTTTGAAATGTGGAGGGTGTATTAGCATGGCCAAACATCATCAACAAAAAATCAATGACCTTCATGTTTTCTAAAGGTTGTTTTTAGAATATGTTCTTGCCTCATTCTAATTTGATCTTATCCATAATGGAGATCCAACTTGGTAAGGAATAGTGTTTGTTGTAGTTCATCCAAGAATTCATTAATGATACGAAAGGAAACTTATCTTTAACATTCATCTTATTGATATCTTTATAATCTAGACACATACACCATGAACCTTCCTTTTTACAAACCATCACAACTGGTGTAGAGAAATCACTTTGGTTATATTGAATGATGCGAACATCTGATGTTTCTTCAACCATATTCTCAATGTCGGCATTTTGTGCATATTGGTACCTATAGCGTTTGATGTTAGGTGTTATGCTCCGTGATTGCATATGAATAACATGGTTATGATCTCAAGTAGGTGGAATCCCTATAGGCATCTCTCCAAATGCCTTTAAATTTTTGTCATCAACTCTTTGGGATCCATTGGAATAGAGGGTATAGATGCTTCAACATCTAGTGAGCATAATTGTGCAATTACACCATGGTGTCCATTTTTTAGCAATTTCATCATGCTATTAGAGATTATCATTTAATATGGTTTCCCTAGAATACTTACGAGTTCAACTTCATGTCCTTACGAGGAGAATCTCATGAACAGTTACTAAAAATAAAGAGTCGTTATTCTCAATAATTGTAACCATTGGACCCCTAATACAACAACAACACTCCCATTTGGATTACAATCATTAGACTTTCCAATAAATACTTTTCCATAGTGATCTTATAATATGGCACTTCCCTGAACAATTTAAGGTACCTTCATCGACAATCTTAATTAAAACTTTGGTTATATATATATATATATATATAAAGCAATTGAGAAGTTTGGCTAATCAATCAATGAAGTTATGGGTGCCACCAAAATCAATCAACACTATTATCTTTTTCGTTTTGTTGTATCCCTCGATCACGAGAGCTGCATGAGTTCTAATGATAGCCAATGCATGACAAGATATGGTTGGAATAGTCTCTTCTAGTTCTACCTCTTAAGAATATTCTTGTTCTAGATCTTCTTCCTCTTTACAATTTAAGTAGAATAATTTATTCTCACTACACGTATGCCCCTTATTGTACTTGTTGTTACAATTGAAACATAACCTGTTTTCTCTTCTTTCCTCCACTTCTTGAGGCATAAACCTTATAGGTTGAGTGAGGTCGAGGGGTGTATTTCCCTCCCTATAAGTGATAGTATCAACCCTTATAGTAGTTATATTTTTTCTTCCAACTTTCCTTTCCAAACTAAAATCAGTCTCCAATGATTTAGGTTCAAAGAGACATACCTCATATTGAATGCTCTCCTTTAAATTTCCTATAAAACATCCAAAAAATTATCCTTTGAAATTCTCTTCACTCTAAGACTCAACTTTTGAAAGTTCTTAATGTGCTCTATAACTAGTCATATTTTGTTTGAGATTTATCAATTGTCTAAATAATGTGTTATAAATTCATTTGTAAATACAAACCAAGAAACAGTAGAGCCCTTTTTATGATCACAAATCCATTGGTAACACACAAATTTATCAAGTTCTAGATACATAGATGCAATAATTACCTTTTGTAAAGTTGACATTTGGTGTAGATAAAATACATGATCCATTTGGATATTTTTGTTGTGGGATCATTACCTTCAAACTTCTTCATCTCTATATTGGGAATGAAATAGATCCTTGGTCCAAATTAAATGCATGATTATGTGGCTCATTAAGTAATCATGGAGTAATGAGTGATCAAGTTTCTATGACTCAAGGCTCTTATTCTCTAATTATAATAGAATTTTCTCTAGAGGTGATTGGGACACCACCATATTGTTCTCTTTATTCTCATCTTGAGGAGTTGACCTTTGAGTAAGCAGGGTGCTTATATCCTTAACAAGTTCTACCCTCATGTTTTCAAGGTTATTTTTTATTTATTCAATTTTCCCTTTAAATGTTTGGATTTCATCTTTATTTACCATATTCATGATTTCCACCTTGCTTAATGTTGTAGTTTCAAGGTTCACTACTCTTTTGGTAAGATTGTACACCCCAAAGTCCACATCTTCATGCTTGGCGCATGTCATGGATGAACCTTTAGGAGGTTCAACGAGTGTAGAATTTTTTTTCCAGCCTCTTACCATTTGATCCCACTAATATTTACTAGATTTATTCTCTATTTTTTAATCTATTACAGTTTTTGAATCATCGTAAACAAATATTCTATGCGAGTTTCAAGTTAACATACCTTTAAAAACCCAAGTTTGTAGGTTGTCTTTCTAATTGATATTTCTCAACAAGTATCTCTAGAATCTCAACCCCTATGAATCTAAAATTTTGGCATGTAGGATCATGGAAAGCATTCTCTATAATGTTGTAGGTTTGATCAAATTTTGGTGTGTGTTGAGGCCTGGAAATTCGCAGGCAACAACAGCAAGGGATTCTCCCCAGTCAACGTTCCCAACTAACCCATGACTGTTTGGTATAGGGAATCCGTCCGGTTTGCGGTCCGGAAACCGTAGGTCAAGTAACAAAAACAAAAGGTTTTACCGGTTGCAGCCCGGTCCACTGTATATATTTTTGTATTTTCTGACTTAATGTATGAGATGCAAGTGCCTACTTAACAATGCAGGGTGATAAGGATGCAGGGAGTATTCACAACGTGATGCGCAGGTTCTTACCTCTCGTCTTAGCACCCAAAAACATCTAAATCACATACGCAGGAATGAAATAAACTAACTATCTATCTATCTATCTATCCCCGGGGAGCCAGATTGTAACTTATTTATGAGTAATGTGTATTGTACATGCAATATAAATAGAAACTACAGTTAGCTAATATTTCTTTCTACAATGCATGAACGATTAAAGATATTACAACAATCAGATAGTCAATTGTTTTATGAATAGCATACATTACTCATGGTGTTAATTCCACAAAATAAACTAGAAATCATTTAAACAAGAACATAGGTTCTAAGAGTTAGAACGATCTCACGGTTAATGAACAAAAGCTGAAAAACAAAATAGTTTATCTTTCCGCCATCCACAACATAACATTTGAATGTCCCACCAATCTTTCTCCAACAGGCAAACAAGATTTCTTTATTGCAAAGAGAAATAGTTCTTCTTACAATATCGCTTTCATGTCTTACTGGGAAAAAGCTCTTTTTCCCTCTAAGTCTTTTACATTTATACATAAGGGTGAGACTGTTGGGCTGCCCAAAAGTGACCTTTGGACTTCCCAACTCCTCGCCTCCCAATATTCTCAAATATCTACAAAATCGATACAAATTACAAAAATGACCAATCCTTCACGAGGAGGGTCCCACTTCGGTGTCTAGAAACTTCTTCCATGCCAAAGCTTCAGAGGCAATGCCCTCAAAGGCACAAGGTTCCAAAAACTGGATGTTGATTTCAAACTTCGTAGCCTGGTTCTTTATAGCCTCAATTCTGGCTAAGCTCAACCGAAGTTGATCCTCCAAAAGCTGCACACTGACGGCTGAATGACCTACTTCACTCCTCAAGATTTGATCATCCAGGGCTTTAATATGTTGCACTTTCGCTTCCTCCTCCTGATATCTCTTCTGCAACATCTCCACAGATGAGTTGTGGTCCGGGAAAACATCAAGCCTCTGCTCGGCCTCTATCTGGCACCGGTTGTAGGTAATAACGAGCCTTCTGGAAAACTCTGAGCAAGCTCCTTTCATTTTCTGAATGGTTTTCTTGAAGTCCTCTGCTGTATTTATAGCAAATTCTATTAAGTCATAATCTCGCTTGAGGGCCTGTTGATCCTTTGATGGCAGTTCTGCTGGAGTTTCTTCATTGTTTTCCAGCCTTGCCATTCTTACAGTCAGGATTTCAAGGACATCCTGCGATCTGTCAACGAAATACGAGGACGTCTCCAGGATTTCCTATAATCGGCCATCTATCTGCAGCACTTTACATCTCTCCTCTTTAATAGCAGTCTGTAGCTGCAGCATCTTGGCCTTTTGGGCCAGCACATGCTCCTTGAAGGGTTGTAGATTGACCTGGTGCTCCCTTGCCTCCTCCAAAGCAGTTGTCAGAGAAGTGACCTGCTCTTGATGTTTCTTTTCCTGTTCTTGGGTGTGCATCTCACTGGCCTCCAAGATGATCTTTTGCTGCTCTTCTACCTTTGCCAGCAGTCGTTCCTTCTCCATCTTTAGCTCTTGATATTATTTCTGCACTTTCTCCAATCATTCTTGTGTAGTCTCCCTAGCTTGTCTCTCTACTTGGAGGGCCTGCAATTCATCCTTTGAGGCTCTCATCTCTTCTTTCATTTCCTCATACTTTCTTTTCAGCCGATTGCTTTCCTCTCTCTCCCTTCGCAATGTGTCTTTCAATTGAGCAGAGAACTTCTTGGATAGCTCCAAGTCTTTCATGATCTTATCCACATTATCTTCTAAAGCTTGAATCAATGTTGCTCCGGCTCTAATGGTGAACCTTGGATCTTGGTCTGTTCCCAACACAACAGCCGTATCCGTTATCATTTTTCCTGGTAGGCCTCCTATTTCCACCTCCCTTTCCGTTCTCTTCACTATCCTTTTGGTCCCCCTGTCATAGAAAACAGTATTGAAATCAGGGATTTCTTCTCCTTTTTTCTGTACAAAAGGGATTAGTTTGAGTGTGGGGACCACAGGTGTGCTGGCAGCAGGTACTTCTGGGTTCTGTGCTTCGGGGTTGTCAATGTCCTGGGTCTGACCACCGGCTGTGTCAGAGGTTGACTGCTCTGTCTTGGTCTGTGTCAGCTTTAGCCTCTCTGCTTCCTGTGTCTTAAGTTCCTCATCAAGCTTCTTTTTCTTTTCGTCTTCTTCTTTCCTTTTATCTTCCTCTGTTTTTCTAGCTGCCTCTTGCACAGCTTTTATTTTCTCCTCTTCTTCTCCCTACAGCCATCCTGCAGCTTCTTGTGCTAGCCTTTGGGCTTCCTCATTTCTTCTCTTGGCTTCTTCCTCAGCTTTTACTTATTCATCTCCCTTCCCACCTTTGGTGGCACTCTTCTTCTTGAACCTTCTCCTTAAGGCCATCAGATTCAAAGCACTGCGGAAGATGGATTCTTCCATATCCCAGTGGTGGGTGTACTCAAAATGTACATTGTTTTCTTTGCAATGATCGACCACTTTGCTGCGGGAATCATTTCTGTGGAAGGGCATCTTGCCAAAATGAAACCTTTCCAACTCTTCTACAAATTCATCCGCTTTCTTCACCCTGGTGAATCTGTAACTTCCTAACTTGAAGGGCAAAGGATGACAGGCAGCCTTCTTATGCTCAAACAAGAATCTCCCTATGCCATCCAAGAAGACCTGCCTAACGGCCTCCTTGTGGATGATGTAATCAGTTGCGTATTTGGGCAGCAGGGAAGGTGCTCTCAAACCTCCAAACATCCTGAAGTAGAGGCCATCTTCAGTTAGATAGTAGTCAGCATATTCTTCTATCACTTGCAGCGCCTCCTCTGACATGCAATCACACTCCTTCAGGAAAATGAGTGTATATAATGGTATAATAAAGTGTTCACATACTTCTCGATAATGGCTGTGATACTGGTGTGCCCACAGTGGCCTATAGGCAGAATAGACAGGCATTCTTTCCCTATCCCAGATGCACCTAAGGCTAGGGAAAGGCTAATTGCACAATATACAATCGATCAGTATGGAACTCATATAGAATTCAGACCTTTTTTGGGATTCTCCACCCAAGGCTGAGGCCAAGCAAGCAGAGAGACTGTTTGATACAATGTTGGCCCAGTTGAAAATGGTGGGCCTGGGTTGCAACATAAAAAATGATGGGTATCCATTCCAGTTTGAAGAACCTGCCATGAGCTCTTCCAAAAAGCCAGTTAATCATTAAAGCTATGAACCTGTATGGTGCCCTTAGGCTTGCTGTATCATATTCTTCGGTAGCCTTGGTCCTGAAATTCTTTCCTGATAGCAGCATTCTCTTAAGGGTCTCTACAAGGTCCATTCTGATGTTGTTCAACCAGTCATCAGACAGAAATACCTAGGCTTCTGGCAGGTGGTAGGCCAGGGCTACATATCCGGGGCTATAAGCAGCATAGCCCTGTTTGTCTACATTTTCCAGGATCATTGTGGTCACATCTGCCCGAGGCAGAATCCAACCAATTACTTCAGAGCATGGGAAAAGCTCTGGTCTAGTGGCAATCTTCATCAGTGAAGATTTCTCGATATTGGCATATATGCCTTCTTCTTCCAGGCCCATAACCGGCACCTCTTGGCGTGTGATCAGCCTGTAAATCTCTCCCCATTGGTACTCAGGCTCCACACCAGATATACATTTGGTGTCTTCGTATATGTATTATGTCTTGGTAATGACTTCCACTTCGGGATCCTCCTCGACCACAGGGGCCTTCTTCTTTTTCCTTTTTGACATTGTGAGTTCAAAATCCTCCTGCCATATATAACATTGTAAATATTAACCCATTCCCGGCTAATTTGCAACATTTACATAACAATGTGCAACGTTTTACTCCCCTTATGTGTACCATGATAGCAATTAGTTAATGAATCAAATATATGCATTTATATAAGCTGAAATGGCCTATCTAACAGAGCTGCTGGTGAGAAAACAAAAACTACATTAAAATAAAGAAATTTCGGGCTCAATGTGGGTGCCATGACCACCGCACTGCGTAGAAAAAAATAGAAGCACTATGCAAGTTTATTCAATGTCATGCCCTCAGGAGGTACACGGTCTGTGCAATCTATGGTCAACAAACTGTATGTGGTGAAGTATCCCCTCCACCGGTTCGGGTTTAAAACCGACTGTGCGCAGAACGACGTGGTGAATGCGGCTTTGGTTTCTAAAGGGTAAGGGCCACAAGAAAGGAAGACAATAAATCCACAAACCACAGGCAGGCCAGGAAAACCCTCCCCCACCAAACATCACCACACAGGGCAGCTTGGTGCAGACGGCGTAACGGCCGTCTGCACCAAACCCCCATTCGCTAAGCACAGGGTCACAAACAAAGGCCGCGGGAAAAATACTACTCAGCGAGTCAAAACATCCCCTCCCCAGACAGTTAAGATAAAAACATCCCCAACTATATAGGCGTAAAATAACGGGCCAAGGGAAAACGGCCATAGAACAGTCCTAACCGCGGGGGAAAAAAAACCAAACACTCAAACGGAATGGGGAAAGGAAAATACGAGCCTACCTAGCACTGCGTAACCAGTGTGGAGAGGGATGTCAAGCTCCACGGTTGAGACACCTGGACTGCGGGTACCGAAAACGGGGGACCGGGTGAGCGCGAGCGGACGACAGCACGTGATAATGATAGTTCACGATAATCCCAACAGCAATAGTCCAAATAGAATAATAAAACAATAAAACCCAACCCCAAATATATAGTCAACATAACGGTGGGCGAAACATATCGGACGGCGGAGCGCTTTGGATCAGAGGTCGAAAGCAAACTTCTTTCCTCAACGGCGGATGACCAAAACGCTAACATATCCGCAGGGCTAACCGAGAAACCAAAAATAACGCGTCGAAGCTTTGAATCATCGGAGCGGAAAGCAGAACGGTAGCCGCAATAGCGGAGATACAAAGGACAAGTCATCCCGTCATAGGCAAAGTCTTTATCGGACGAGAAACCATTAACTGACCGGAAGAGTAATGTTTTCGCAGCCGCAACGGTGGAAGAACAAAGGATAAATCAATCCGCAATGGGTAAAGTCTGAATCGGAAGAAAAACGACTAACACATCAGCACGGTTAGCGCTTCTTTCATCCACAACGGTGGAACCGTAAAGGATATCACTGTCCGCAACACCGGGGTCTGATTCAGAAGACAAACGGCTAAACATCGGAAGGTTAATGGCTTCCGCAGCCGCAACGACGGAATAATAAAGGGTACGGTCTTCCGCAACGACGGGTTTTAAACGACTTAGATGACCGAAAACTATAAAGCTTTGCGCAGCCGCAACGACAAAAACCCCATAACTCAAGGATTGACTAAAATAACAAAACGGGGCCGCAAAACCAAACAGTAATCGGGAGAGATTGCAATTTGTCGTCCGCAACTCCGGAGGAAGTAATAATAATCATTCCGATGTAAAACCACAAGGCAGCCGATGTGAAAACCAACGTATCGGACAAAAAGTAGAAGTCACGACTTGTTATTTTTCCGCAACGGTGGGAGCATCAATCAAATGATCTTCCGATTCAAGCATGCTGAAAATGCATTCAAAGGCAGCGATAGAAGCTGGACAAACAGTGGATTGTTTCAGACATTAGAGGAAGAATCGAAACAAGTGGTAGATCAATCCAAGCATTAGAAAATCCTTTTGAAACAATGTTAGACCAAATCAAAGAAGCAAGTCAAGCTAATCTAAGCAAAAGGAGGGTCCCGAATTTTTTTGAAATTTTGTGAAATTGTTGCAGCTGCAACAGTGTGCTAAGGGAAAGTTATGGTAACTTTCCCAAACTTGTTCTTTATGTCCCTTTTAGGAGATCGCACTTGTACGACCTACCACATGTCCAATGTTTCTAATCTATCTCTAAAAAATTTTACATAAACACTATGGTCTATCTTCTTTCAATGGAAAATAAATTCGATCTTGCAATCTTCATATACAATAGTTTTACCCAAAACACAAGTTTGAGACTAGTTAAACCTTAACTTCAATAAAGTGTGAATTCAAACTTATAGTGACATAGGACATGAAATTTATACCATAGATACGCTATGCCTCCTAAGGTACCTCAAATTTTCAATATCTAAAATGTCCCTAAAAAAATGTTATATCAAAAATGGCCCTAATACTAAATGTTATGGACCAAATTTCCAAAATAGGGTAAAAATAGAAAGAAAGAGAACCCAACACCTTGAGAATGAAATAAAGAGACGAGTAAGAAGCATCTTTGAGATGGCAACCTCCTTTCACAATATATCAAATTCACAAGATGAGATTATCTCTAAAACTATGTCTGCTTAGTACATATAGGAGACAAAGTCTATACTTACATTTAAGGTCCTAACTAACCATACAATCACAATTAAGGTCTTATCTAACCAATAAAGAAAATATTAATGTAAAATAGAAAAGTAATCTCACAATATATGGGGATTAACATAATCCTTATTTCTTGAATGCAATATATTATAAAACAAGAACCTACACGAGTTCTCGTTTTTTGGGTGGTCACATTTAGTGGTTGTTTTTACCTACATTTCAAAAAGTGGTGCTACTGGTTTCACCTCTTTTTTTCTGGGCTAAATTTACAATTTTAATGAAACCCAGTTAGGTGCCCTACAATAAAAAACCCTAAATCGACCCTCGAATTGAACAAGCAACAATCAACCCCTAATCAATGGCTAAAATTACAACTCCATTGATGTCATTGTTTTAACAATTAAAATCGTTGCAACGAAAAGGCCAAAATAAACCTGTGACTCAAATAAAGGTGCCACTAGTAGCACTCATGTCCTTTGTTGGGTTATATTTGCCTGGAAAAATTTTAAAAATTTTAGAACAATAAAAACACAAAAAAATGAAAAAAAAAACACATTAAAACAAATAATAAAAAAGACAAAAAGAAACACTTAAAAAAACAAAATTTAAAAATAAAAAGAGAAATTACAAATTCAAAAATTCAAAATTTATAAAAAAAAATCAAATTTTGTTTATAAAATTATAAAAATGATCAAATTTATAACAAGATTAATGAGCAGCAAGGCTGGTTATTCCCAGCCATTAGGGTTGGTTAAAGAACCCATTCAAGTTAATACAAATATGTTTGATAAACATATAGACCATAAGCACTACTCAATGGTTGTTGTATGCACATGGTTGTAGGATAAGCATTGCTCAATGGTTGTTGTATGCACATGGTTGTAGGATAAGCATTGCTCAATGGTTGTTGTATGCGCATGGTTGTAGGATAAGCACTGCTCAATGGTTGTTGTACGCACATGGTTGTAGACTATGAATATGCAGAAAATGTAAAGCCCTTCAACTACCTATATGTGAACAAATATTACGTTCCAGTCTTATCCTGTGAACTGTAACACCCCGGTTTTGACCCCATGGTATTAAATTGCATATGATGTAAATATTGTATTAAATCGTGGTGTGGAGCTAAAGGCGAATGCCCCACCATGGATTTAGTGTTTTATGTTTCGACAATTAAAATCGATGCCGATGGTTTATGTGCTAGCCAGGCACAATATGTTGAGACATCATGTAAAATGCAAGTTAATAAAAATACCACAACTAGTTATGCACCACAACATTAAAGAGATGGGGACATGATTTCACAAGGAATAACGGGGGGGGTAATCAAACCCTTGAGCCAATGGGGAAAACCCATCAAGTTGTCAACCACCCAATTTTTCCTTGTGTGCCCAGTCATTAGAAGTGGTTGGAGAAGTTATTTCCTTGAGATGGGAAAGGTATGGAGGTCAAATTCGAATTTGGGAAGCCACCCATTTTTGGAAAATGTGTTTTTGACTTGTGGGGCAAGTAAATGCTTGGACATTCATGCCCAAGCCATTATTCACCTATGACTTTCATTTTCACCCATCCTCATGGAGTTTTGGCTCTCTCACGCAGCAAGAAGGTGACTGAGCTCTCTCTCCCTCACGATTTGATGTAGTTTCTTCACTTCTCCATGCCCAGAATTCATTTTTTGTGTTGCTGGGCCAATGGGAAGAAAGGAGACATGATTTGAGAAGGTTATTTTTGCCATTGTGAGCAAGCTGGGAGCTTCCCTCACGTTTTTCTGCATTTTTCCTATTTTCTCCAAGCTGGGAAACTCATTTTTGGGTTGCTGGCGAATTGGAGAAGAGACCCACGATTTTTGGGTGGTTGTTGAGTCCATTTTTGCGCACGTGAAACCCCTAGAAGTTTCTAAAAATAGAATTGTTGTCAGAGGTATGTTTTCCCCATTTTACTGGGTCATTTGTGGTTGCAAATTATGTTTCTAGTAATGCCCTGCGAATGGGGGAATAGATCCACGATCTGAGGGTTTGATGAGGCCGTTTTCACCTTTGGGAAGCCCAAGAACGTTTCCTAAAAACATATTTTCTCATGCAAGGTTGTTTTCCCCTCAGCCATTTCGTTTTGGTTGCCCAAAAACGTTTTGTTCATATCCAGCAGTTGTGTGTGGTTGTGTTTGATTAATTGGTTGACTATGTGTTTGATTCAAAGTGTGGCTTTGCTGAGTAAGTCCAAGGAACCCATCCGTTAGTGCTTGATTAGCAGGTTGGCTTGGCTGGGTAATCCCAAGGAACCATATGTTAATTGGATGACGGTGTGTTTGATGTATGGTTTGGCTTGGCTGAGTAAGTCCAAGGACACCTCCATGTTATTGGCTTGTTTCCTTAACAATCTGTGAAACCCAACAGTGTGTTGGCTTGACTTTGAATGTATGGTTTTGGCTATGTGTGAGCCTGTTGTTCCCTAGTGCCTTGTGGAATCGTTCCCGGCTCGGGAGTGGCAGTGATATTGAGAGATTAATTAGCACACTAGTCTATGAGTGGGTGGAACGTTGCAGAGACGTAGCTAGTTGCGGGCCAGCTTCTTTCAGGATAAGTATTATTGTGCTTAATCTCTACAAACTGTTGGTTTTATGAATTAATATGAACATGTTGAATGTTTGAATGTTTGAATGAATGAATTTTTCTTCCACTATAGAATGCATTATGCATATGTGTGTATATTTATGTTCAATGCATTTGTATATGTTTTTATGTCAACGAATTTTAATTATCACGTTCATGGGGCTAGATTGCTCATTTAACAGCAGCAATGTGTTGGTCACGTCCTCTCCATCATCGGTATGAGGGGTGGGTACGTGACATGAACAAAGTGTTGCTTTTTCAACATTAATCTAGCATTATATTAGGATCTTTACTGAGAGAATAACAAGTACAGCAATCAAACACAAGCACATCAAAAGAGATAAGAGACACAAAGAGTTTTTTTTCTCGGGGAAACCATAAAGGAGAAAACCCCGCAACTTCCTCAGAGATAGAATCAGCACAAAATAGTAAAAGCCTCAAAGCAGTAGTCTTCTTCTTCTGTCTAGTCCCAGTATTTGCTTCCTTACTAATGCGCCACACTTGAGTGAGAGTGAATGATGTGTGTGATAAATAGAGAGTCTCACTCTCTATTTATATTCTTCCGTTCACTTGAAGTGCACTCAATCATGTCGGCCCAACTTAACAATTACTTACTCAAGCCTACACCTTAATTAGTGTATAATAACTCAAGTGCCCCAAGACTGTGGGGACTTCAACAATGACTTGACATGACTTGTTTACATTATTAAACCTCCCGATCGGAACATTGGGGCATGACAACATGACTCAAATACATAATAGAAACATCCCGGAATAAACATCGGGTTACAATACATAAGATACATATAAAAATACATTCCGAAGTTACATATACATCAATACTCCCTCTTAACTGGGAAGGTATTCTTTCGACACAATTTTCAACACCGGTCTTCTTCTCTATATCAGCTAGATCATCTCGTCTTCAAGTCATCTTCATATTCAAGTCATCATCAGATCTGGATCATCTCTCGATCTGGATCATCATGGAACATCATCACTGGATCTGGATCATCATCACTGGACTGGATCTGAATCATCACTTGATCTGGATCATCATCACTAGACAGGATCTAGATCATCACTCGATCTGGATCATCACTGCTACTATCTCATGATTCTTCTCGTCACAGGAAGTTCTACAGAGCCAGCCCTTTTTCATGCTGGTTGTAGGAGGCCTACCCATCATGTAGTTCTTCGCCCAGCACTTACATCTGACCTACTCGTCAGAAAGGCACACCCAGCACTCACATCTGATCATATAAGAACCAATCCTATAATCACATCAGAAAGGCCCGGCACTCACATTCACCAGCATGATAGGACATCACATCACTAACATCTGAGAAAAGGCTCAGCACTTACATCTGACCTACTTGTCAGAAAGGCACAACCATCCAGGGGAACACATCCCACCACACTGATGGAAGACTCCCATCCAGGTCGGAACACATCCTACTCACAGTGATGGAAGATTTTCCCACTTTCATCCAGGTTGGAACACATCCTACTCACAATGATGAAAGAGACCCATCCAGGTCGAAACACATCCTACTCACAGTGATGAGAGATTTTAGCACTTATATCTGAGCACGTGGGAACACATCCCTCAGTCACTCCAGAAAGGCTCTGCACTTACATCCATCCAGGTTGGAACACATCCTACTCATAGTGATGGAAGGGCTTGCACTCACATCTGATCCTACGAGAACACATCCCAGCAGTCATATCAGAATGGCCCCCAGTCCTCGACTGAGCTATCTGGTAACTGACCAGGCGCCTCCATTCTCCTAGAGAATGGCAGTTGCCCTTACATCCGACCTGCTCATCGGAATGGCCAACACTCACATCTGACATGGAAGGAACTAAATCCTTTAGCCATGAACAGAATGGTTCAGCCCTTACATCTGATCAAGTGGCAACACATCCCTCTATCACATCAGAATGGCTACTCAGTCCTAGACTGAGTTCTCTTGGTACCTCACCAGGAAACTCCATTCAAAGAATGGCAATTTCCCTTACATCTGTCCTACTCGACAGAATGGCCAGCACTCATATCTGACATGGAAGGAACCAATCCTCTCACCATGATAGAATGGATCAGCCCTTACATATGACCATGGAAGGAACCAATCCTCTCACCATGTCAGAATGGCTATGGGTTTCATCACTTTCTCTTGGTGGAAACCTTGATCTGGAGAACACCAAGCTTCTCCCTAAAGTACTCAAACTTCAGCCTAGCTAATGGCTTCATCAATACATCAGCTATATGTTCCTCCATCGCAACATACTAGAGCTTCACTACTCCTCTCTGTACCATATCCCTGATATAGTGATACTTGATCTCGATATGCTTCGACTTGTCATGGAACACTGGATTCTCTGACAACTTCACACAACTCTGGTTGTCACAATGTATACAAGTAGCATCCAACTGGAGATCAAATATATCAGACAGTAGCTTCCGCAGCCATACTGCCTCACAATTAGTTGAACAAGCTGCGACATACTCTGCTTCAGTTGTACTCAGTGCCACAC
Source organism: Pseudotsuga menziesii (assembly GCA_001517045.1). NCBI lineage: Eukaryota > Viridiplantae > Streptophyta > Pinopsida > Pinales > Pinaceae > Pseudotsuga > Pseudotsuga menziesii. The sequence goes on from LPNX011176433.1 coordinate 862,604, forward strand.
AGGATTGCTTCCTGCTAAACCAAGAGATCACACCTGATCCCATACTGAAGCAACATCCTGAAGTACTCTTCCTATCGATGGCACTGCCTACCCAATCTGAATCAACATAACCCTCCAGGTTAATCTTCTTATTCACATCGTACTTGATTCCATAATCAATTGTACCCTTCAGGTACCTCAGAATATGCTTTGCAGCTGTCAAGTGAACACTCCTCGGATCTATCAAGTACTGGCTCAAGGTGTTCACAGCAAAGCAAATGTCTGGTCTCGTGTTCGTTAGGTACATCAATGACCCAATCATCTGACGATACATAGTAGCATCAACCGACTCTAATGAAGCATCACTCAATAGCTTCAGGTTCGATGCCATAGGTGTGGCCATAGTCTTGCAGTCCATCATCCCAAATCTCTTCAGGATCTCTACTACATACTTCCCTTGTCCAAGGAAGATTCCATCTGTACTCTACCACACCTCCATACCTAGAAAGTAATGCATCATCCCCAAGTCCTTCATCTCGTACTCAGCAGCAAGCTTTCTCTTCGTATCAGCAATCAACCCATCTGTGCCTGTCACAAATAGATCATCTACATATAGTAGGAGCATCACTGGGTTTCCATCTTCAACCTTGTAGTAAAGGTTGGAATCTGCTTTACTCTTGGTAAATCCCAAACTGGATAGAAAGCTATCAATCCTGCTGTACCAGGTCCTGGGTGCCTATTTCAAACCATACAGGGCTTTCTTCAGTCTGCATACATGAGACTCTCTATCATGTGTCTCAAAACCGAGTAGCTGTTCTACATACACTTCCTCTTCTACTACACCATTCAAGAAGGCAGTCTTAACATCCATCTGGTGTATCTTCCACTTCATCACTGCAGCCAGAGCAAGTACTGATCTGATGGAAGTGTATCTGGCTACAGGTGCAAAGGTCTCTTTATAGTCTATTCCCTCTTTCTGAGAGAATCCTCGAGCTACAAATATTGCCTTATACTTTTCAATGCTACCGTCTACAGCATGCTTGATCTTGTAGATCCATTTGGAAGTGACAACTGACTTCCCTTTTGGTCTTGGGACAACATCCCAAACATCATTCTTCATGATCGATTGATATTCTTCGATCATAGCATCCTTCCATTCATTCTGTTTTGCTGCCTCTTCATAACTAGAAGGTTCTTTATCAATGAAATCACATAGTAAAGCTACATACCCAGAATTTGATCTAGTTCTTTTTCTTTCTCGGTGATTCTCTTCTGGAACCCCATATCTTTCCGCACCTTGAATAAGTTCACGTACCCAAGCAGGTTTCCTCTTATGAGAATTCTTCTCCAGAGGTGGATCTACAGGTCTTTGTGGTTCCTCGAACTCTCGATCTTCTTCTTGAGCTTCTTTGTCCATGATTGTATCATGAATTCTGGGTACTTCTGCTTCCCCTTCTTCAGGTTCTTCAGCAGGTCTCTTTCTGGATTTGTTGTAAGCTATGCCTTCATCAAATGTCACATCCCTACTGATGTCAATCTTCTTGTATCCTGGAAAGTAGATTCTGTAAGCCTTCGAGCTTTCAGAGTATCCCACAAATATGCCCTTCTTACCTGAAGGATCTAGTTTTGTTCTCTTTTCTTTTGGAATGTGTATGTACACGGGACAGCCGAATATTCTGAGATGGCTGACTTCTGGTTTCTTGCCGGAGAAGACTTCTTCAGGAGTCTTGTTCTCGCGTACTCTATGTGGAGTACAGTTTTGTACATACACCGTTGTTCTAGCAGCTTCAGCCCAAAGATGCATAGGCAAATCTTGATCATGAAGCATAGCTCTTGCGGCTTCCATGATAGTTTTGTTCTTCTATTCTGCAACCCCATTCTATTGTGGATTATAAGGAGTAGATAACTCCCTCTTAATCCCTGATTCTTTGCATAGCTCTTTGAATTCATTTGAAGTGAATTCTCCACCATTATCTGATCGAATGGTCTTTATCTTCTTTTCAGTATGTTTTTCGATCAAGTCTTTGAATTCCTTGAATTTGCTGAATACTTCATCTTTGTTCTTCATAAAGTAAATCCATGTCTTTCTAGAAAAATCATCAATAAAAGAAACATAGTATGTATACCCGCTAAGTGAGTTTGATGACACAGGACCGCATACATCGGAGTGGATTATTTCTAGAATACTTTTGGCTTTGCTTTCACTACTTGGAAATGTCTTCTTTGTATTCTTTCCTTTCGCACATCCTTTGCAGACCCCATCATGTTTTGCTTGAATTTCTGGAAGACCTTCAACAACTTTACTTGCAATAGGTAGTGCTCTGTAATGTACATGTGCAAGCCTTCTATGCCAAAGCTCACTTGGCTCTACTGTGTCATGGATCAAGGCTTGTTCTGGATGGCCCTTCAATTTGTACAAGCCTCCTTCTTGTTCTCCAATCACTACCGCATCATCAATAGTCTTTCATTTTGGCCACATGATGACTTGACCATCTATGAATGCAACCCGCATTCCTTTTGCATCTAATGCTGAAATGGATAGAAGGTTCTTCTTGAGTCCTGGAACAAATAATACTTCTTTCATTGTTAGAGACTTACCAGATTCTAGCTTGTATGAAGATTCCCCACTACCTTTTATTGGATATTGGTAGTCATCTCCTAGTTTCACCTTGTGAGGTGACTCATGTTCTGACAGTCTTACAAAAGATTCCTTGAATCCCGTCATATGTATGGAAGCCCCACTGTCTATACGCCAATCATCACTACCATGAGTAATGTTACCTATGAGAGCTGATATCAAAACATATTCATCCTTGCTTGAAGAATCTTCACTTTCGTATCTGGATCTCTTTCTGGATGGTTCATCATCCTCTGCAGCATGAGCATGATGTCTTCTTTTGTTGCTCTTCTTCTTATGAGAGTGGTTCTTGCTCTTAGGACAATCTTTAGCAAAGTGCCCCTTTTCATCACATGTATAACATCTAAATCTAGATAGATCCCTTTTAGAGTGAGAGCTCTTACCTTTGGAGTTATGAGGTTTTCTTCTTTCCTTCTTGGAGTGAGCTGTGAGGGCTTGGTATTCACTTCCCATATTCTCTTCCCGAGCTGCTATCCGTGCTTCTTCTTGAGAACATTCTTCCCATAGTCTACTGAATTTTACTAACTTCTTTCTAGCACAGATTCCTAGGATAAAAACATCCCATGACCTAGGAAGGCCATTCAGTGTAGTCATCACAATCTCTGCATTTTCCACTTCTTCATCAACAGCTTCTAATTGTTCATTGATCTGAGAAACCCTTGTGAAGTAGGACTGGATAGTTTATGCATTTTGGATCTTCACATTCTTCAATTGGTTCCTCAGGGTCATCTTCCGATTGATGTTCTTTCCTTCAAACAATTTGGTAAGGGCATCAAACATAGCTTTAGGTGTCTTGAGAGAGGACACCTGTGGGATAAGGTGATCCTTAATAGAATCAGCAATGATCCTCTTTGCCATAACCATCTTCTTCTTATGCAAGGCCTTAGCCTCATCTCCCTCTGGAACTGGAATCTCCTCATTGATGTAGGAGTCCAACTCATTTTCTTCCAGGACCAAGGAGATCCTATACTTCCAGGCTTGGAAGTTTTCAGCTCCCTCAAGCTTTTCATCAAGCTTGGTATGATGAGACATATTTAAATTAGAACCTCAAATGGAAATACAAAAGCTTTTAGATCTTACCAGATTCAAGATGTCGGATCTGAAACTTGAGCTGAAATCCTGTAGAGCTGGTTCAGGAGCAAACTAGGGTTTTGCTTTTCTGGAGTTCTGTCCACCCAAATGCCTTCAAATTTGTTCCTAACTTCGATTTTGGGGAGGAGATCAATCCAGGCCTGGGCTCACTAAAAAATTCCTCTTCTGTAAAAAGCCCTAATTTCCGACCCTAGTGACAGGTCCAAAACTGAAAAACCTCAGAATTGGATTCTGTTTCGACAAAAAGATGTGCCCTAAGGAGGAGAGTAATTCCACCTTACTTTTGCTGAAAATCTGTGGAGGAAGATCCACAAACTAGGAAGCCCTAGTTCCCGCAGCTGCACAGTGTCTTCTTCTCAGGTTAGCTCTGATACCATGTTGGTTTTTCAACATTAAGCTAGCATTATATTAGGATCTTTACTGAGAGAATAACAAGTACAGCAATCAAACACAAGCACATCAAAAGAGACAAGAGACACAAAGAGTTTTTTTTCTCAGGGAAACCATAAAGGAGAAAACCCCGCAACTTCCTCAGAGATAGAATCAGCACAAAACAGTAAAAGCCTCAAAGCAGTAGTCTTCTTCTTCTGTCTAGTCCCAGTATTTCCTTCCTCACTAATGCGCCACACTTGAGTGAGAGTGAATGATGTGTGTGATAAATAGAGAGTCTCACTCTCTATTTATATTCTTCCATTCACTTGAAGTGCACTCAATCATGTCGGCCCAACTTAACAATTACTTACTCGAGCCTACACCTTAATTAGTGTATAATAACTCAAGTGCCCCGAAACTGTGGGGACTTCAACAATGACTTGACATGTTTACATTATTAATCCTCCCAATCGGAACATCGGGGCATGAAAACATGACTCAAATACATAATAGAAACATCTTGGAATAAACATCGGGTTACAATACATAAGATACATAGAAGAATACATTCCGAAGTTACATATACATCAACACAAAGATGCTTTTTAAGTTTCAGACTTATCTTGTGAACAAAGTTGCTTGTATCTTTCTTTGCTCTAGATTCAAAATTATGGACTGAGAAATAAATTAATTAACTAAAAAGGTGTGTCTCTTGTTTCTAATTCTACCATAATTTTTAATTCTACCTAGAGCAAAGAGCAACTCCCATGTTCCCCTCCCTCTCCCCCTCCCTTGTCTCCCCCCTTCCCTCCCCCTCTCCCCCTCCCACACTCCCTCATTCCCCTCCGCCTCCCCTCCCTTACCTCCCCCCACCCCTGTCTATCCCCCACTCCCTCTCACCTCNCCCCTCTTCCTGGCCCGTGGTCGGCCTTTTGATTGCATAAGGGGTGGTGGGGTTGCTCCGTCGTAAATTTTTTGTGGTTATTATTATAGATTTTTATAGGTAATTATTTTGGAAGTAGGTGTCCCTAATTCAAGTCTCTTATCCTCTCGTATTCCTTTGCATAGACTTAGTCACCTTGAAATTACCTACCATGTGTAAATTTGTATAGGTTTCTAACTTTCTTTTTCATTTGATGTCACGTTATCCCTTTCATCTTCATTTCCCCTCTTCACATAGGATTTCTTGGACATGTCCTCTATAGAGTTTTCTAAGTTGCCTAATTTCTTTTGTATTTCACTCATCCTCCTCTCATTTTCCTTTACTTGGCCTTCTTCACAAAGTATTTGTTTGGAATATCCTCTAAAAATAACAATACATGTGATGTAACTACATTTGAAGGGCATATATTCATAGTCCAAAGGATAGGCTCTTATATATCCTCCAAGATATAGTTCGAAAAAGATAAACAATCTATCTAGATGTCCATGTTGAGACAAATATTTGCAAGTCTAACCATCAAACTATCTCTAATATTGTTGAAGTTACCAAAATCATTCACCATGACTTAAAGAGTGATGGGGTCTCAGTATTCTTACTTAAAATGGAATGTTATTTGGTTTCTAGAAAAGTGGGGGTGATAACCAACTCCTAATATTTTAAATATGGTGATATTTAGCTTTCACACTTTCAATAGCCTTGTACCTTCTATGAAATGAGGGAAATTCTCGAAAACAAAATTTGGATTATTCATTGGTAAAAATTAACACTCATCTAGATCCATTTTAATCTATATCTATTAAGCATTGAGAGGGATAAAAAAAATTAAGACTTGGACATCTCAATTTTTTCGTAGATATTGAGAAAGATGGATTTAGGCTAGTTTATATAATTAGTCCCTATTGTAGGCAGAGACGATTGCTTTTTGTTTTTTTCCATTATTTTCATGGAAACATATTTAATATCTCAACATGTCTAAAGTGCAACTAAAGTTTTGATTTTTTTTTATATGAATTTCTTTCAAATTTGATTAGTGCCATACCATGAAAACTAAGATTAAAAATTTGGACCAAAAACGTTTTCTAACATGAATGTATGGAAACTTCCCTCAATGCAAGGAGGAAGGCTTTCTTGTTTTTTTTAATTTCATTCCTTTATTTGCTTATTCCCTACTAATATGTTTCCTCCACCTTAGTGAAATTCTTCTAATGTAAATCATTTTTTCCCCTTTTCCACAAGCTAAGAAACAAGAAAAGTTTGAGATCCTTGCTCTCTTCACTGTCCCATTCTCCTATTCAAAAATGTATAAAGCATGTTGAGTTTCACCCCTTCATCCAACACTGTGAACCATGCATTGAATTGAAACTCATTTCCAGTAGAGTTCCTAACACTACTCTCCTTGTTGCCAAATTCTTCACAATCATCTCCTCCTCCATTCTTCTTCAATATACTATGATTTTCCTCCCACACAAAAGGCACTACATCTCCGGTAGACCTGGCGAAATCTGATAAAATAACAACAAATCGCATAGGGTTGGTGGGCACACTAAAATAAAACCCTCTATATCCACTTACTCTTCTCGGATTGGATGGAACACTCATGTATGTCGTTATAGAGTTGTTGGGAAACTCATTGTCATAGTGGAACTCCATCTGGAACTTATTTTCCAGTCACTAACTCATGTATGGTTCTAGAAGAGGCTTTGCAAGTTATGACACTTGAAGGATTTCCTTTGGCTCTTCGAAGGCACAAGTAAATTTAAATTTGGCCTTTTGATAACCTATTTTTTAGAGTTGTTATATACATTACAGAGCTACCATACTTACCCATTTGCATTTCTGATGGAAAGTTTTGCCTTGAAAAAAAAATTCTACCATGTGGTTAGCACATAAACCCTCCAGTTCCTTTCATCAATTTAGTTCTTATTAAGATAAGTAAGGTCTTGACTCTGAAACCATATTTTTTGTATTCTCAAGTATGAAGGCAAAGGAAAAATCCTCAGTGTGCCCTTCATGGATCATAATGTGTGTCAATTGTGTTACTTGAACAATGTCGGTTGAGCCTTGAGCTCGATAGAGTCAATAAGGTTTTGGATTATGTATTTAAATTCGGTGTTCTTAAGAGTTAGCTCAAACCCTCATTTTTCTAGTCCATTCAAAAGTATTCGAATAAATATGCCTCCTTGTGTAATATATATATTATTTATTAATGAAATTGGTCACCTGAGTGGTGATGTTCTCAACTTTTATTCTATCTATGTGTTTTTTTTGTTTTAGCACTCTAAAATAACATGGTCATTGTACTTTGCTTGCGAACAAAATGAGAATGTTGATTTTTCCACCGTTTTGAGTCTTATCGACTTGGATTTAAGTTTTACCACTATATGTGCTATTTAAAATCTTCTTGTATGCGAGCTTTTTATTGTTGAGAAACGTTGCATTATTTAGATGAATATATAATGTGTTAACCCAACTGGATTGGACTTTCTATGTACATACTCCATTTGTTTAGCATATGAAATCCTTTTTTCAATTTTCTTCCAAATTTTCATTTCATTTTTTTTCAAAAGCAGGGACTTTATTGCTTGCAGCCCTTGTTACTTATAGATTTATTTTTATTATTTCTCCATGTCTATGACATGAGAACTCTTGTTTTAATTTTTTCTATTAATGTCAACCATACAAAATAGAATTTAACTTTGTGTACAAAGTCATATAATTTTTTATAGAAAATAACTATTAATCTTATTTATTTAAAAACTATATATATATAAGCAAGTTGAAAATACTAATTCTTTCAGTGTTAACCTTAGATGTCATGAAAATAAATAAATAAATGACAAAAATTTTAAGACCTTTCAACCTTTTAAAAGTTTATTGAAATGTTGTTGATAAAGTTTGGGCATATTCATAAGATTGATATTCTTCAAACCTAGCCCATTGTAGGGGACGTAGCCCATTGTAGGGGACGTGGCACTCAAATAGCAAAATACCATATATGTTGGATGCAAGGACTCAATCAAACAATAGAATAGGTCCTTGATCCCCTAAAGAGCAACTTGGTGCAATGGTATCCAATACATCATCTCAAAGCATCCTAGAGATAAACCCTCCATCACCATAGTTAGAAGAATAATGATATATTCATTGGACTATGCCACTGTGATTGTTGTCAATCATGGTCTCTACTAGTTGAAGAAACTAGGGAGTGCTAATTTGGTTTTGGAAGAGCCAAGGAAAAGGTCATTCTTGAGGGGCTATTGTACATTGTTGTTGTGAACTATGTGGATTTCCAACTTCCCTTCTTCACACCCAATTGCAAAAGGGCTCAAGATCTAGAAAATATTATCATTGTCAAGGATTTAAATATAATTCTCCACTCCTGGGAAAAAAAGTGGGGATCTATGGTAAGGGATCCACTAAGAGAGTTAGTGAAAGCCTTGATTATCGGCTGGGATATCATACACATAAAACCATCAAAAGGATCATTTTCCTAGTCCAATAAAAGGATTGGGACAAGCCATATCACAACCCGATTAAATATATTTTTATTGCACAGTTCCTTCTTACCGCAAGGGATCGAAGCAGATTCTCGAATTGTCCCTTTTGGAGTTTCAGACCATAATTTGATCTCCCTATCCCTTTGGAGGGTTCTAAAATGGGACCCATTCCTTTCCGCTTCTCTCCACGTTGGGTTCAAGAAACAAGGTTTATGAACTTGATTGAAGACACGTGGAAGGCCCCAATAAAAGTGTTTGCATTCTATTTACGGGAATAAAATTTTAGAAGAACAAAGAGGGTGAAAGATTGGGTGAAATGCCTCCCATATCCAAAGTAAAGTAGGCAGGAGGCTTCCAATAAACTAGAATATAATCAATCATCAATGGAATAGAGGGAGGGTTTGCAAGAAGATATTCATAAGAAAATTAATCTCCATGCTAAACTCCATGAGGCCTGCAGAAATGAGGAAGAGTATTGGAGGATGAAGTCCGGGAACCTTTGGTTAAAGGAAGGGGACAAAAACACTAGCTATTTTCATAAACAAGCTCAAGTGCATAAGATTCGGAATAGGGTGGTTGAGATTTCCACACAGGATGGGGACCAATTGGTTGATTTTGAAAAGATCAAAGAAGCACCATTTTTGCACTACAAGGAGCTATATACCAAAGAAGGGGACTCAAAGGAGAGGTTGGTACAAGAATTCATATCCATCATCCCTAACGCCATCACTAAGGAAGACAATTAAAAGTTGGTACAACCAATTTTCAAAAAAGAAATAAAGCAGGCCATTTGGGACATGGAACTAGATAAGGCTCCTAAGCTATATGGATTCTTCATTAGATTTTTTTGGGCATGTTCGCAAATTATCAAAAAGGTTCTGCATATAATGGTTTGTAAATCACAACATTGTATAAAAATTGAAGGAGCCACTGATTCTTCTTTACTGTGTCTCATCCCCAAAGATCAATCACCCTCCTCCTTCTCTTGCTTCTATCCTATCTCCTTGTGTAATTTGGCATAGAAAATAATGATGATGATATTGGACAACTGTATGAAAGTCTTTCTTTGAAATCTAGTCTTGGATAACCAAGGAGGGTTCATCAAGGGATTACAATTAATGGATAAAGTGATCCTTGTCCAAGAATCCATTCATCCAATATCAAAGGGAATGGCCATTAAAAAATTATGTCCAATGCTTTTGACAAGGCCAAGCACGACTTCTTGTTTTAGATAATGTCGAAATTGGGTTTTTACAATAATTTTCTACCTGGACTAAAGCTTGCATAGGTGCTCCATGGATTCCCCCCTAGTCAATGGGAGAGCGACTCATTTTTTTCAAGGCAATAGGGGTTTGTGTAAGAGATGTCCTATCTCTCATCTCCTTTACATCCTAATGGATGAATCCCTCGATGAAAAATTGGATGAGGATGGGTTAAGGGAGGAAATATTAGGGATTCAAATAGTGAGAGGGGTCAAAAGCAAAAACCATGCCTAGTTCGTCTATGACACTTCGTTGGCTAGAGGAGCCTCTGGCCAGGTAGCATCTACATTTAGGGAGACTCTCTCAGGTTTCTACTCAATTTAGGAATTGAAGTCAACAATGATAAGAGCTCAATTTATGACTAGTATATTTCTCCAAAAGAAATACAAGACCTCTCCAACATCCTTGGTTTTCCTGGAAAAACTGATTTGGAAGAATTCAAATACCTAGGATACCCTTTATCCACAAACCCCCTTAAAGGAGATCATGGAATGCCTTAGTAGAGAAATTTAAGACAAAGCTTCAGAATTGGGGAGCTTATTGGTTAAATCCAGCAAGGAAAATTGTCTTAGTCAAATTGGTGTTAGCCTCTTTGCGTATGTTCCAATTTTCCCTAATGCTCACCCCTGTCTCAATTCTAAAAGAAATGGAAATGATAATGTGCAAATTCTTGTGGCAAAGTGTGCAAAATTATGAGAAAAAAAACCATCTTGTAAGTTGGAACAAAATAAAGAAGCCATTTTGAGAAGGGGGGCTTCAAATATGGTATCTTGACAGTAATAATATAGCCCTAGGAGCTAAACATCTATGGAATCTGGTGTTGGGGAAAAACACCTAGGTAAAACAGGTGATGAAACAGAAATACCTAAAAGGCCCCAGATTGTGAAGTTTAGACGCTCCTTCTCCACAACAAAAGGAGATGCAGTTCTGGATTCTTTTTATCTCTGCATGGGACTGCTTCTAGAAACATCTCTATTGGATACCAGGGAACATTAAAAGGATTGAGATATGGTTTAATTGTATCCTAGACAATCCACCCATGGGGGATCACCACGATCTCCATGATCTTTAGAATTTGATGAAGGAAGTAGAATTTTAAAAAATGTATCCTTGGTGGTAAAGAACCTAATAGAAAATGAACCAAATATCATCAAGGATGGGGCCCTTTTGGCTATTACATGATATCGCAAGGACATAAGTCTCTTTAATCTCCCTAGATTGTTTCTCCTGATAAGGCTTTATGGAAAGGGGTGTGGAGCAAAGGGAATATCCCCAAAGTTTCCTTCTTCTGTTGTATTCTTGATCATGGTAAGTTTCTTACTAGAGATAACCTCATCAAAAGGGGTTTCTAGGGTCCTTCTAGATGTCCCTTGTGTGCATCCAATGCTGAAACAATTGATCACCTTTTTTTAATGTGCTTTCTCAATTACTATGGTTATATGTCACCTCTCCAACCGGTAATGTATATCTAAACCCAATATCCACTCTGAAAATGTTCAAAGAATGGGGAAGGAAGTAGGTGTCATCTCTCAAAGGGAAAGGTTGGTTTAAAATCTATTAGTTAACTCTTCCAAATTTGATTTCTAGGAAAATATGGTCAGCCAGGAACAATTGTATTTTCTGTAATCTTGTCATTGCTTTGGAGGTGGTTGGTACTCAATATAAAGCTATGTTATTTGAATAAATGAACTAAAACCTTTTCCTTGGGCCTCTCCTTAGTAGGTCTTCATTGGGAAAGAGGGTTCAAACTGCCCTCCTCCCCCTGGGGAATAATAACGAAATCAATACCCCTTGGAAAATAAGGAAACTCGAGAAAGAGATTGATCTATTTTTGGAAGGCTCGACGAAAGCATTGCCTATCATTTGATGAAGCTTCTAAAGAAAACCTAGGGGCGACAAGTGCAGGAGGGATTCTCTTTAACATTGAGGGACATAGGAAAACTGGATACGCATGGGGTTTGGAAAGAACCACAAGCAACAAAGTGCAAGCCCTTGCTGTCTTGCAAGGTTTGAGGATTGTGAAGCTAAAAAAGATCTTTGAGGTGTAGATTTTTGGTGATTAATCCAACATTATTAGTCTGAGTTGATCTAAGGTGAAACCAAAGGACTTGCATTTGAGAAGAATTATCAATAGGGTTGTCTCACTTCTATCATCTCTTCCAAGTTCCCTCCTGTTTCACATCAAGAGAAACTTGAACAAGCTTACAAATGCCCAAGCTAATCATGCAACAATCCCAATGCAAGGTTGGATTTCAATTGATGGTCATAGCCACCTTTTTTGCAAAATCCCATAAGGCAAATAATGTATTCTAAAAAGGACGTAGTGGTTATTTTAAAGACATACATGTGGCAAGAAAAAGATAGGACACGTGCCTATCTCTAGGCATAATCCTAAAACATGGGATTGACTCGGCCTGTCAAATTGGTAGGCAGAGTTTCCTATATTGATTTGGGGTGCTTGGTACGAAATGACCTATTTAGTCCTTTCGATGTTAATGGACTTCAATGTTGTTGTACAAAAGCGTGATGTGAAATCTATTGCAACCAAGGTAGTCTTAATGCAGCGTGATATGCAGATCAAGACTTGGAGTGGGATGTATACGTATTTTACAATGGATGTGGGTCTAGAATCTCAACTTCACTTCAGGTAATTGGTATCTAGGAACTTGTCTACAACAGGGAAGCATCAAGCACATGAAGCTAAGTTCCTTCCACGTGAAAGGGAGCATCAAGCAAGACACAAAATTAAGAGGCATGCTCTTTCGAGAGGGTTCCTTCCCCAATTTTCCATAATGGTCTTATGTATTACGAGTGTCTTAAGTTGTTATGATCTTTTTATCGAATTTATAATAGTAGGATGAGCAACAAAATTGTCAAAAGGATTTTTTGTAACAAATAGTAGTATGATCTTAATCTTTGTTATCGTTTTTATGGGACATAAGTCTATTATGCTATGCTATAATTTTGTGGGTAGCTCGTCCACAATTTTAATGCAAAAATACTACTCATTTTGGTAAAAAAAAAGCATATTTTTCTATTATTATTATTATTATATTTTTGCATTGTAGCATTTTTTTCTAATATTACAAACTTTAATCTTTTTTTCATTTTCAAGTATTAGTATAATCTATATTTTAATGTCCCTATGAAACCATATAACAATCCAAGATTGCTATTAATGAGTCATGTACACGGCGGTGATGATTTTAAAACCTAATGTTTGTTATGGTTGCGATTTTTTTTTCCTATATTAAAATTATTTTCTAGAAAAATATTTATTTAATTTAATGTTGATTGGCTCGATGTGGGTGATGTCGCCCTCAATATTTGTAGCCATGGGCGACCGCGAGCAATACTCATCCTACTGCAGGCTATTTAATGCGGTCACAGCAGGCTTGATTCCCNGGTGCTTGAGATCTAACGGGCATCAAGCCTGTTGTAGCCGCATTAAATGGCCTGCAACAGGCTGAGTATTGATGCCCATGAGCGACGAGCATACGTTAAGGTTATTTTGAATTTGTTTATTTGGGATTGGTAGAGTACTTGCTGATGAAGTCACCAAAATTTCGATCACAAGAGGGGAAGTGGGATTAACTTTGAGTTATTAAATGAGACTTGTTACTCCAAATGCTAGATTCGATGGTAGGATCGAATGAAAACTGGTTCAATTAACCATAAATCAATGGGATAGGTGAGGTGTCGATGATTTCCAAGTTTTGTGTTTGTTGCATCTCTGTCATCTAGTATTTTTCTTCATTTGTGGTTCCATAGGTCTCCAAATTTCCTAGCAATGGCGAGATGTCTTTGATTAACACTTATTTGGCTGGTGGTTTGTTCGCTTCATACAAAATACATGTATGGAAAGGGGGTTACAAGGCTTATACAAGCATTCTGGATCTGAATCTGGTTGTGTTTGCAATGGATTATAGCGATGGAATGGAAATACAATGGGCTTCACCAACAAAGTCTCATTTATATGAATAGATGATTAACTGATGGGATAATTAAACCATTTTTATCTTCATTCACAATAGACAAATAAATATCAATGTATAGTATTGATAAAATATGAATGTACAATCTAATAGCACACCCGCATAGTTTGTGGTTGGATTATGTCGATAGGAATCAAATGGTTGAGAGATAGTTATGGAATGGAAGAGAGTTTGAAAATATTTTTGTATTCCTCGTATTCTTCTAGTTAAACGGGTTCAATTGTGAGTTATCCATACCTAGCTACATGTTATCACCCACATTCTTCTTGTTATCCATTTATCAACTATCAATTATTTTTTATATTCTTTTTCTTTTTCTTTTTATCCCGCGTTCTTCTAGTTATCTGCCATGAATGGTTAGTTATCTATTCATCAGTTATGAGTTATCCATGCATTGCTACCAATTATCCATTCATTAGCTAGTCACTAGTTATTTTTTATATTCTTTATTTTTATAATTGTTTATTTCAAATTTTGAACGACTACCATAAAATCAATCTCGACAGTACACTTGTCTCATGCTCGTCCGTAGATTAAAAAAACATAGATCGTAGTCCACCCCAAATTTCTAATAAAAACATCAATCAATATAATGACCCCATGTATGGAATACATGATTTATAACCTTTCCCATAACTCTAGCTCTTCACGTAAAAACAGATGATGCAATTTAAAACGTGTTGGGTGACTTTACTTTAAACGTTTCTCATTGCACCATCAAATATGGTAGATTTTTAAAAGCCTTGGCATTAAATTATCTCTTTATTGGAAGCTCTACAAATATAAATGGACCATAATTTTACAGTACGCGTGAGGACGAATTTGCGAATATTGTAACACTTTTCAAGGCATTCCATGAGGCATTTCATCACGTCTTTCATTAATCTCCACAATCTCTATAAAATGCATTGCCTAAACATCCAAGCCATAGTGTATTCTTGTATATATTATGGGAAATCGGACTTCCAATGAAAATTCCTTGGGAAGTACTAATTCCTAGGGAAGTTCTTGTTTCATCAATCCCAAAGACCTATGTTTTACCTATAAAGATATAAATGAATATGTCAGTAAAGGCCATAGTGATGTTAGGGTATCATATGTGGTGATCGACATTAAGGTTGGAAAACTCAATCCTTTGAGTTTGGGTCCATGTAAAATCCCATGTCAGGTTTAAGATGGTCGACTTGACTGTTATTAGAGTGTGTGGCTTGGAATTCATCCAACACTTATGGACATCGAAACTGGGACTGACGTAACTAGCTGTTGGTACAAATTGGTTGAAGAATTTCATCAAACACTTGTATTTCTATTGCTATTAGGGATGGAGTTTGAGGGGTAAATGCTCGTCATGGGTCAATTTACCCGTCAAATACAGCTAAGATTTTAGGGAGACCGTCAAAATTTGGCTTAGAATGCATAGAACGTTTCAGATTTTGATTGTTACCAGCGATTTTGGTGGGTGTTCGCCATTTGAAATTCCTACCCTGATTGCTATAGCTTACTGTTAATGCTAAAATTGAATTGAGGGTGAAGTTCGGCTTGGTATTTATATCAAACACTTGATTGACTATTCCTTTAGTTTGCGATTGTGGTTTTACACTTATGGGCTCATTTTGCAAAATTGGAACACATAAAATGAAATATGCCAAATTGATATATAAACTGATATTTATATGTAAATGACAACATTGAATAGCATTCCACAAAAATAACTATGACATTAAAGGTCACTAGATAGATTTTAAACAATGAATTTAGTAGTGCAATTACAATCAACAATACACAGAGAATAAACCCATATTTATATTAGGAACCCACACCTGGTATAAATCAACAATTTGATGACAAAATTGAGATGGCAATGGGCCCATGTTTGAATAAACCCATATTTATATTAGGAACCCACACCTGGTATAAATCAACAATTTGATGACAAACTTGAGATGGCAATGGGCCCATGTTCTATGTCTAGAAGTCTAATAATCAATTGTAAGTGGTTATCTTTGGTCAATAGAATAAGCTTGCCATAGAGACCAACCAAATCTAGAGATGTTTGTAGCTGATCTGCAATCTCTATGTTGAAACTCAACTCCAGCAGTAGATGGAATGGGTGTAACTTCCTTTGTGTGCACAAGCCAACTTCACTGGATGATGTAACCCTCATAACGCAACCCCTTGTTAGTCAAAGTGAGAATATGCAATAGTAAAAATGTTCCCTCGACTGGGTTATCTCCACCAATATAATGCTCAAACAAGAATGTGCCCTCCTATAGACTAACAAGGACAATGAGGGGAATGTCTAGCAACAACCACAAAGATTTATTATGATGGAATGATTTTCTATGTAATCTACAGAGAGATGAATACGTAGCATTGTAATGAAGTCTCTCTACAATTCCACGACCTCTATCTCTTTGTCATGATGGTAACAACTATCTATTAAAAATAACAACCACATATATAATACTAGAAGCTAAGATTTGGCCCATTTTCTTTAATGGTACGACCTATCTCTATTTCAATAGCTCAGCTTCCACTCAAAAGATTCCACCTGGGAAAACAATGCATTGGACACAAATAAAAGGTTGAGAAATATGCAACTCCACGAGACAATGAGACAAGTGCGTCTCCTTCAATTGTTGCCTGAAGCTAAGAGAAACTCCTTAGATCTTCTTGAAGATCTCATTTCTGACTATGACCATGAAGTGCATATGAGAAGTATGGTTGATCTCTTCTCAAATGATAGCTAGGGTGGATGCCTTCACCACCGAAATTATTTCCTCTCCCTTAGGGTTTCGTCCAAGAGAAAGCAAGCTCAAAAGCTCTACAAGTTCTCGAAAATGCAAATACAAAAATGAATGAGAATGGGCTCTCTTCCTGTTTTTATAATTCTTCGTTCACCCTTGTGACCCTTCAACTTCATTTTCTCCCATTTTTCATTTATTTAATGTGAAATGACTTTTTAATGAGAAAGTGACTTTTGCATGTTTAATTATGTTACCAAAGGAGACTATATATGATTCGAACATTCGAATTAAAATGACCATACTCGAAATAATTTTTTGTGTTCCTATAATTTTGGGAAAAGGCTGTGATTTAAATATTTATTTTATTGTTTAACTATCTATTTATTTGAATCTCTATTGGTTGATAGTCGCTAACCTCAGCCTCAAGATCAAGTGTCTTAGTTTTGAATTGCCACTTGTCCACAATGACATTTGCAAAATGGGTACGGAGTTGGGTTACAGGATTCATTCGCGCGATATGGTGGTCAGACGACTAGTTTTCTGTCAGCTATGAAATGTCAAAGAATCCCCTCCGCCTCGGCATCTTCTCATGTGTGAACGACTCTCAAATATTATTACAAATGGGTAAGTGTGGGAAGAGACATTATCTGTATGTTCACTTGTCTCTATGTGATAGACGATCTATCTAGGGACATGACATCAATTCAACATTATACTGCCTCACCCATGAACGCTACACATTCACATTCACATTTAGCGGAAGTGTGGGGGCTATGGCTGTGCAGTACTGAAGTGGTTGTCTTTGTTTTGTATATCGTTCATCTCGCTTTTGCTTTTGTTCCAATATTCAGATTAATTATTGACAATTGTATAGGTGTGTTAGTGGTAATAATAATACTTATTGCTCTCTTATGAGCCGATAGTAAATTAGTATTAGTGGCCATGCATGCTTCAATGCCCATGGATGATGCTAATGGGTAATATTCATCCTTGGACATTTTACAGCAACATAAACCAACCATGCTAACCCAAAAACGTCAGTCTCTATTCTATCGGAGCTTGGGGTTTTGCCAAATATTTATTTTCATGTGAAACACGTAACAATAACACATGGTTAACAACATGGTCCCATCATCTCATGTGATTTACAACTTTATTAGGAAAAACACACTAAGAATTTAGTTTTGTACGCTTGAGTAAATGCCTTCAAGGGGTGTAGAGAAGAAAGCCAACCCTCTAGCTCTGTCTGTGAGGCTCCTACACACACTAGGTTTATCAAGCACTCTCGGGCTCCATTTCCACTCCCAAACAGTCCAAAGACCAACAATCACAAAATACACAGCAATTCACAACTTTGGAATTTGAAGGTGTTGTAGCTGCAACTGTTTTCCCAAATTTTTGAAATTTTGGACCCTCCTCTTAATTTCTATCTTGCCTAAAATTGTTTGGATCCATGAACTCTATTTTTGTTTTCCCTCTGCTACAAGTTTGGATTGTTTTGAGGTCAACTGTTTTCATGCTTTTCGGAAACTTGCTTATGTCTGAAACTGCTTTGGTAGTAGAGTTTAAAGTTCGATCTGAAAAGGTTGTCCTTTGATTTGTGGTTTCTTTCTTTGATATCTTTTTCACCGCTATTTCGGAGGTGAAACAAACTTTTTCATCACTGCCTAGCCGAAAGTATTTTGGAACTTAACATTTTTTGTTTAGTTTGGTTGATCGAAGGTCATTTAAACAACGCATCGGATCCATATTTCCCTACGGGACCGCCATTGCGGAAGCTGAACGATGATTGTTCTGACAGATAGCGTTGACCTTTCCCATGCCGTGACTTGCTGTGCGTTGTCGGAGGTTGGTTGAAGTTTGAGTTGGGGTTTTTGATCTCTATGATGCCGTTGCTTTGGAGATGAGACCAACTTTTAGACCACTAAACAACCTTGAGATTTTCCAAACACTTAACGTTTTCATGATGTTTTTGCACCATATCGGAAGGTTTTGTGACTTTGATCGAAGGTGGTAGTCTAATTGCTTTCCACCTTTTCAGCTCCTGAGCAAACTAAATGTTCCGCCATATAACTGTTCCACGCGCCGATTGTTTTGTTATGGTTTTCGCCGGTATGTTTTGTTTGCCGTGGAGTCCGTAGTCTTTCCGTCTTCCACCATTGCGGCTGCGTATTGCACTAACCACCCGACGTCTATGTCTTTCCATCCGCCGACAAGGAGTTTTTTCACCCGATGCTTTAGTATTTAATCTTTTAACGCCGATAGACTTGATGGTCTCATGGAACCTATTGTCCGTTTGAAGCCCTCCATTGCGGTTGTTATTTAAACTATCCTCTCGATGTTTTAGTGATTTTCCTACCGATGAAGGTTTTTCCCGCCTGTTCTGTGTGTGTTTTTACCCTATCTGATGGGTGACGGAGTTTTCTATCATTTTAAGTTTTTCACGACGAGAACGCAGTACAGGGCCTCATTTTGATGATCAGTTTTATTGTTAGTGTGGTTTACGTTTGTTGAAAAGATGCAGTCCGAATTAATGATGAATTTTGTTTTAACTGTAGGCGGATTTAGAAGATTCTTCATATTCCTGCTGCAAAGACGATTTAGCTGGAGGACAAAGCAGAAGGAAGCTGGCTGAAAAGTGATAGGTAGAGATATTTTGAGATCAATGGAATCTTTAAAGGGACAAATAAAAGACAAAGCATAATCGTTAGCAACCGGGGCCCAGGCTTGGAAAGGTTCATCAGTTACTAAGATGGTCCCGTTTGATGAAGACTCATAAGACTAAATCCGAAATGTAAGGTATTGCCTAAATCATGAGCACTCACAAACTGACAAAACTGTGAGATTAAAACGGTCGAGGGAGCCGGAAGGTCAGGGGTTGGGGTAGCCCAAGGGTTTTGCGTTTTGGTTTAAATATAGGAGAGTTAGAGGGATGAAGAGGCTTTTTCCCTGGAGAAACTTGTGAACCATTTGTTGTAAAAGGAACTACTTCATTTTACAATAATAAATTACAAATTTTGCCTATTGGAGAAGGTGCTGTGTGGAATGTCGATTGTGACTAAATGAATAATGTTGAAGGGGAACTATTTCGTTTTCAACTGTGTTTCATTAACTGTGAGAGTGTTCTAACTTTCTGAACCTATGTTCTTATTTGAATGGTCTCTGGTTTATCCTGCGATAATTTCCACTATGAGTAATGGAGGTTTTAATGGTTGATGAGCTATCTTGTCATGTATATCTTTATTCATGTTTATGTGTTTTGATTCTAAGAATAGCTATCTGTGATTTATCTTAACATGTGAATAGTATTACATTACTCATAAATTAATATCTTGCTCCCTAGGGACAACTTAGTTAGTGTTGTATTTTCTAGTTGTGTCTGATTTAGATGTGAGAGAGTCTAAGACGAGAGGTAAGAACCTGCGCATCACATTGTGACCACTCCTTGCATTCTCAATCAATCTACATTTTTAGATAGGCACTTGCATGTCATACTTAAAACTAAAAAAACACAAAATATACATGGTGGACCAGGCCGCAACCGGTAAAACCTTTTATTTTTGTTACTTGACCTATGGTAGCCGGACCGCAAACCGGACGGATTCCCTACACCAAATAGTCACGGGCTAGTTGGGAACGTTGACTAGGGAGAATCCCTTGCTGTTGTTGCCTGCGAATTTCCAGGCCTCAACAGTTTTTGGCGCTAGAAGGAGGGCCGCCAGTGCATGGCTGGCCGAGGAAACCCGTTTTCTTGAGATTATTCCACCGGTGATAGTTCAGAAAGCAGTTTGTTTCCCAATCCAATTCTTGAAGAGAAGGGTAAAGAGCATCTGTATTCTGTGGACAACGAAGTTGTTAATGATCTGAGAAGACACACTAGGGCATATGTGAAGAATATCAGAGGATTACCGATTATCCCTGACTTGCCCAGAAGAGAATATAAGAAGAAAGACCGTCCCATCTTGGAAGATTCAGTGTTGGTTGGAGATTTGGAAGAACTTGTAGAAACAACCTTACAGGAAGTTGTACAACCTTTGAATCAAGTTGGCCCAAACACACCTTACTATTCACCTGTTCATACTCCTGTTCATTCACCACCTCACTCTCCACCCAGACTCATGGCAAGCATAAACGCAAATCAGCCACCCAACCCACCAAATCCACCACCTGCTTGGAAAGCCAGATCACCTTTAAACCTAACACCTCTGTTGCACGACTTACCTCAAGCTTTTAAGAAGATGCTGCCTAAGTTTGATCCAAATGAGAAGATGTTAGTAGATGACCATTTGCAAAGTTTCTATTTGGCAATAGAGGAATTAAGGGCTGGGGAATATGAGAATGTAGTTTGTAGACTTTTCCCACACACCCTTACAGGAGCCGCAACATCATGGTATTTCGGTTTGCCTGCAAACTCTATCCCAGACTGGGATACCTTTGAAAGGATTTTTAGAAGTAAGTACGCAACCCAAAAAACTCATGCAGCTCTCATGAAAGGACTGTGCACTTTAAAGAAGGAAAGAAAAGAGAAGGTGCATAGTTTTACCCAAAGATTTGCAGCCTATCTTAAGAATTTTTTTGAAGCTGACAAACCCTCAGATAAAGTCCTGATTGAATATTATACCTCAGCTCTAGGGCCTGAGTTGGCCATGTTTGCCAAAATGAAGGCCAAGCCTATGCTAGCAGAGACTTATGAAGAAGCAGAGAGAGTAGAGGCCGAAAAAGAAAGCTTCGAGGATTATCCTAAACGGTCAGGAGAAAAAAATGTTGGGAGGAAAGCTTTATTATTTACTAAACCTAAAGAGGAGCAATCACCAGATTTCGAAGGAATGGCAAAGATGATGCAGAAGCTCTCTAACAGAATCATAGACTTGGAAAAGGAAAAGGAAACCCAAAAGTTCTACAAGCCTTATTACAAGAAAAAGGAAGAAAATAATCAATCCCAACCCCCTCCGCATAGCCCTGCATCTATGAACTTAACGAAGGTAGGAATGGATAACTTTTGCACTTTCCACCAACAACCCCATTCTGAAAAGAATTGTCTGCAATGGATAAAAATTCAATGACATTGGCCATGAATCAGCTGTTGGATTCCAAATTAACTGAGGACAACGGTGAAGAAGGGAAAGACAACAATAAATCAACAGAAAAACAGGAGGGTGAAGCCATGGTTTTATGGGACTGTGTATCGTTGTTCGATGCCAAGGAAGAAAAGGATCTGAGACACGAGGGCATCCTGGAAACAAACGTAATGACGAGAAGCCAGGGGTTGATTAAGGAAAACAGTCTTATGCTCCCGAAGATCAAAAGACTTCAAAAGAATGTTAAGAAATTTCAAAAGAAACTCCTCAACTAATAAAATTCCGGAATTTACCATCACTAGTCAAAATCCTAGACAGATCAACATGCCTACTAAGCCCAATGAAGAAAAAATAAATAATGTTAAATCGAATCTCACAGAACATAAGATGGATTATGACATTGTGGAGGATATAAAAAAGGTAAGGGCAAACATCTCATTATTTGAGATGTGCAATGTGCTGCAGCAAAAAGAAAAGCTATTGAAAGCACTTGAAGTATCAGAGGAGAGGTTGCCCACTGACAATCAGCCTCAAGAGGAAGAAATTGGTGAAGCAAGTATGGGAGGTAAGCCTAAAAGCAAGAATCCACCTTTTCTCCTTACTTTTGAAATTTTCAACCACAACATGCATAATTGCCTAGTAGACTCGAGGGCATCAGTCAACGTCATGCCGCTTCGGTCTGCAAAAAGATAAATGGGCAACCTAAACCATCTACCTGGAGGGTCGTTCAATTGGATAGAACGAATGTGAAGGTAATTGGGGAATTGGAGGATGTTCTCGTCTGCTTATCTTCAAATGATAAGGTGTGTCAATTCATTGATATTGTGGTTGCTGACATACCGGAAGCTTATGGACTTGTTTTGAGCAGAGATTGGTCGGCAAAGCTGAATGGATATTTTGCCTCGGATTGGTCACATCTGTGGCTACCATATAAAGGAAGCCCAAATCAAATTAAGTTTTTGAGGGAGCCCCACATGAAACATAATGTTACGCAGTTCGAAGGTAAAAATGAACCAGTGGATTTTGTTTTGGGAAATTACTTTATTGAGCTAGAACCAGGAAATTATCAAGCGGAAGAAACCAGCGATACATCAAACGCTCAGCCTGATCTCCTTTAGTTTTCACAGGCTGATGAAATTGATTGTAAAATAGTAGAATTAGCTATAGATGTAGATGTTAATTCTCGCACAGTAGTGGTTAGCGATTTTTGGACGCTTTTCTTTGATGGTTCTAAAACTTTAGAGGGGTCAAGAGCCGAATGTGTCTTGCTTGACCCTAAGAAAAACAAACATTTTCTTTCATGTAGATTAGAGTTTGAATGTACCAATAACACAACTGAATATGAAGCATTAGTTCAGGGATTAAGGAAAGCAATTGAATTAAAGGCAAAAAAATTTGAAAGTGTTTGGAGATTCTAAAATAATTGTAAAACAAATTCGAAATCAAATACATTGCATTTCTCCTCATTTAAAAGCTTATCAAAATGAAGTATGGGATTTACTTAAAGGTTTTAATGCATTCAACATTATATCAATTCCTAGACTTAAGAATGCAGCAACTGACTTGCTAGCCACCTCAGCTACGAGGCTTGTGCCCTCTAATAATCGGTGCTATGTTGAATTGCTTTTCAGGCCTTCAGTTCCAGATATGATTACCAATCTACGAGTGTTCGATGATGATCAGCAGATTATAGAATGCTTGACAAACGACGAGACCTTCAAAGGGGTGATTATTGATGATGAAGAACATCAAGCCAAGCTAAAATTCGATAATTTTATTCCTAAAGGAGTCAGGACTTTAGAACGGATGTTTGATTTAAACGAGAAATTTAGAAGACCAACAAATGTGAAGACTCATAGCTCATCTCTACAGTTTGAGTTGATTAATTTGGGGACTGAAATGGAGCCTAAATACGTGAATTTGGGAAAATGTTGCTCCCCAGGTGAAAGAAATAAGTTTATCAGTCTTTTCAAACAATACAAAGATGTTTTTGTCTGGACGTATGAAGATCTAAAGACATATGACACCAATATTATTCAGTCTGTTATCCCCATCAGATCTGGAATCAAACCTTATCAGCAGCCTTTAAGGAAAATGCATCCAAAATTAGAACCTTTAATCCAGAGTGAAGTTAAGAAACTATTGGATGCTAGAATTATCTTCAAGGTTAGACACTCAGAATGGGTTTCAAATCTGGTACCGGTAAGGAAGAAATATGGAGAAATCAGGCTATGTGTGGATTTCAGAAACTTAAATCACGCTTCAGATAAAGACAATTATCCTGTTCCACCCATGGAGCAGATATTGCAAAAAGTTTCAGGCTCTAAATTATTCTCTTTATTAGATGGATTCTCAGGCTACAATCAAGTACTAGTAGCTGAAGAAGACAGACTTAAAACGACATTCAGAACCAAGTGGGGAACTTTTGCTTATAGAAGAATGCCCTTTGGACTCATAAACGCTGGAGCTACTTTCTAGAGGGCTATGGACATAGCTTTCCGCGGTCTGATCGGCTGCAATGCTGTAGTATACCTCGATGGCATCACAATTTTCTCAAAGAAAAGAGAGGAACACGCATTTCATCTAAAGCAGATTTTTGAATGCTGCTGAAAATATGGCATCTCACTCAACCCCAAGAAGTGCGTGTTTGCCGTTACAGAAGGTAAGTTGTTGGGTCACATGGTTTCTAAGAAGGGGATCTCCATAGACCCAGAGAGGATCAAAGCTATCGAACAGATTCCTCTACCCCATAATAAAAAGGACATGCAATCATTTATGGGGACAATAAATTTCGTGCGAAGGTTTGTGCCAGATTTCACTCAAATTGTTAAACCTTTGCAGTGAATGGTAAAGTAAAGTGTACAATTCAAGTGGACTGATGTAGAGAAGAACACATTTAGTAAAATTAAAACAGTTGTTGCGCACGCACCCTCCCTCAAAAGTCCAGATTTTGAGAAAGATTTTATTTTGTACACTTTCGCATCTGATGATTCATTAGCAGCTGTGCTTACCCAGAAGGAAGATGGGGGAGATGAGTTCCCCATATCATTTATGAGTGCTAGTCTGCAAGGGGCCGAATTGAATTACCCAGTTGTGGATAAACAAGCTTACGTTGTGTTCAAAGCAGTGAAACAATTCAGGCCATACATACTAAAGAACCAGACAAAGGTAATCGTTCCACACCCAGCTGTGAGATCTCTTTTCGTACAAAAGGAGTTAGGAGAAAGAAGAGGCAACTAGGTTATAGCTCTACAGGAGTATGACCTCGAATTCAAGCCAGCCTCCATAGTTAAAGGGCAGGGATTGTGCAAACTGAGGACTGAAAGTAAAGACAATGAAGAACATGACTGGGAAGACGAAGCTGAGTTACATTTAATGGATGTATGTCCTCTTTTCACAGCTCTGGACTCCTGGTACTGAGACCTTGTGCATTACCTTCAGGCGGGATTGTTATCGGAACATTGGATATCTAAGCAAAGAAGAGCACTGCGTCTTAAATCAGCCTCATATCAGATTATTGAAGGAATATTATTCAGAAAGAATTATGATGGAGTTCTTCTTAGATGCTTAGAGAAATAAGATGCGAAGAAGGTAATGATAGACTTACATGATGGGCCTGCTGGAGGACATTTCTCCAGAGATACGACAACACATAAAATTCTCAGAACTGGACATTATTGGCCCACACTGTTCAAAGATGCACATGCCCATGTCAGAAAATGCGACATCTGCCAAAGGTGTGGTGGAAGACAAGTTAAAGCAGCAGGACCGTTAAAGCCTATTATGATAACAGAACCTTTTGAGCAGTGGGAGATGGACATCATTGGAGAGATAAAGCCAAATTCTTCCTTGCAACACAAATATATTCTGACGGCAACCGACTACTTCACTCGTTGGGTCGAAGCCATTCCGTTGCGTAAAGTAAATGAAGATGCGGTCATGGACTTCTTGCAATATCATATTGTGACTAGGTTTGGAGTTCCAATTTCTTTAGTTTTCAATAATGCTACTTACTTTTCCTCGATTAGATTAACTGCATTTGCTCATGAGAAAGGAATTAAGTTGCATTACTCTACTAATTACTATCCACGGGGAAATGGCTTGGCTGAATCTACGAATAAGAATCTGATTAGGATTTTAAAAAATACGGTGATAGAAAATCAGAGGAGTTGGCACTCAGCATTACCAAATGCTCTTTCGGCTGATAGGGTCACCCCCAAAACTTCGTTAGGTGTGTCCCCGTATACCCTTGTTTATGGAAAAGAGGCCATTCTACCCCCCAATATCATGCCACCCTCTTCCATAATCGCTCAAGAATCCAAAGGATCAAATAATGAAGTCTTGCAAATGAGGATACATAATCTTTTGAAGGCAGAAGAGTCTAGATCCAAGGCCAGAGAACGTTTTAAACAACAACAGGAGGTAGTAAAGAGATGGTTTGATAAACACAAAGCTGGAACAAAAGATTTCGAGGTGGGAGATTTGGTTCTCAAATGGGATCACCCTCATGATGAGAAAGGAAAACACATGAAATTTCAATAGTTATGGGTAGGCCCTTTCCAAATTGCGGCAAAACTTGGCCCCTCAACCTATAAATTGCAAGATTTACAGGGGTGGGAAGAGAACTTACCAGTAAATGGTTTAGTTCTCAAACCTTATTTTTCCTGAGTTTTTGTTTTTGTTCTTTTGTTTTGTACATAAATAATTTGCTTTGTTTGTTTATTTTTTATTTATTTTATTTCTGTTGGTTTTAGTTAGATTTTGGTTGATTTCAATAAAAGAGGCAAACCTTTGGTTGCATGGAGAGCATCAGAATTATGGATTAACTAAAATCCTTGATTATAAGACTGTGTACTATTGTTTTATCTGAAATGATTTCTTCTAGTTTAACAGTTTTCATAAATGGCTATGAACACATTGAAGTCCTACTTAATCCTTGTAAAATAACTCAGGATCAAAAGTCTGGAATACTCTTTCGAGGCTCCATCCATCTCACATGTAAAATGTACCAGGGGATGACAGCAAAAGACCCACGGAAAGGAAGCAGGGTAAATAGTAGATTATATATAAATGATCCCATGCCAAGAATTCAAAGCCAAAATGCAGACAAGAGTAAAAAAACTCCTAAGAAAGCAATATGTATCAAAACAAAGTACTGAACCATATAAGTACTGAATTGCCAAAAGTTCTTCTCCGTCCGTGAGCTGAAAGTTAAATACATCTCTCACACAAAAGGACACTATGGATAGAGGAGCATGAATGAAAATTCAGAAATAAGGGCATGCAGGAGGACTCACAAAGGACAAAAGTCCAAAAGCACAAAAGTGCAAAATGGCATGGGAATGAGGAACAAATAATATTTATGTTTACCATATGTCACAATTCTGTGGTGTCCAAGCTGGCAGCTACCTAAAGACAGAGGTAATAAATGAAACCCATCTTCTTCGCCTCAGAAGAGTTATCTTGACTTGGAAATCTTGGTTTCCATTCTCCTAAATTGGACTATGATCAATAATTAAAAGTACATACATTTTCCATTTGGGAAATCTAGACATCTAGAAGAATTCAACATGTTGGTTTATTGTCAAATAGTCTGTTACTTAAGGAAGAAATTGTCCAGAGATCTAGGCTCACCAGGTAGTCGCCAATTATTGCAGCTGCAACTGTTTTCCCAAATTTTTGAAATTTTAGACCCTCCTCTTAATTTTTATCTTGCCTAAAATTGTTTGGATCCATGAACTCTATTTTTGTTTTCCCTCTGCTAAAAGTTTGGATTATTTTTAGGTCAACTATTTTCATGCTTTTCGGAAACTTGCTTATGTCTGAAACTGCTTTGGTCGTAGAGTTTAAAGTTCGATCTAAAAAGGTTGTCCTTTGATCCGTGGTTTCTTTCTTTGATATCTTTTTCGCCGCTGTTTTGGAGGTGAAACAAACTTTTTCATCGCTGCCCAGCCGAAAGTCTTTTGGAACTTAACATTTTTTGTTTAGTTTGGTTGATCGGAGATCATTTAAACAACGCATCGGAGCCATATTTCCCTACGGGACCGTCGTTGTGGAAGCTGAACAATGATTGTTCTGACGGATAGCGTTGACCTTTCCCATGCCGTGACTTGTTGTGCACTATTGGAGGTTGGTTGAAGTTTGAGTCGGGGTTTTTGATCTCTATGACGCCGCTATTTTGGAGATGAGACCAACTTTTAGACCGCTGCACAACTTTGAGATTTTCCAAACACTTAATGTTTTCATGATGTTTTTGCACCATATTGGAAGGTTTTATGACTTTGATCGAAGGTGGTAGTCTGATTGCTTTTCGCCTTTTCGGCTCCCGAGCAAACTAAATGTTCCGCCATATAACTGTTCCACGCGCCGATTGTTTTGTTATGGTTTTTGCTGGTATGTTTCGTTTGCCGCGGAGTCCATAGTCTTTCCGTCTTCCGCCATTCCAGCTACGTATTGCACTAACCACTCGACGTCTATGTCTTTTCGTCCGCTGACAAGGAGTTTTTCCGCCCGATGCTTTAGTATTTAATCTTTTAACGCCAATAGACTTGATGGTCTTGCGGAACCTATTGTCCGTCTGAAGCCCTCCGTTGCAGTTGTTATTTAAACTATCCTCCCAATGCTTTAGTGATTTCTTGTCGATGAAGGTTTTTCCCGCCTGTTCTGTGTGTGTTTTTACCCTATCTGATGGGTGACGGAGTTTTCATATTCTATCATTTTACGGTTTTCGCGACGAGAACGCAGTACAGGGCCTCATTTTGATGATCAGTTTTATTGTTAGTGTGGTTTACGTTTGTTGAAAAGATGTAGTCTGATTTAATGATGAATTTTGTTTTAACTGCAGGCAGATTTAGAAGATTCTTCAGACTCCTGCTGCAAAGACAACATAGCTGGAGGACAAAGCAGAAGGAAGCTGGCTAAAAAGTGATAGGCAGAGATATTTTGAGATCAACAGAATCTTTAAAGGGACAAATAAAAGACAAAGTGGAATCATTAGCAACGGGGGCCCAGGATTGGAAAGGTTCATCAGTTACTAAGCTAGTCCCATTTGATGAAGACTCATAAGACTAAATCCGAAATGTAAGGTATTGCCTAAATCATGAGCACTCACAAACTGACAAAACTGTGAGATTAAAACGGTCGGGGGAGCCGGAAGGTCAGGGGTTGGGGTAGCCCAAGGGTTTTGCGTTTTGGTTTAAGTATAGGAGAGTTAGAGGGATGAAGGGGCTTTTTCCTTGGAGAAACTTGTGAACCATTTGTTGTAAGAGGAACTACTTCGTTTTACAATAATAAATTACAAATTTTGCTTATTGGAGAAGGTGTTGTGTGGAATGTCGATTGTGACTAAATGAATAATGTTGAAGGAGAACTATTTCGTTTTCAACTGTGTTTCATTAACTATGAGAGCGTTCTAACTTTCTGAACCTATGTTCTTATTTGAATGGTCTCTGGTTTATCCTGCGATAATTTCCACTATGAGTAATGGAGGTTTTAATGGTTGATGAGCTATCTTGTCATGTATATCTTTATTCATGTTTATGTGTTTTGATTCTAAGAATAGCTATCTGTGATTTATCTTAACATGTGAACAGTATTACATTACTCATAAATTAATATCTTGCTCCCTAGGGACAGCTTAGTTAGTGTTGTATTTTCTAGTTGTGTCTAATTTAGATGTGAGGGAGTCTAAGACGAGAGGTAAGAACCTGCGCATCACATTGTGACCACTCCTTGCATTCTCAATCAATCCACATGTTTAGATAAGCACTTGCATGTCATACTTCAAACTAAAAAAACACAAAAATATACACGGTGGACCGGGCTGCAACCGGTAAAACCTTTTATTTTTGTTACTTGACCTACGGTAGCCGGACCACAAACTGGACAAATTCCCTACACCAAACAGTCATGGGCTAGTTGGGAACGTTGACTGGGGAGAATCCCTTGCTGTTGTTGCCTGCGAATTTCCAGGCCTCAATAGAAGGGAAACACACCACAGAGACCAAATCGGGTATGGCAATTGGTTAAAATGGCTCAGACTAAGCAACTTGAATTACAGAGTTGTTTATGGCCCTAACGTGGCCAAAACAACTCACAACACCCAAAATTTGTGGAGAAAACAACAACGATTTTCCCAGCCTGCATAGAATGATGAGAACGGCCCCAACGTGAAGGAAAATCACCACACAGACCCAAATCGTGAAAGGGAAAATGCACCAGCGGCTCCAAAAACGTGAGGAAAACCAACCCAATCCCTGGCATTACAAAAACGACCTCCCATCCATGGGTAAAATGAAGCCAACAACCAAAAACGTGGAATGAAAACACACACAGGAAGATTTGGCTGCGTGAGGGAGCTCATGTGAAGGAAAAAATGGTAAGATCCACATGCCAACATGAAAGCATGGTAGAATGGCCTACGTTTTTGGGTTTTTGCTTGCCCAAGGAGTCAAAAAGCGTTTCCCAAAAATGGATGGCTTCTCCAATTCTAATTTTGGGCTGTCATACCTTGCCCATCCCATGCAATAACCAACTCAACCAATCTCTGGCAGTAATAAATGATTGGGTGAATGAGACACAAAAGGTAGTTGACTGTTTGATGGGTTCTCCTTTTGACATTTGGCTTTTCCCCATTGGCCCTAAAGGTTAAATATCCCTCCCCTATCCTTAGGAAATCATGCCCCTTCTCATTATGGTTGCATTGACATAGCTAGTTGTGGGTATTTTAATTAAAATGCATATGTACATGGTGTCCATAATTATAACGTGCCTGGATAGAAAAAAATACCATCGGCAACGATTTTAATTGCCGAAATATAAAACGATACTCCATGGTGGAGATTTTAGCCTTTAGCTCCAAACCATGATTAATTACAATATATACATCATATACATTTAATGCAAACGAGGTCAAAACCGAGGTGTTACAATATTCATCTAAATCTTCTTCTTTTGTTAATCTCTTTCAAGGTCTTTCTTCTTCAGCTATATGAGCATGATGTCTCTTGTTGTTATTGTTCTTCTTTGGTGATGGGCACTCTCTGGATAGGTGTCCTATCTTATGATAGTTGTAGCATTGATACTTTGAGTAATCCTTCTTCTTCTTCTGAAACTTCTTCTTGGAAGGTTTCTAATTACTCTTCTTGAAGTTTGATTGCTTCCTTTCTTTAGTATGGGTGGCTAGAGCCTGGTCATCTTCTCTGAGTAGAGCTTCTTTGTTGGCTACTCTAGCTTCTTCTTGAATGTAGTCTTCCTATACTATGTCAAACTTCATACTCTCTTTTCTGGCACATAGAGTTTCTATGAATGAGTCCAAAGGTCTAGTGAGGCCATTAAGAGTAGTCATAACTAGTTCATCCTCATCAAGTGTGTCTCCAATAGCACTTAGTTGTTCTATGAATTAGGAGACCCTTGTGAAGTAATCTTGAATTGATTCTCCTTTGCTCATCTTGGTGCCCTTCAGTTGAGCTCTCAGGTTCATCTTTCTATTGATGTTCCTTCCTTCATACATTCTGGAAAGAGCATCATACATATTCTTTGGTGTCTTCTTGGATTACACTTGTGGGATCAAGTGATCCTTAATAGAGTAAAAAATGATCCTCATTGCCTTGACTAGGTCTTGTTCATGCTTCTCCTTAGCTTCAACTTCTGTTGGTTCTGCAACTTCATTCTTGATGTACTTCTCAAGACCATTCTCTCTGAGAATGAGACCAATCCTGTACTTCCATGCTAGGAATTTTTCTAGGCCTTCCAATTTGTCCTCAAGCTTAGTGCTTAGGGCCATCCTATCTAGTAGGTCACTAAAAATTGAAATTATCAAAATCAAAAGCTGACCTTACCAATAGATGTGCTTGAGGGAGGTGAGTTGGTTGATCCAACTGCTTTATGGAGATCCCAAATCTTCAGCCTTCAAATCCTACTTGCGAGGTTGCAGCACTACAGAATTTCTGGTTATGTTTCATTGCCAAACTAGGGTTTGGATTTCTCGGAGACTCAACCACCCAAAAATATTGATCCTGGGCTCAATGGATGCACTCCAGGGAGGCTCAACTTTCTATGCAAGCAGATCTTCCAAATTCCAAAATTTGCAGAAACCCGAATTTCATCTAGAGAGTTGGGAGAGGGAGTTTCACCTTGTGAAAGTTGTCCTAATTAGGTTAGCTCCGATACCATGTTAAGTTTTAATATGCTAGGCTAGATATCATTAGTGTTCAATTCAAAATCATAGCAACAACAAATCCATAATCACTGATAGAAACACAATCACAAGATAGACACAGTATTTATCCTGGGAAACCCTCAAGGGGAAGAAAACCCAACAAAACTTCCTTTGTATAAGATGTATAAGATATAACCCCAAAACAATTATCCTCCTCCTTGTTGTTCTCTCTCTCTCTCTCTCTCTCTCTCTCTCTCTCTCACCCCTATGCGCTACACAAATGAGAGTCCATGTGTGCAAATAAGAACCACAACTCTTCTATTTATACACATTGAGCCAACTGACTTTTACCTTAATCAAGTCGGCCCCACCAAATTGTCTAGGCCGACTTCACCTAGGAAAACTCAAAACAATATATTATATTATTCATTAGGGTACTAATGACTTGACTTACAATGAAGGCCTTACCTCATGACTCTATGATGACCAAATACAATAGTAACACCTTGCCCGAGGAATAATAACATCTCCCTTGGGTTACATCAGTAAAATACATTTAGAATATCCTTTGAAGTTACAATATTCAACACCACCTCATGACTATTGTTTTTAATTTTCTATTCTTTCACCTATTTTAACTATCAGTGATTTTAATGAATTAATTATTAAATATCACTTTATAATATACTTTTAGTTTAAATCATATTTAAATAAATAATTAACTAACTAACTATAGTCTCTAGTGGCTGGCCATCCATGGAGAAAATATTGGTGGAATAAACTATCTTCCCAAAATATTAGGCTCTCATGTTTACGGGTCCATGCTTAATCGTCTTAATGTTAGTAGTGGGATTATGTGCAGATGGATTTTTAGGCAGCATATATGTTTTCAAAGTATGTCATCATGTTTGGGCGTGGAATGTTTTTTTTTTTTTCAGAAAGAAAAAAAAGCCTGTCCTTGTTATTCATTTGAATGAAAGGGCATCTTGCAGAGCCCGCCCAAGAAATGGGCTACAATCAAAGAGGAGAACATAAAAGAGGCATACTGCCAAACATCTCGAGAAGACACAACTCAACAAGTGTTGTGGGGATGAGCCCAGTGCAAATCTAATATGATGAAAAATACCCATCAGTAAGTTTTGTCAGGCCATCCCATATCTACCATGTACATGATTAGCATATGATCAACAGTCTAAAGGAGCCAACTCCATACCTATAAGAAAGGGTGCAACAAAAAGAAATGGGATGCAAGTTCCCGCACCAACTCAAAAGAGTTTAATATTGTCATGTGAGGTCAAATGACCATCGAAAAATTTCGAGTATGAGCCAACACCCGGAGCTAAAGTAAGAGCAACTTTAGAGAGACGGTTAGCTAGCTGATTATGTTCACGGTAGATATGGTCGTATGACAGTGCTAGAAAGTGCGAGCAAAGCTTTCTAGTCTCCCTACACCAATAATGGAGCTCAGGTGGAGAAAGGGAATACTTGCCCTTTGCCCAGTTTATGATGACTAAGGAATCACCAAAAACCTGGAGTGAGGGAAGGCCCATCATATGGGTGGAAAGCAGAAGGGCCCAAAGCCCAACCAATTCTGCTTTTGTATTAGTGCACATACCTATCCCCATAGCAAACTCGAAGGAATGTGTTTCGTTCAGGTGCAGGCTGAAACCAATGCCTCCACAATTTTTTGCTGATGCGCCATCAAAAAAACCACATGGATAAACAAATTTTGGACCAGGTCCCAACATTCTAGGTTTTTTCCTCTTTTCTGCTAAAGGGCAATACATCTGAGAGAAATATACCACCTGCTGAATCATACTGAGCACATACAACTGTTTCCCTTCGAATAAACAGTAATTTCTCGCTTTCCATATTACCCACATAGTGTGGAAGGGAGGGTAACAGCAGATGTTGTGCTTTGAAAAATGAACAATCCAGTTCTCCAGAAACTCCACTAGACAATCAGACTGAGTGTAAGGAGGCAAGTGATGCTGATCACTCAAGTTAGAGAGCAGGTTCATCCAGACCGGACAGTGTACAAATAAATGTTGTGTACTGTCCATATTTGCACAGCAGAGAGCACAAACAGAGGGCCCGATCTAGCCCCTCTTCTGAAGATTATCCCAAGTGAGCAGTTTGTTCGAAATAGCCAACCAAACAAAACTGCTGATCTTTTTAGGCAGAGTGCCATTCCATATGATATCAATAAGGTCGCTACCAAGAGGGGGACACGAAGATTGTATAATGGAATCATAAACCAAATTTGCTATTACGGTTCCATTCTGCGAATTAAAAGCCTAGACAAGAGAGTCCGATTGTGAATACAGACGGATGCCACCCCTATCCATGCAATTTTCCATTCATCACCGATACAGAGATCCTCGGCAGTATACCAATAGCAGTGAAGCCCCGGGAAAATGTTGCGTACATTGGAATGTTAATTATAAAATATAGTATATCGTATTTGTGAAAATGTATGCTCATGTGGTAACGTTGTTTGTTATTTTTAGTTTTTTCGGGATAATATGTAAGTGATTTTTGTGGTTTAATTGCAACTTATGTGCACACGTATAGTCTTAGTCTTAGGAACTTGTGTGAATTAAATATATTAGGAAGTATGTGAGTTTTTATGGATTTATGATTTATGCGAGAAAATAATTTTGTGTTATTTAATATATTTGTATGAAGTTATATGTAGAATGTAAGTGTGTTTTAATGGATTTTTAGTTATAGATTTTGATGTGAGGAAATTAAATTTTATGTGAAATTGAAGTTAAATAGGTTTAAATATAAGCGTTCAACAATTTCGGAAATGATATTTTGTAGTTTGCAAGGTTTTGTACTTTGGCAAGACATAATATGTTTTGTTCATTTCAATTATATGATTGAAATTTTTTTGTGGGGGTGAATTTGTATTTTCTTTCCTAAATTTTAGGTCCTATTGATAAAACTAGACTTAATTTCATTGGCTCTCATTTCAATTATATGATTGAAATTTTTTTTGTGGGGGTGAATTTGTATTTTCTTTCCTAAATTTTAGGTCCTATTGATAAAACTAGACTTAATTTCATTGGCTTGAGATGCCTTGCCTTGTATTTGCATGTACTTTTCAAGTTTGAGTTGTATTTGTTTTGATCTCTCTACCTTGTGTCTTTGAACATGTCTCTTCCAAAATAGGTTGAACATGTCTCTTCCAAAATAGGTCTACACAACTCTAAAGTGTGACTTTTTAGGACCTTCTATAAGAGGAACATATGCTTTAGCTTTAATTTTTTTTGTAAAATGCAGTATGCTTCAAAACTGATAAGATACACTCGAATTGTCGATGTGTTTTCAAGTTCAGGAGCTTTAATGACAAGTTTAAGTGCAAGTTAAGTTTATGGAACAAGCTGCAACTTACCTTTGTTATCTACACGTAGAAGTTTTGTCATATGGAACCACATCCTTACCAAATTTCTACTTATGTGTGAGATGCGTTTCTTCTGTTAGGTGCTTTTAGTTCTAGGATGTACACAACTTGTTCAATCTTTTGACTTAGACCTTAGAGACATAATAACTAATATGTACCATTTACAATGTCAAATTTTATTAATGATTGGCAAGTCCTTGACATTATCTCTTAAGTTTGGATTTATAGGTGTACCTTACCAGCGTAGATCCAAATCCTAGGCTCTATCAAGCGCCGAGATGGATCAAATCTGTCGAGATGCAAACCTCTTCTTAGGTATTCATTGATTTGATTCAAACCAAAAGACACATATTTTTATTTAAGGTCCACCTATAATTTTATTATTATTAATATTTAACATTATTTATGGCCGACATATAATATTTTTTATTTTGTTAGGAATGAACATTGCATCATTTCCCCACATATGGTTTTTAAAACCATATGCAAGGCCCTCCTACAATCATGGGTTGTTTAGGAGGCCTTGCACATGGTCTTAAAACCATTTGCAAGACCCACCTAAACCATGTACAATAAAACCATGGGTTGTTTAGGAGGCTTTGCACATGGTTTAAAAATCATGTGCAAAGCCTCCTAAACCATGTACAATAAAACCATGGGTTGTTTAGAATGCCTTGCACATGGTTTTAAAACCATGTGCAAGGCCAACATTTTTTTGTCGATAATTCAATTTTGTGTTTTTTTCTTGACCCACATATTTTTTTTAAGGATAATTAAATTTTTACTTTTTTATTGTTTTGTTAGGTAGGAAGAATACAACATCTCCCCCATATTAGATTGTTTTTGTGGTCGACATTTATTTTGGCCTATTAGAAAATTTATTTTTTATTAATAAAAATAAAGTTACGAAAGTGATATTATTTTTTATTTTGTGTTACAAAATCTCTCCTATAATATTCACTATCACTATTATTTTTTGCCGACATGTTACAAACGTTACATCACGTTACAAGATCTCTTCCATAATATTCACTATCACTATTATTTTTTGCCGACATGTTACAAACGTTACTAATGTTACATCACGTTACAAAATCTCTCCCATAATATTCACTGTCACTATTATTTTTTGCCTACATGTTACAAACGTTACTAACATTACATCACGTTACAAGATCTCCCCCATACTAGGCTGTAGAGTGCCTCTCGGCACAATCATCGACATCAAAACCCGTCTTAGTCCCATTCTTAGCTATAAGTTGTTTCACTTGATTTACTCTTGAGCCAATGAATATCCCTCTTTGACCTTTGATGAGATTGGGTTGGATTACCCATGTTTTTTGCTCAAACTTAAGCCTAGCTATTGGTGTTGGATGTTCATAGGTGCACCATGGTAGAATTGAAATATAATTTTGTCAAGGAATACTAATCATCTCTCAAGTACAAACATCTGTGAGACGAGCAAGCACCCCCTAAAATCCATTGCCACTAAGAGAGCCATCCCAACTATGTGCAACCAAACATTCAATTGGATTCAAGATGTTATAGCAGTTTGATATGTGTGTATTCAAGGGGTCTCCAATCCCGATGATTACAAACTAGGATGACATATTAGTTACCATTTTGATTCCTTTCATACATGTTATTTTATTATTTTGTGATACTAGATATGTTAGGGTGTTTTTTGGGATATATTAGATCCTGTTCCAAATAAGTATTACAGCTTCAAGTTGAATGCAATCTAAATATACATATTTGAATCGTGATATGACATATCCGCCTCTGATGTTTGGCCTTGTAAATATCATTATAAAGTTTTTTAAATTATCAAATTTATTTTAAAAAATGAGAAACAACCCATTAGGCAAAACCTAATAATAATGTGACCCAAACTCAATATTTGTGAGAAAAATGTGCCATTATTGATGTGGATAAGGGATTTATTGGACTCGCTAGGTTAGGTCTTATTTTTAGTTTCTCACTTATTAGAGAGACATGTAAGTTGCCCTCTATGCAAAAACATTAAATAATTTTAGATGCAATCATTTATTATTATTTAATTTTCAAAGATTCCTCAAAAACATTACATCTAATAAACAAGGGTGCAAAAGCGTATATACATTGCCACTTCGTGACTCTTGTATATTAAATGAGAAATTTCAAGTATTCATGCTTCTTTTATAAGTATAAAAACCTTAATCAATATTTTTTTTTGGTTTGCTAGAATCTCACTTGCCAGAGTGGCCATTGGTTTAAGAAACAATGACCCAAAGACATCTAAGCTGAGAAATCATACCCCACTCGGGCCACACCAACTCTCAATTGGTTGGATTTTGGGTATCTCCTCCCAATTAGAAATATTGACAAAATCTTAATGAATGTAATTAATGTTTAGAATGCTAAAATATTCTTAAAAAATAATATATATATACTTTTTAAAAGTAACTAACATTTATTTAAAATAAAATAATTTTATTTTAAATAATTTATTTTTTCAGATATAAATTTAACCCAATTGCTATCACGTACTCATTTACACCTAACATGT
Organism: Pseudotsuga menziesii; assembly: GCA_001517045.1. Lineage (NCBI taxonomy): Eukaryota > Viridiplantae > Streptophyta > Pinopsida > Pinales > Pinaceae > Pseudotsuga > Pseudotsuga menziesii. The sequence continues at coordinate 900,323 of LPNX011176433.1, forward strand.
GATAAATATTGTTTTTTGTTTAATATCATCATGTCGTCCAGATTAAACTCTCGTTCAAAATTTCCACATGGAAATGATATAATGATAGCAATTGCGGATGTCACCGAGAAAAATCTGTGTTTTCATTTTGAATTGTTTTTTTTTTAATTTTGAGAGGATGCGTTCGATGTTCATGAAAGCATTTCGGAGCACCCATCTCTGCTTCTCATCTCTATTTGCCCCACCCGTCACAGTAACAATTACACGAGCATTTCTCTCGATCTCATTGAATAACCAGTTAAAGGAAGGGGACACTCTGAGGGATGAAAGGGCTTTTAGCCGTGAAGAAGTATTGACTTATTCACAGCTTAGCCATGACAGCAACCCCATTCATTTGGACACTTCAAGTGCTCAGAGGGCAGGATTCAAAGACGCAGTGGTTCACGGAATGCTCTATGCTGGCCTTTTCCCCAGTCTAATAGCTTCCCACTTCGTAAGTAACTTTGGACATTTATTTTTGAAAACGTTAATTTCAATGCAAGAAATTTGAATTTCTGAATAACCACTTTGTTGTCCTGAAGCTATTATTTTCAATTGTTGTATTTAGGGAAACACCTGTTATAACTCCGTTTTTGCACTATTGATCTTGGGCTTTAAACTCTATTTGGGCTTGAAGAAAGTTCCTACGTTCGAGTCCAGAAAATAGTCTCAGGGTGCTTACCCCACCAACAGTGCAGACAATTTTAATTTTAGGAATTCACATTCCAGAAAGTACATTACTTTGATTTTGAACTGTCACTTGGCTTGAATTCCTTCACTGAAGTATAACTCGAACAATGTGAATCAATGTCAGTTGCTTTGATTTCGGAAAATTCGATTTTGAGCTGGTAAAGTTCAGGGCTGAAACTTAACTCCGTGCTTTACTGAGCACCCACCTTTTCACTGTGGCTTGGAAGGTCTTTATTAATTGCTTATGAATTTTCAATCATTACAGTGTCTCCGCTTATTATTTAGTATTAAAATATCCCTATGGTTGCTACCATGACAGCCCGAGTTCTTGTTGTTCAGGGTAATATAAGGTCATGCTTGGTTTGAGGATCCACCCATTTGAAAATCTGGGTCTTTTATCGCTTAGATTGACAAATCAAGGATTGTGAACAAACTATGGACTTCTCTGTCACCCATAATGAGAAATGGGTAATGCCCATGAAGCATGAAATGGGCCAGAGGGTTTTCAATACCCAAAAGATACTATTTACAATATAAATGAAATTAGATTAACATTTTCCTATCAGAATGGACTAGAGAACAGTGGATCACATCATAAGATATAATTTAGCTCTATGAACCAGAATAACCGCATTCACATCATAACAGTCTATACATTCTTCATTCCACTATCTAGAAAATTGGAAAGATAATAATTTGTTTTGGCAGTGTGTTCAATCTATTGTTTAGTGACTTTGCTCCACCTGCAAATGAAGTGGCATCATCGACTTTGGTTGCCATGTATTTTTCTTATGCTGTACAAAATGTGTAGTGTACCTGAAAGAATATGTGTTATTAATAATACAAGCCTCTGCTAATTTAATACAATCCTCCTTAATTTTACGACCTATTTGTTGCATAGATGTCAATTTGCATGCATATATGGCATGTCCCACCAACTTTCCATTCTTCAATTCCGTGAGGGTTTGAGGGTGGAATTTTGAGAGCGCTATAACATATTGGCGATTGGTTGGAAATATGTCATATAATATGCCATTTGAAACATCTGGAAATTCTCTCTCCATTGGTGTTGCTCTTGTTGCAATTTGATCACCCTGCAAAAGTTACGTCTTTTGCAATATCTGCGGCTGTCATTGGAAACCCCAAAAGATAGGAGATTTCAAATGGTAATATCTCTCTCATCCAGAGTTTGATTTGAGCATTTTTTTTGAAATCGTGTATTTTCGAGAGGAACTTAGATTTGTAATCAGTTTTTGCAAATTCGTCCAAAAAATACTTGCAAAAGGATTCGAGTGTTGTGGCCCTCATCTTTCTCTTTGAAAACCTGCAAAATAAGAGAAAAAATCTCTGTTTTTGGCCCTAGAACCTGGCTCTGATACCAGTTGTAGTGTACCTGAGAACTAAAAATGTTAACACATGCAAAGTATAGAGTGCTCCGCATTTTTATTAGTAACAAAACCCTTAAGGTAGGGAAACACCTTATGCTTGATCCTTTTATGGAAGGATGTGCTCTTGAGTCTTGTTCACTTGCTTTTTCGCAGGGGCAACCTCCTATGAGCTAAGCTCCAAATACAATATACTCCACACATGTTTCATAAGGAGGACACCATCCTTATTATAGACCATAAGAGAACTCTAACCCTAACAACCTTCTAACTACCTAATGGACCTTCTTTAATGATGTCCTATTACATTTCTTCAATAATAGCTACCATAGTGGGTCTTATTAATAATAGCAAACATGGTAGACCTAGTCCAGCTTACATTGAATGGCATCCACTATTATTATTCTAATGGGCCCTTTGTCCCCATTACACTCCTATGGGGGTTCATAACAAATTGTTAAAAGTCTACTTGTAGGCTCCAAATCAAATATTACCTAGTGCACTCTTAGTAATATTGGGAGGTTGTTGTTATCAAGAAACAATGTAGACGAGATAAGATCATTTTACTAATGTCCCATGAATGACCACAAAGTTGGTCAGTGTGACTCAAAAGTACAACCGGTTTGAATGCTGTTGTTTTTCGGACCATGGTATGTAGATTCTGCACTCAGAATAATCCTAAAACCCTAAGTAAATCTAAAGCTTGAAACCTATCAAAACAAGAATTTTCAAATACTAGAATCTACAAATACTTACTGTAGAAAAATAATAACAGCAACTACACATCTATTTCTAATAGTTCAAAACCAAAAACTCCTTAACCAACACACTGGTGCACCTTGCTTCTCCTTTATATAATAGGAAAATGAGGGAATATACAATGTATCTGGTCACATTCATGAAGCACTCAAGGTGACTTAGGAAAGCCCTAACCCTAGTCTAATCACCCAGTGCATCCTAGCTGCATGGATAAGTGTGCCTCAACTGGAGGATGAATTGGAGCATGCAAGCATACATCCCCTTCCTTCAGAATTGTGCCATCTACCTAAAGTAGAAACTTACTCATATGAGTGCCTTAGGCAACCCAGGGATCTGTACCCTGTCTAAGTATAGATGACGCATGCAATATAAAACTGAATGAACTGAAAGTTGAACTGTAGCAAAACTGAAATTGCTGAATCTGGACATGTAAACTGGAGTTAATTGAAGGTGCAAAGACCGGAAATATACCAAGGTGCATGCATGTTGAAGGCATAAATGGACTCTCTTCTACTACATAATTGTGCCTTCCTCATCCTCTACTGCACACAGGGACCAAGAGAAGCTACTGCTACTGCACAAACCTGCAATAAGTGCACCGAGTCCCCGACTATTTCTGTATGGATTTGTTGCTGTACCCGTTCATTGAGTGTGCCCCAGTACTATGGAGAAGGTTGTGCTTGTCTTTGCATCCATTGAGGAAGGTTGTCTTTATATTCATATGATATAACTACCTCATTCACACCATTGAGGAAGGTTGTCTTTACATCCATTTAATATAACTGCCAACCAAAAATTGTTGCTAATGACATAATAGTTTTGATAGACGTATTATACTTCTCTTTGCTGCCATCAAATTCATGCTTCACCTTGTATAGTCACGTGGAACTCAATTACAAATTTCCCCTTAAGCCTAGGAAGAATATCCATGTCATTCTTCATGATGGAGTTGTACTCCTCCACCATGCCATCCTGCCATGCCTGCTTTCCTACTGCTTACTGCATTTTTATAATTGGAAGGATCTACATTAATGATGGAAAACATCACTGGTCAGTGCAACATAACTCGGAAATTTCTTTGGAGGATTACTTACTTGAAAAGAAGTCTTTGGACTCTGGAGCACCAACTTGATCCTCTACCTTTTGCAATGTCTAGTTAAGCCAGCACGACTTCCTAGCTTTGCTAAAAGGAAAAGGTGACTTTGTACCTGTACTAGAACTTGGCTGATGTGAATCTGCACTTGCTGATTTTTTTGAATCAACAATTGGGACAGCAATTGTTTCTACCTCCTCAACCTCTGCTTGAGGTCCTTGTGAGTCTGTGACCTTGAAGACAATGCATATTCATTAGCCTTTACAAACTGTCTCACTATGATCCTCCTCTGAGATGGAACATAGATCTTGTCAGCCTTAGAGGGTTCAAGCTTCGTCCTCGTCTCCTCTGGAACATGAATATAAATTGGACTCCCATAAACCCTGAAATAAGAAACATCCGGTTTCTACCTTGTGGAAACTTCTTTTGGAGAATTGTCCTTCAAGACTCAGTGAGGACTGCTATTCTATATGTAAACTATGTACAACATGTCTCTGCCCAAACAAATGTAGGCAGATCTAAGTCATGGACATGAACCATAGTAGTCTCTACTGTGGACTTGTTTTTTCTTTTTGCAACCTTATTCTGCTGCGGGTTGTAAAGCATTGTAAACTCCCTCTTGATCCTTGCTTCTTTGCAAAAGGAATCAAAATCATTGGAGGTATACGCCCCTCCATTGTTTGATCTCAGTTTTTGTTCTTCCTACCTATTTGGTTCTCAATAAGAGCTTTGAACTCACAAGACCTTTCGACCAACCAGGGGGAAATAGTCATCTTTTAAAATGAGAATTTAAAAGATGTATAAACTTTTATCCAACTTTAGCATTCATCCTACTCTCTACTTCCATATGATGTTTCTATTATTGTCTGTTTTATTTGGAAAAGTTAATCTTATATTACATCACCGCAACCGCAAGGCAATACAAGAAGTAAAAGCACATACATCAACAGTCTAGGTTGTGATTGGACAGGTTACTTGCCCCCATAGATGCAAGAAGTGCCCACATATCCTCTTTGAACCTAATCCCATGAGATTCTTATCTTACTATGCTCTATAACCGACCTCTAGTTGTATATTTAGAATTTAGCCACAGTTAATCGTTGTAATATGAGCATGACCCTAAATGGATTCGAACACAAGTGAATGATAGTAAAACTCGGTACCAACAAGTTCGATTTGACAATTAATGAAAGTCAGATAAAATCATAAAAAAAATGCAAGCAATACAAAAATTAAATAAAAGGGAAAAAAGGAAAATAAAAGAATTAAATGAAGAAGAAAATTGAAAATTGAAGAGAAAAAATGAGGAATGGGAGATGAAAGGTCAGTTTCTTGGCTTTTCAATTACCTCCCAATTCTCCTATGTCTTCCTGTAATTTGACTCTGAAAGGGCTTTTGGCTTTTTGGTTGGCCAAGAGGGAGGATGCATATGAGCAATGCGCTACATTGTAACCAGAGATTGTTGAAATAAAAAACTAAGAAACCATTGAAAACTGGTTTTCTTGTTGGGTTTCCATGGTAAAACCTCCATGTTTATGGTGTGTTTGATTTTATTGCTGCACAAATTTTTTGGGTGAAATTTGCTTCTCATAGTTATCCTTAATGTGTTGTTCTGAGTATGTTAATGGGTCTTAGGAGGAATCCCTAGTTGTAGCTATGTTATTCCACTAGAATTTCATTATCCATATAAATTGATGAACGCCAACAACTCCAAATTAGCCGCCATTTGGTTTACTCTGTGATGAGAGATCTATGCCATTAACTTACTGTTGCATTAGTTTAGTTGAGTTTCTAATTTTGTTGGCAAATTCGATGATTGTTGAAGACATAGCATAGGCTTCTTTCCCCACAAACCACATGTTGCCATTCATTACCAAGAAGATTGTATGTAGGCTCTGCTCACCCATTGGAGGTCGTACACAACCATTGGAAGAGGCTTGTGAGGCCATACATGTTTTGGGGAAAGCTTAAGGTTGCATGTAGGTTGGCACGATGTTCTTATTGTTGAATTTTACAGGTTAGATGAGTGTTAATACAAGTACTAAACTTCAATACATGAACATATAAAACTGAGGTAAGATTTAAACTGTAATGAAACATAACAACATAACTTTCATTTCTTTCAACTTAATGCTCTGCTGGTCACTGCGTTAATTTTAACGCTCTGCTGGTCACTGCATTAAAGTTGATCATTGGTATGTTTCACGGAATGTCATATTCAGCAAAATAATAAATAACATGTACAAAAAAAAAAATTCTCAAACAAACTACAAATAAACTACTAAGTTAGAGAATCATAACCATTATTGGATCCGCCTTATACTCATATATTTTTTTTTTGAGTTTGATCTTGTCACTGAAAGGACAAGTCAAACTGAACAAACATATTACGTACCTTGAGAGAGATAGAGTTCAGGTTGTAGAAAACAGACCTCAGATTCTTCAATAAGAATAACAGTTCAATCACACTGATCCACAGTCTTACTACTGAAGATGGCTTACAAAGGTGTGAGATCCCGCTGATATGTCCAAAACCAAAAAAGGATAGAAAACACTGTCAGGAGAAAAGAAATAACACTGGTGTGTGCAGACAATCTAGGTTGACAGGGCAATTGGCAGCAGATAACTGGCAGACATGAAAGAGACCACAACCGAGACTAGCAGCCGACAGATAGTCACGGGTTAGCTCCTCATGGAGCAGCTGGCAGTAGGTAACCGGCAATCAGAAGGACACCGGCACACAGGGTCACGTGGGAGGCCAGCAGACCGAAGGACACAACACCAGCGGATGAATGAACTGACAAGTGTGGATCCGGCAGGACTAGCGGCCGTGGATAGAGTCACGTGTTGGCTCACGGTAGAGCAGGCAGCCACAGACAGCCCGTAGACAGAAAAAGACCACGCAGACAGCCTGCAGAGAAAATACGGTAAGCAGCCCGCAGAGAAAAATAAAACGAAGGCAGTCGAGCAGTAAAAAAAATTGGCCTGTGAAGGAAAACCGTTGATAGCTGGTGAAGTAAAGTGACAGACAACTCAAGGAAGGAATGGACATAGTCAGCTCGTAAACAAATCGCAAATCGCAGAGTAACAAAATCAGCCAGCCCGTGAAAATAAACACGTGAGGATAAGTGAGTTATAACAGCAAAAATCTTTTGTTTATATATAGGCCAAAAAAAAAAAAATTAGGTAGTTCATGGAAACGGTTATGAAGTAACAAAAAAAAAATCCAAAGGTTTTATTATTAATAAAACCAATAAAAAAAACATAAAGTATATAATTGGTCAAAAGTACTAAAAGGGGTAGTTCCAAATAAATAACTTAGGAACGGGAAAGTGGTCCAAGTAAAATATATTATAAAAATAAAACCAAATAATCATGACATAAGACTTTAATGGTTCACAAGTCTTTAATAATAAAATCATAAAGATTTTATTAGTAAGATTAACAAATAATTAATTTAAGATAAAGTCATAAAGTGAAAGGCCAAAGGTCCAACATAAGTGAGTCAAGAGGTCATTTTAACAAAACATAAGGTAACCATAAATACATGGTCCAATGGTCTTTAATAAACCATCAAGTAAATATACTCCATAAAGTAGGAGTCATCATAGTCAAAGGTGCACACAAGTGATAGTGCTAGGACCAGTAAGAATAGGACCAAGATTCAACAACCACAAGATCAAGGTGAACCATAAAGGTGGACAATCATTCAATTAGGACCAACAAGACTAAAGACTTTTCTCTCTCTCAAGATACATAGTTTATATATATATATTTTGTCATCACTGTATAAGGGGGAGGATCCAAATGGATGGTACAATCCTTTTGTCCTTAACACTGCTCCTAAGGGTTAGGTACTAGGGACATCGTCAAGGGGTGGCCAGTCCCTTGAGAATCAACCTAGCAATAACCGATTAGGAGAGGGGACATCATTATCTTCCATTCTTAATGAATGGCTTTTAGCCTTAGGCTGAGTTTCAGTCTCACACTGAATCAAGTTGATCAATCCCTGGACCCTAACCGAGTTCTCCATTCTCTCACAGAATGGTTCTCAGTACTAAGCTGAGTTTCAGTCTCACACTGAAAATTGATCAACTGCCTGCAGGATTTTCTTGGACATCGTGTCCCTGGTTCCAGACCAAAATATGTCTCTGCCTCTATCTGCAGGATCTACTTGGACATCATGTCCCTGGTCCTAGACCAGAATACCCTAGAGGCACATAGGGGCCCTAGCCACATGCTAGGGGCTTTGCCATGGCATCAACCTACTTGGTCCTAGACCAAGAACCCCAGGAGACTACTGGGGGCCCTAGGGTACCTTCTAGGGTCTTACTCTGTCCTAGTCAACTGACTAGGAAACCATTCTCTGAGAATGGGTCTCGCAGCTGCACTAACTTTAACACTTATCTTCCTAGGGTTGCTTGAGTTGAAGGTTGGACATGTCAGAGTTGCTAGGCATGGGTATGTGCGCTGACAGTGAATTGAGTGGTAGCTTGGGCCATCTAAGAATGGTCAAGAAGAGTCATAAACTTATGTAATTGTTTTCCATTCATCTAATTTGGTATTGGTGGATTGTTTGGCATCATGTGGATAGTGGATTGTTGGCACTTTGTTTGGCATTATGTGGATAGTCTCATTTGTTTTCAAGTAATAGCCATTTCATGTATGATCTAAATTGATTGCCATCTTGTATATGGTTTAAACAGTTGCTAGCTCAAATATATTCTTCATTGAATGGTACTAAGTGAATTGCCTCATATATGTTTTAATGAGCGGTGTTTAAGTTGGAGTTGAAGTTTGATTACATGCACAGGGAACTTGGAAGTGACTCCTTCACCAAATTGAATGAATGGCAATTGAACCATGTATGCAATCGCTATGTCCAGCCTAAGAATAGTCACATGATAAGTAGAGGTTGGTCATTGAGCCACCTAGTTTATTTATTGTTTGCATTGACTTGTCTATTGGTGAATTTATTCACTCATTTGATCAAAGTGTTGGTTCATTAGTTCATGAAGAGGTTGGGCTGAGTTGATGCCAAGCAGACCTGTTATGGTTGTATTACCTCCCAACCTTGCACTTCAAATGTGTAAAAGTCCCAAGCACAAAATGTAAACCCAAGGGTAACTAAGAGGGGCTACCCATTATCACCTCAGTAGCCCCCTCTCCAACTTTAGGTTTGTTCTTCTCCAACACAACAGGGGTATCCCTAATATAGGATTACTAAGACTATGACAATGAGCCTTACGGTGATGTGAAGAGATAGCTTAGCAAAACATTGTGTTTTTGTAATAAAGAAAAATGGGTGATGGAAGATAAGGGACGAGTGTCTATCCAATATAGGGCAAATGGAGTCAAGTGTCATCAATGTAAGAGAGCTATTTTATGAATGGTTAAGGTAAACCATACTGATATACATGCCACAATTCACCTTAACTTGTTGCTAAGTAATGTTGAAGTAACTTGGAGGGACCCTAAAAGGTGTCACTCTCAAACCAAACAATGAGGGTGTGTTCTAACTTCTACAATAAAGTGTTAAGCCAACAACAACTCTTAAAAATATGCTAGATGTGAGATAAAAAATTCAAGAATAAGACATCCTCACATTAAACTTTCCTCACATTAAATCCCTTCCACATAGTAGATATTAAGATATACTCTTCTTTTTGGCCTCTCAAGCATGTTATTTGCAAGTACTCTAGCATACTTCAATAACAATTAGAAACAAAAAATGTATGCTTCACATTAAAAGAGAGAACAACCCAAAGATTTCCATAAGCCTTCCATTAGATATTCAACAAAGCTCCAAGAGGAAAGAAATCCTCACAAATCAACTTCGAGTGCAAACAACAAATCCTTCATGATGAGGCGTCCCCTTAATCAACATGAGTATGTGTGCAATGAAACCCCAAAAGAGTGGATGCCCTTCTTGTTTGACTTCTTCAAGTGACATCCTCAAAACATATGCAATAAAACCCTCCATCTAAGGATTGGCCCACTAAAGAATAGAATAAGTGATGTCCACATGCCAACCATAGTCCTTCAAGCTAGGACATCACCTCCAAATGGCTCAATATCGCAAGTTCCAACTCCTTAAAGAATGTGTAATGGCTAGATCCAAGATATAAGGATTCCACCATGTTAAAGATAATGCAGCTGCGAGACCCATTTTCTGGGAGGATGGTACCCTAGTCAGTTAACTAGGGTTCTTGGTCAGTTAACCAACTAGAGTAAGTCCCTAGAAGGTACCTTAGGGCCCTTAGTAGTCTATTGGGGTTCTTGGTCTAGGACTAAGCGGGTTGATGCCATGGCAAAGTCCCTAGCATGTGCCTAGGGCCCCTATATGTCTCTAGGGTATTTTGGTTTGGGACCAGACAATTTCTTGGTCACGAGGACCAAGCAGATCTTGCAGTTTGAGACAGAGACTTCTTGGTCTGGGACCAAGTGGTTCCTGTAGGTACATACTTGGTCAGTTAACCAAATGGATCTTGGTCAGTTGACCAAGATGATGTTGGTTAGTTGACCAAGATGATGATGTGTGATATCCTCTTCTCTTGAATGGTTATTGCTAGGTTGTTTCTCAAGGGAACTTGATGATGTCACTAGCACTTGACCTTTAGGAGTAGTGTGCAGGACCAGAGGATCACATCATCCAGTTTGGACCTTCCTTATACAGTGATGATAAAACTCACATTATGGAACACGTGTGTACAATATACCTTGAGAGAGAAAAATTAAAGTCCTTGGTCTTGTGGGTAAAAGGTTTGTTTCCCCACCTTGATGGTACACCTTGGTCTTGTGGGTGAAAGGGTTGTCTTCCCACCTTGACGTGACCCCTCTTGTTGACTTATGGTTTTATGTTTCCCTATTGATCCTAGCGCCCATCTTGGTTGTGGTACCTTGACTCTTTTGCTTTGATGACTTAAATTTATTGTTTTTATCGGGTATGACCACTTGACCATTGATACCTTATCCTAAGTCAACTTAACTTTATTGTTTTATGTTTTGTTTGGTATCTCTCCTAAAATCTAGGGTTAGTTGGGAGACCCTTCTAGAAGACATGTCAAACTATAAATTAAATTTCTAAACTCATTTTAGAGTGTGTCTTGACAAGAGAAAACTAGAGATTTGATTTATTGTCTGTTCTAAGGTTTGTTGCCGCTTCTTGGCATGACGTCTAGGGTTTTACTGCTAAACTTGTTGGGATGCCACCATATCTAAGCCTTGCTAGGGCTGCCACCTTTTGTCCTAGCTGCTGCTGCTAGTTTGGAGTTGTCGTCATCTCTTCCCCAACTATTTAGGGTTGTCGCCCTCCTATTCAACCTGCTACTGTTGTTCATTAGTAGGTCGTGACACTTGTAGGCTGCATGGGGATGAATCGCAACCTTCTATGGGATGCTGTACTAGGCCGTGACCCTTGTGGGCTGCCTGGGGATGAACTGTGACCTTTCTATGGGTTGTTGTACTAGGTCGTGACCCTTGTGGGTTGCCTGGGGCAAAACCGTGACCTCTCTGTGGACTGCTAAGTTGGGCTGTGACTTTTTGGTGGGCTGCGAAAGTGAACCATGACCTTGTTGAACTGTGACTTTGTTGGGATGATGTAGGCTAAGTCGTGACCTTTGTTGGATTGTTGTCATCTTGGTTAGCCTGTTGTAGTGACTTGAGCCTGTTTAGAGGGTGCTTGTGAGATTGCTATTGTGTATGAAAGTGTGCTGCAGTTTGGGGATGCTAGTGTATGGATTGAGGCTGCCTCTGCTCATTTGATAGGTGCTGCTATTTGGATTATATTTGACTGTCTTAAAGTCTGCTAATTATTGCAGCAAGGGTTTGAAGGTTCATCCTCACTTTTGGATTGTTTTGGTTAACACTCAAAGGTTTGTGCTTGTCTAACTTTGTTCTACAGTTACCCATCTTCTCTCTCTCAGGTATGTCCACTATTGCTTAGAGACTTGTCTTCAAAAGACAAGGTTTGATCTGAAAAAGATATCTGAGTACAAGGAAGGTCTGAACCAGTATTGTTTGTTTTCTATTTTTACTAATGATGTTTGATAGTTTTGTCTAACTTGTTCACTAGCCTATTTTATCACTGTTGTTATTTAATGTTACTGCATATTTCAACTTTAAGACAGGAACTTGTGGGATTATTAAAGTTGAAAGAGATGAAAATTATGTTTAAAATTTTTCTTGTCCAGTTACAACTGTACTATTGTGTTTCTAGTACTGTTTTAATGCATTAAAGTACACGTTTTTTTAATTATTTTTTCTAATTCTAACCCTGTCTTAACTCAAATTTAAACATGGTATCAGAGCTTAGGGTGTGTCGCGAACTCTGTTTTGCAAGCCAACAAAATCTACATAAATCCTAAGGTAAGGGTTTGTGCTCTAATCAATTTGGTTGCAGGAGTTACTTGGCAAAACTCATCAAGTCGGTAGTAAGGGTTTGGAGATGGCTGAAGATAGGCTTGAAGGAGCCTCAAACTTTAATGCATGGAAGGCTAGGGTTTTGAATATCCTAGAAGAGAGTGATCTGGATGACTTGGTTACTAGAGTTGTTGAAGAGCCCACAATAGCTCAATGAAGAGCAGCATTAAAGAAGAAGCAAGCCAAGGCAAAGAGAGTCATCTTTGACTCAGTTAAAGATAATTTGATGCTTGCTATAGCTCCTCTAAGGACATCTAAAGAATGCTTTGATGCTCTAGAAAACCTTTATTAGAAGAAAGCCCCTACTCAGAGGAGGGCTTTGAGAAAACAATTCGTTCACTGAAGATGGACAAGGATGAGATAGTTGCTACCTTCTTCTCCAAGATCTCTTAGATAAGAGATCAACTCATGGCTATTGGAGATAAAGTAGAAGATGATCTGGTACAGACAGTATTCGATGGTCTTTTTATGACATGAGAGACATTTTTGGCAGCAGTAAATGGAAGAGAGGTCCAACCAAGCTTTGATAGATTATGGCATGATTGTTTAGAAGAAGAAGGTAGGATCCAGAGTAGATCTGGGCCTCCAACTAAAAAGGATCACGCTCTAGCTGCCAAGACAAAGAAGGGAAAAAAATTTCCCTAGCACAAGGACAATGGTAAGGGACCTCAACATAAGCATTTTCATAAATCAAAGGTTAGGTGTTTTAATTGTAGCCAGCTTGGTCATTATGCAAGAGATTGTAAGAAACCACCTAATAAGAATTGACATAGAAAGATATATCATGCTTCAGCTGCTATAGAAGAAGAAGAGCCTCAACAAAAGAAATCAAGGGCTGAGGCCAAGGATCAAGATCAAAGAAAATATTTCTACTTGGCTTCAGCACTCTCAGGTTCCATCTCCAACTTAGTAGATTCTTGGTGGATAGATAATGGAGCCACCGGGCATATGAATGGACTCAAGAAGGTCCTTGCAGTTTACAAGGCCAAGAAGTTCCATAAGAAAGTGCTAGGAGATGGAAGTACCTATGCAATTAAAGGAGTTGGTTCTGTTACCGGTTGAAATGATAGTCCAAGCCACCGGTAAGCATATGGGGATGAAGGGACCACTGTCACCTTACTCAACTTCTCCCAACTGCTTCGGAAACCTAAGTCTCCTAGGGGAGAGCCCTATTTCGACTCTGGAAAGACACTAAAACACCAAAGAATACCTCTTTCAAGGTTGTTAATGACCAGAGCCTTATTGGAGTCAAATCGATGCGTGGGAAGGATGAAATAAGAGTGCATATGAAACATACAGGTGTAGTTATTAACACATTCATTCAGTTGTTTAATGATAAAGGAAGTAACCAAGTCTCACAACAAGTATGAAATGTTGCACAAGTGTGGAGGAACACCAACTTAATGACCAATCATATATGTAATGTCATGAAATAAGTGTTGTATGCAATATATTCAACATATATCAGATCTGTAAGTAAGTTGTCAATCCTTTAGAATTACCACCAGTAGCAACACATAAACAAGTCAATCACCATTAGTATGCAAGTGTTCGAGTTGTAAAACAATACACAACAGTATGCACCAGTTATGACAGTATTAGTATTGCAGCAATATATATCAGTCATAGATTAATATTCATTATGGCATTCAAACATTGATTGCATGTGCAATTAGTGGAACCATTTTATATTGTGATAACTAAAAAAGGTCTAAAGTGGTCATGTAGTTGTTTGCAGACTGCATGCATTTAGAGAATACAGTAGTATGATGATATCAAGCCCAAAATATGCTCATACAATACCCTTAGCAAAAGTGTTTGTGTTTCTGCAAAATATAGTCCAAGCTTACCGTGGTTTGTTGACTTGTGTGCAGGTATAGAACATTGAGATGAAGCTTAGGAGCGCCAAAACACATAGGGAGGGTTGACACTGTAAGGGCAGCCCTACAGGATTGGAGGGGCTGTCACAAGGGAGAAGATGGGTTGTAAAAGCTCAAGGGAGGAGACTCGAGTGATGGTAAGGGAAGGGAGGGTGCTGCAATAACAGACCCATGGAGTAGAAACAGCCTTTAGGGCTGCCCTAAAGTACAGACATAAGGTCTGTTATGACTGTTTGGAGGGCTAAGAAAGGCAGCCAAGGGTGAGTTTAGGATGGGAGCTGGTTTAGGGCTTTTAGGGCAGAATTAGGACTGTTTTAGGGCCTTTGGGGCAGATTCTGAGATTTTTGCAATTTTTATATTTTTAGGGTTCCCTATGATTCCGCTTTAGGGTTTTTAGGGATTTAGAGGCTAGGGGGAATGCGTAGGGGAAGGTGGCCGAAATTTTAGAGAGGCTGAAAGTGCAAAAAAATTAAATTTTTGATTTTTTGAGTTTCTAACATAAAATTGCAGACCTAAATTTAACCTAAAATTAATCATAAACTAACCCTAGAACTAGGTTTTTTACTAACACAAACTATTTTAAACCTAAGTTTTGGATTAGAAAAAGTGTGAAAACCAAGGGATACCCTACCCTAGTAAAAACCCTACCCAACCTAGGGATTCTAGGGAGGATGGCTAACCTAGTGAGGAAGGGTTCCTAGGTCAAGCAACTAGCATAGAAAAACTAAGGAAAAACCCTAGAGCACCCTCACAAGGAGACGTGCCTTAGCTTGCTAAGATGACAAGAATGGATGGTAATGACCTATTCTAGGAAAAGGTGCAGCACTAGGGCTATCACTAAGACTTGAACGTGCATCATCAACCACCATTCAAACAAAAAGATGAGAAGCCTGACCTCTTTGTGCTCGTGTTCATCCAACAAATCAAAACATCACCAAGCAAAGAACTTCACCAAAGAATTACCAGAAAAAGCTTGCATTAACCCATAAAAACTTCTTCAAGAGAAGTGCATCCATCCGAAGAGCCCTAAAAAGGGTAAAACAAGTGCATAGTGTATTATCCCATAAGTTCTGTCTTTAAAATGAAAGTGAGGAGATCTATTTATACGATCTCACACTCATTTTTTACAAAATATCCAGGCCTATGTGCCTTAAAATAAGTCAACTTGAAATTATAAAATGTCAACTGAAAATTAAAAGAAAAGAATAATAAAATATAGCCTAATGTAGGCTCAAGGTAGGCTACCTAGGGTATTTGTACCCCCAGGTGCCAAAACACGCTCAAATAAACGAATCACTATGAACGAAAAGCTGAAGTGAGCTAGAGGGAGGGCATTATATCCCATATAACCCCTAAAATGCCTTAACGCCCTCGTCAAAGCATAAAAAAGGCTTGGCATAGAGGATGTCTTCCTATGAGGAGATGAGGCCAGGGAGAGCAGGCGCCAACAATTTGAGAGGGCAGGAGGGTGTCATAAGTGCCTGTGAGTGGAGACGAAGGTCTCACTGCTGAAGCAAATGCCACCTAAGCATGCAAACAAGAGATGGAGCCATGTGACCCAATGGTGAACCCTCAGGGGCCCTAGACACCAACCCTGAGGTTAAAAACCCCAATAAAGGGCAGTCAACAGTGCCATTTGTTGCCGCCTTTCACACACCTAGGGGGGGGACGTGGCAGAAATCTTCAAGCCACTCGGTGTGTCCTTGGGGGCAAGTTTCGAGTCAAGGCTGTCACCTTGTTCTTGACTCCTTCGTTTAGGCTCAACTCTTAACGAAGCCAAGGGGGGTAGACCCTAGTAAGTTACTAAGGCAAAATTATTTAGTATGATGATGGTATTAAAGAGTAAGTTTTTTAGGAGTTTTGATTTAACAATTGTAAACAACAAATAACATGATGAGATAATCACAAGTAAGCACGAAATGACACCCAATCACATATAGATTGAAAGAAATAAATAGTTGACCAGTGCCTTGAAAATGGAGTCGAAAATAATTAAGAGTGCTTGCAAGTGCTGGAATGAATGTTGTGCAATTGTATCTTGGTACGTTTTAAATTAATGTGAAAAGATGAGTAAATTAACTTAGGCGAGGGGACTCCAGATATACCCAGGGGGTACTTGGAGTATGTCCAAAACTAAACCTTCACGGCTACCTGCAAGGAATATGTGGGTTGAATGTAGTCTCTGAGACTGTTGTTCATAATACACTCGAAGGTGTAACAGAGATCGGCACCTCGAGGTCACTTTTCAGGAGTTCCCGCTTCCTTTGGGTATTTTGCCACCATTTACGGTTTGATCGAGGCGTTGGATTTTCGCCTGATGGTGGTTGATTGGGAAAGGTGAAGACTAATTAAACTAGTCACTCACGTTGCTTTTGATGCAATTTGACTGATCGGACGAACCGCAGCCAAGTGCAGAGCATACACACCGGAGTCTTGTCAATTTTAGTAAATTTTAAGGGCGTGTTATTGTTAAAAAGAAGACCCTCTAGGAATCTCTTTCGATCCAAGTGGACCTCATTCGAGAAATCAAGGAGGGGTTAATTTTACTACTTGCACATGAAAAAATAACAATGACAGTAAAATCAGAGATACACAACATCGGTTTTCTAATTAGTCCTACCACGCATCTCTTTCTCCTTTTGGGTCAATCGAGAAGTCGTGGGGTAAGTAGTATGATTACTTTGAACTCAAAATATGGAATAATGAAAAATGTTATCAAAGTATACAATCTTTCATAACAAGACTAAGTGAGAGCAAAAAACGGGAAAAATGCAAAAAAGTGAAACGGACGTGGATCCCCCTTGGGGGGATGGGGAGTGGGCTCGAAAGAGCCTACTCGAAATGATTCAATCGGGAAATCAAGGAGGGGTTAATTTTACTGCTTGCACATGAAAAAATAACAATGACAGTAGAATCAGAGATACACAACACCAATTTTCTAATTAGTCCTACCACACATCTCTTTTCCCTTTCGGGTCAATCGGGAAGTCGTGGGGTAAGTAGTATGATTACTTTGAATTCAAAATATGGAATAATGAAAAATGTTATCAAAGTATACTATCCTGCATAACAAGATTGAGCGAGAGCAAAAAACGGGAAAAATGCAAAAAAGTGAAACGGACATGGATCCCCCCTAGGGGGATGGGGAGTGGGCTCGAAAGAGCCTACTCGAAATGATTCTTTTTTATTATTATTGGTTACAAAATCAGCAAACTAAATTATGCACTTTGGTCCTTGTTGTCTGGGATCCGAAGGCTTACAACAAGCTTGTAACAAGCTAAACTAAAATCACAGTTGTGGGGGAAGCCTCCGAGAAGCTTTGGTTCGCCCGAGAGTCGGAAAACGGGCAAAGTCTCATTCTCTTTTTTGTTAAACTTGCTAAAAAACAGCGAGCAATTAAAATCAAATGTGCCCAAAAACACTTTAAAAGTGTTTTGGGTCACCACGCTAGTTACCGAAAAAAAACTAAGTAAAAAATTGTTAAAAGGGGCTAATCTAGTTTTGCAAAAAGGAACCAAGGATCAAGCTTTCCTTGGGATCTTGGATTGTTGTTTGGGCAGCCAATGAGATATGCACTTTTCTTGCAGAATTTAAATCTTTAAAGAACGAAAAAAGAAACAAATCTTATGAGCAAGCTTTAGATCTATGATTTAGCTACTTGCCAAAGAGGAAATTTCTACACCTAGATCTATCTTTATGAAATGATATTCTTTATGAAATTACAGATCTAAGCAACAAGACTCTTATGAACTAGATTTAACAATATATAATCAATTCTTAGAACTAAATCTGATCATAAGAGGAAGAAACAGGTAACCGGAAGATTGATTTTAATAGAAAGGAGGAAGAGAAGGGGAAAGGCCCGTTGTTGGATGGATCTGCAATGAAAACTTGTTAGTGGAATACAGAGGGGCAATGCCTTCACAAATTTTTTGGATGTATAGTGGAGTCAAACTAGATCCACGGCTTGTCCAATCCTTGCTACCTGAAAGCTAAACACACAATCCTGCACGAAACCTCATGAGATCTGGATATATATATGAAAAAGAGACAAGAATTACATGCAAATAAACTTATTAAACATGTATAATCTAGATCTTCAAACATATATGCTATGAAATACAGAAAAACAAGTAACTTTACTTGCCCAACTATACTCTTATTGATTCAGCTGAATCATTCAAGCTAGATAGGGTTCAGATGTAGAAATTGAGAGAAAAACCGGCAACATCAATAGTCACAAGACAATGCTTAATCCACACACATGAGAGCGTTACACCATTTGGCCTTCAAAGCTTCTTTATTCCAACAATCAAAAGATTACAACAGTATTACAATAGCAAGCCCTTCAATCCAACTCTCACTAGCTTGGAATAGGAAATGGCTGCTTTATTTATAGCAAAAACAAGAAATCTAGCCCAGGGGGGGCGCAATTCCCAAGGAGAGAGAGACTGCAGCTGCATGTGGAGTGAATTTGAGCCTGATCTGTGTTTATCTGAGTCTGATCTGAGTCTCACTAAGTGCAACTGTCAATCGGAGAGCTGATCTTCCTGACACCTCAACCTGATAACTGAAGCATCCACCAAAACTCATCCAGATGAGCCCACAAGTGTGGAGGAGAGAGGGAGGGCGCAATTCCCATGATTGCATGCATTAATGTACCCTCTATTAAGTCTAGATCAACTCCTTCTGTCAAGGAATGGTCAGATCCAGTCAATCCCAAGCCGATGAGACTGATTTCAGTCAAATCAGAGCAAATCCCAATGATTTAGGATTTTGAATTTTCTCCATTATTTAATTAATTTATCAATTAAATAATCAATATTTGATTTTTATGGATTTTTGACCTGAGTGATGGACAAATCACTCAAAACTTAGAAAAAGTGGGTCTATGGGTTTACATGGCGCTTTGAGCTTGAAAATGAGCACCCCGATGACTGAAACTGATTTCCGAGCCCACTTTTATTACAAAACAGATTTTTTCAATTAGACTATTAAAAAATAGCCTAAGTTTTGTGGAAAAATTAAAATTAAAAAAACTTAAAAAATTAAAAAAAATAAAGACCTAGGGGGACTTAGACATGTTCATATGACTTGACCATGATCCCTAGCATGTTTATACATTGACACATAGACTCTAATAGCCTCAATAGGCCTAAATGCCAAGCCGACCACCCCAACTTTGGAGGTATTGAGTGAAAAACTCAGAAATTATCAGTCGTTTATTCAACAACCAATAATAAACAAGGGAAAAAACACCCTGGGTTGATCGGATTGACAAATAAAGTCTAAGAGACCGAGTCTTTTATAGACACTATCATGCTAGAACATTTTATTACAACTCCCCCATGGGGTATGAACATGTGATATAGTACAACAAGCACTTCCCAGAAGCACTTTCGAAGGTCTTCTGAAGTTCGAACAAATCATCTTTGTCCAGTTCACCAGGCTCACTTGATAAAAAACCACTAAGTACAACTTAGGTGGTAACACCATTAAGCCATAGTACCCCTAAAGGAGGACCAAAGGGCCAATCCATGACCACCATTGCTCGATAACACCCCTCTTGGTCGACATTTTTTTCCCTCTCCCTGGGGTACACCTGAAGGTGCGCTGGGTACAGGTGGAGCGTAATAGGTTCAACTTCCTTTCAGCTTGATTCAGGTACGTTGATTAACGTTGAGGAAATTTTGTATGTTCTTGGTTTAAAGAAGAATGTTCTTTCACTGGTAGTTTTAGAAGGCAAGGGGTTCTCTATAGCCTTCTCAGAAGGAAAGGCTCTAGTGTGGCCCAAGGGTGGAAATATGAGCTCAACTATTGTGATTGGAGTCCATGAAGGTGACCTCCATAAGGTTTCAAGACATGTTATTAAAGCTCTATACCCCTGTCAGGATTAAGAGATCAAGAGGGAGCCAGTTGTGCTCTTCAATCCCCAATAGAGTGGGATTGCAGAAAAGGAAAGTAGAGATGTAATTTTCAATCACTCCAGAGAGTCTTCCACTGAGTCAGATATGGAATTCTATGAGACATCTCACTTAGAGAAGCAGAGGGAGAAGGCCAGGAGGCCTTCAGTTGATCTCGTCGAGAAGCCTATTGAGAGGCTTCAAGGGTGCTCTAATGTGAGCCATGTCATTGATTCACAATCCTCCACTTATGAGGAGGGAGCCAAACAATAAGGTTGGAAAGATGACACATGGAAAGTGATTCTCAACTATCAAGGGAGGTCAACTGCAACTTTCAAGTGGATTTATGAGTTCATGTTTCTTGCTGATATCCATAGCTGTTTGAAGCTCTCAGAAAATCCTGTATTGGATGATAGGTCAAAACACATCAAGAGGTATTATGTTCTGTCAAGAAGACATATTACTGATGTGTTGACTAAGCGTCTGTTAAAGTCTAAGTACTTTCGAACAAGCTTAGCGTTCCTGAGAGGGAGTGTTAAAGATAATGCAGCTGCAAGACCCATTCTCAGGGCGGATGGTACCCTAGTCAATTAACTAGGGTTCCTGGTCAGTTAACCAGGCAGAGTAAGTCCCTAGAAGGTACCTTAGGGACCCCAGAAGTCTCCTGGGGTACTTGGTCTGGGACCAAGCAGGTTGATGCCATGGCAAAGGCCCTAGCATGTGCCTAGGGCCCCTATATGTCTCTAGGTTATTCTGGTTTGGGACCAGATAGTGTCTTGGTCACGAGGACCAAGCAGATCCTATAGGTTGAGACAGAGACTTCCTGGTTTGGGACTAGGTAGATTCTTGGTCTGGGACCAAGTGGTTCTTGCAGGTACATACCTGGTCAGTTAACCAGGTGGATCTTGGTCAGTTGACTAAGATGATGATGTGTGATGTCCTATTCTCCTAAATGGTTATTGCTAGGTTGTTCCTCAAGGGAATGGCCACCCCTTGATGATGTCACTAGCACTTGACCTTTAGGAGCAATGTGGAGGACTAGAGGATCACATCATCCAATTTGGACCTTCCTTATACGGTGACGATAAAACTCACAGTTATTGTATGGAACATGTGTGGACAATATACCTTGACATAGAAAGATTAAAGTCCTTGGTCTTGTTGTGCCGAGAGGCGCTCTACAACCCAGTATAGGGGAGATCTTGTAACGTTACGTAACTTTACGTAATGTTATTTTTATTAATAAAAAATAATTTTTTAAATTATAGGCCAAAATAAATGTCGGCCAGAAAAAAACCTAATATGGGGGAGATGTTGTAATCTTCCTACCTAACAAGACAATAAAAAATAAAAATTTAATTATCTGTAAAAAAATATGGGTGAGGAAAAAAACACAATATGGGGGAGATGTTGTAATGTTTTTACTTAACAAAATAATAAAAAATGTTGGCCTTGCACATGGTTTTAAAACCATAAACCATGTGCATAAAAACCATAAACCATGTGCAAACCATGTGTAAAACCATGTGCAAACCATGTGCACATGGTTTTAAAACCATGCACATGGTTTATGGTTTTAAAACCATGTGCAAGGCCCTCCTCCTAAACCATGTACAATAAAACGATGGGTTGTTTAGGAGGCCTTGCACAAGGCCTCCTAAACAACCCATAGTTTTATTGTACATGGTTTAGCATGGCCTTGCAAATGGTTTTAAGACCATGTGCAAGGCCTTCTAAACAACCCATGGTTATAGGAGGGCCTTGCATATGGTTTTAAAACCATGTATGGGGAAATGTTGTAATGTTAGTTCATAACAGAATAAAAAATAATAAAAAATATTATATGTGGACCATAAATAATATTAAATATTAATAATAAAATATTATATGTGGACTTTAAATAAAAAGATGTGTCTTTTGGTTTGAATCAAATCAATGGATATCTACGAAGAGATTTGATCCCTCTCGGCGCTTGATAGAGCCTAGGATTTGGATCTATGCTGGTGGGTAAAAGGGTTGTTTCCCCACCTTGATGGTTCACCTTGGTCTTGTGGGTAAAAGGGTTGTTTCCCCACCTTGATGGCACGCCTTGGTCTTGTTGGTGAAAGGGTTGTCTTCCCACCTTGATGTGACCCCTCTTGTTGACTTATGGTTATATGTTTCCCTATTGATCCTAGCGTCCATCTTGGTTGTTGTGGTACCTTGACCCTTTTGCTATGATGACTTAACTTTTTTTATTTTTATTTTGTATGACTACTTGACCATTGGTACCCTATCCTAAGTCAAATTAACTTTATCTTTTTATGTTTTGTTTGGTATCTCTCCTAAAAGCTAGGGTTAGTTGGGAGACCCTTCTAGAAGACATGTTAAGACTATAAATTAAAGTCCTAAACTTCATTTTAGAGTGCCTTGACAAGAGAAAATTGAAGATTTGATTTATTGTCTATTTCAAGGGTTTCCTGCTGCTTCTTGGCATGACGTCTAGGGTTTTACTGCTGAACTTGTTGGGTTTCCACCATATCTAAGCCCGGTTAGGGCTGCCACCTTTTGTCCTAGCTGTTGCTGCTAGTTTGGAGCTGCAGTCACCTCTTCCCCAGCTATTTAGGGTTGTTGCCCTCCTGTTCAACCTGCTACGGTTGTTCATTAGCAGGTTGTGACACTTGTAGGTTGCCTAGGGTTGAACCGTGACCTTTCTATGAGCTGTTGTACTAGGCCATGGTTCGTGACCCTTGTGAGTTCAACCGTGACCTTTCAATGGGACGCTGTACTAGGTCGTCACCCTTGTGGGTTGAGCCGTGACCTCTCTGTGGACTGTCGAGCTGGGCTGTGACTTTTTGGTGGGCTGCTAAACTGAGCCTTGATCTCCCAAGCTAGGCCGTGACCTCTTGTTGGATTTTAAGCTGGGACGTAACCATTTTGTGGGCTGCTAAAGTGAACCATGACCTTGTTGAACTGTTGTAGGGTGAACTGTGACTTTGTTGGGATGATGTAGGCTAAGCTGTGACCTTTGTTGGACTATTGTGATCTTGGTTATCTTGCTGTAGTCACATGAGTCTGTTTAGAGGGTGCTTGTGAGGTTTCTACTGTGTATGAATGTGTGCCATAGTTTGGGGATGCTAGTGTATAGATTGAGGTTGCCTCTGCTCATTTGATAGTTGTTGCTATTTGGATTATATTTGACTGTCTTGGAGTGTGTTAATTATTGCAGCAAGGGTTTGAAGGTTCATCCTCACTTCTAGACCGTTTTGGTTAACACTTAGAGGTCTGTACTTGTCTAACTTTGTTCTATAGTTATCCATCTTCTCTCTCTCAGATATGTCCAGTGTTCCTTAGTGACTTGTCTTCAAAAGACAAGGTTTGATCTGAAAAAGATATCCGAGTACAAGGAAGGTCTGAACCAATACTGTGTGTTTTTTCTTTTACTGGTGTTGTTTGATAGTTTTGTCTAACTTGTTCATTAGCCTATTTATCACTGCTGTTATTTAATGTTACTGCGTATTTCAACTTTAACACAGGGACCTGTGGGAGTGTTAAAGTTGAAAGAGATGAAAGTTATGTTTTAAATTTTTCGTGTCTGGTTACAGCTGTACTATTATGTTTCTAGTATTGTTTTAATACAGTAAAGTACAAGTTTTTTTTAATTTTTCAGCTCCTAACCCCATCTTAACTCAAATTTAAACACACCAATGATGATAGAAGCATGAATCTAAGTACAATGTCCCCACAACTCTAAATTGGCCACATGAATGAAGGGGATGGCCCCTTCAAGTAGTAAAGTATAACCATGCATCAAAATGTGTGCCAAGAATAGAGAATCAAGTGAAGTGCTCTATTAGAAATGATAGCCAACCATGCTAAGATGCCATCCATATGCCAAGTGTCTCTATACAAGCAACATGAGTATGTGTGCAATGAAATCCCAACAGAGTGGATTCCCTCCTCATTTGACTTTCAAGTGACATCCTTGAAACATTTGCAATCAAACCCTCCATATAAGGATTGTCCCACTTAAGAATATAATAATTGATGTCCACATGCCAACCATAGTCCTTCAAGCTAAGACGCCACCACCAAATGGCTCAATATCAGAAGTGCCAACTCCTCAGAGAAGGTGCAAATGCTAGATCCATGAAATAAGGAGTCCACCAATGAGGATAGAAGCAGAAATCCAAGTACAAGGTCCCCACAACACTCAACTAGCCACATGAAGGAAGGGGATGGTCCCTTCTTCAAGCAATAAAGTAAAACCATGAGTCAAAATGTGTGCCAAGAAGAGAGAATCAAGCGGAGCGCTCTACTAAAAATGATAGCCAACAATGCTAAGCTGCCATTCGCATGCCAAGTGTCTCTATACAAGCAAGGGCGTTCAAGCAATGAGCACAAGAAGAGTGTGACCTAGAGACATGTGCCACCCTTTCAAGCAGTTGCATGTGTGCTTACCTCAAGATATGTGCTATAAGAGAGGGCGCTCGAATAGAAAGCATAGATTACCTTGCAATAAAACATATCCAAGTGTGAAAATTATCCAATGGGCTATGGTGCTCCAGTAGAAATCCTTCAAATATCATCATCACATGTATACAAGCCTAGTGCTTTATCAAGGGGTGATCATTGTGTCATGAGAAGATGGCATATGTGTGGATCACCCCTATTTCTCCTAGGGCGTTCTACCTTGGAGACTTCAAACCCATATAAGTATATCAATAATCTTGCTGAAACCCTACAAGACGCTCTCCATGTGAGTAATGTAAAAAATTCCAAAGTACTAACCATACGAGGAACAATTATTAACACTTTAAAACTCAAGGAGATCTTAGGTTGATGGGTTCCCACTTCTTAAATGCACTAAGTGTTAAATAATTGCATCAATGCTAAGCAAAAATACTCCAATTGTGCCAATAACGCAGAGAAGGAGAGCATATCATCATAAGATACCATCAAAACACCATAAAGAGATCTCATCCAATAACTACTAGCAGCAAACCAACAAATACAACAATCAAAGGAGAGCAACAACTCTAAGCCCAAAGTTCACATGTATCCTAGTCCATCCAATGAATCATCCTGCAAGCTCAATCTTTGTGATAAAAATCATAAGTGTAACCCTCATTCAAGGGGTAACAATTTTCACTTCACAATACATAGTATATATGAAGAGATTTGGCTTGGAAACAAAGCATTGCAAACAAAACCATAAAGCTTTGAAGCAGAGAAGCATAGCCAATTCTTGGGTGCTTGCCTAGTGATACACAATAAAGAAACCAATCTAGAGTCCTGATTATTACTGGAATTATTAGTTGGTTGTTGTATGTAGGCTACACCAAGAACAAAGGCCTTGCATCCAAGAGAAGATAGAGATCTTTGTACAAGACATAGAACAAAGGTCGGATTTTAATTTTTGCAGAGGATCCGTATTTGGTGAAGCGAGTGGTCCTTCGTTAACGGATCAGAGCATTGCACCATTTTGGGCTATAAGTCTTATGCTTGTCCATTGTTTTTTTGAGAAGATACCAGGTTATAGTATGCAAAAAATAAAATATACACATAAAAAGGATGGTTACCTATTCCAATCAACATCACAATAAGGGTAGAATAGTAATTAATAGATACAATTTGCATCATCTATTAGTAAAAAACCCTTAGCTTTGTTGTCAACACTTTCATCATTGAACCACAACTTTTAAAAGGCAAAAGGCAGTACTTATGGTTCCTTTAAAAATACACTTTCAACAAAGTTTCCTAAGAGGAGAATTAAAATTCATATCCAATGTTGGAGGCCAACATAAATGTTGAGAATGAGTGATTTACAATCTCCAAGTAAAGCCGCCCTATAATGAATGGTTCATTGAAATAAGCATGAAATTTTGCTGAACTATTTTCCAACATTGTTGAGCAAACTAGCACTCCATTTACATTTTAAAGAAAAACAACATTTTTAAGATTCTAATCCATGATTCCAAAGCATTAGACAAAATATCCAAAGTTTGCTCGTGTATATACCATATAAGAGTCAATATATCAAAATGGCACAAAGTATATTGTGCAATACATATCTAAGAGATTGGGACTAGAACAAAATACATAATCTACAGCCTACAGGCTCTCTCACGAGTCACAATCTGTCGCTCTCCCACACTGCATGTTAAAAAGTGGCAACACGGAAGGTCTTCTATCATTTGCATGTGTCCTTGCTTGGTAGAAGACATAAACCAAGGAGGTAGATTGATCATTGCCTTTATCCAAAGTTTATACTTGGGAAAAGTGCATTATGTGATCTAATTTTAATTTGACTTAATGGAGTCACTTTTATAAAGTTCAAGTGAAAAATAATTTTAGTGCTGGCTAATCTAATCTTGGCCATTGATCTCACCGAAGGATCTCATCCATTGTTCCATAGTGAGAGTTAGGGTTTTTGCTTGGCCATTGAGTTAAAGAAGATTGATTTGGTGGAGAGGACACACACAATTGCTTTGGCACACACATTGCCAGAGAGAGATTTCTTGATCATAGCTTTTAGCCGGAGAGTGAGAGAGAAAGTTTGCAGGAGAATTTTGCAGAGGGTGAGATTGAAGAACCTCTATCCAGAGATTGACAGGGCAGCTCAGGCAAATCATAGAGGGGCTGTACAAGCTGATGCAGGAGGTCGTACGATCTTACGCAGGGGCTGTACATAGTTGACGTAGGTAGCTGTACATGCTGATGCAGGGGCCATACACTGACGCAAGGCCGTACACGCAGACGCGGGGCCGTACAATCTTGTTGGGGTTTCTCAGTGAGTTTCGGTTGTACGATTTTGCCAGGTTGGGTAAAATCGATTTCTGGATTATATTGTTCTATATCTTGCTAATAAAAATATCTCTTCAGATTGTTGCATCGGTTTTCCCATCTTGGGTTTTTTCGGGGGTTTTCATACCCAAAAATATTGGTGTTTGATGTGATTGCTGCTCTATTTTTCTCAGTATTTATTTTCCGTTGCAATATTTGTGAAGAAATTCATTTGTGGTTGCCAGTAAGTTATTTGGGATTAAAAAATAATAATAATATACTGTGTGACTCAAGATTGGATTTTAAGGAAATTTACACGGCAATGACTGCACACTGGCACAACTCATTGTTCAACTCTTCAACTCTCAAGTTTCAACACAGTCATGGACTCCATGACCTCAGTTCACTATTCAATCTTCAACAGTCATGACTGTTCACGACTTCACGCGACTCTCCAAACTCCAATTCTACAACGATAATTCATAAGATGAATAGTGTAGGAAATAAAGGTTGGGGGGTAGTCCTTATATATGTTTACGCGTAAGGTTGGGTTAGGTTAGGCACAAAACCAAACAAAAAATGAAATTGCGTTGTTTTTTTTAGTTTGCAAGCACCCACACAAACTGCTAGACAAACCAACCAATTTTTTACATAACTTAGCTAATCAGACCGGTTCAATACCGAACCGGTTGTAATGTCCCCATTCAAATAATTGCATAGCAGGACAATTCCATCAATCCTACTAGTTCCCTAGGTTGGATGGATACATTTGGAATTTTAATAAGGGAGCTAATAAATGATGTTCAGACATTAGAATGGAATAAATATTTAATAATGGAGCTAATTAAATAAATGCAAGAGAAAATTGAAGTGGCAATGGAGCATGGAGACACATGTAGATTATGGGGCCCACACAAGCTAGAATTTTTGTGCCACATGGCATCCTCCTCTTGCAATTTCAAATCCTTGGGAAGCCTAATGTTCTTGGATGAGTTAGAAGGATAATACACTTGGCCATATGCATCATAGGTCGAATTTGGAAGGAAATGTAACTTACATGGGAGAGGAAGAGTCAAATGGGAGCTTCTTGGACACTTGGGCTAGATTCCCTAACATCTATGACATCTATGACACCAATGATGAAGATGCTATGACATTTATGACATATTTTAGACCTAAAGGCTGACATCTAACCATTATGACATGTCAGACCTAAATATAGCATCCAAGAAGGCGCTCATGTGAGTTGGGGAAGCTCAATGGGTCCCTACTCGAATTGGGGGAAAATGGAAGGCTAGGGAAGGGAGGACACATGGCAAATCTTGAGCATACACCCTAATTTGAATTGGCTTGAGTTTGTGGATGGATTGGAAACCTTAGAAGGCTAAGGATGTTTATAAAATACAGGGATCAAACAAGAGAAGGGATTTTGATCATTTGAGAAATTTGCATTTGTGAAGAGAGAGAGTTAGTGGATGACTAGTTTCTTGCCTTAGCCAATTTCGAGGGTGAAAGATTCCCATCCAAGTTGGTGTTTGGAGAGCCCATTCAGGTCTTTCATGGAGCTTTAATGGAGTTTGTATTTGCAGGTGTAAGCTCCAGGGCAGCTCTTGGTTTCTTCTGGTGTAGCACATTCTCTTAACCATTTCCAGTCTTTATTGCATATTCTTGCTCATGGAGGGATTGCGCTTTGAGGTGAGCTATTGTACTCTTTGGGAGAGCTTCTCATGGTCCACTTTTGATTGTAATAAGCTTAATATACTCTATTCTTCATTTTCAGAAAGTCTTAGGTCGAAATACCAAATGGTTGTATGCAAAAGTGATTATTAATGAGCAAACAATGACCATTTCCCCACTACATTGATGTATGCCATTGTAATGCTGATGATTTCGAATGAAAGAATGCTTCTCTGATATATTTATGATGAATGAACTGCCATTGATGAGTATTACAAGTTTCATATCCA
Organism: Pseudotsuga menziesii; assembly: GCA_001517045.1. Taxonomy (NCBI): domain Eukaryota; kingdom Viridiplantae; phylum Streptophyta; class Pinopsida; order Pinales; family Pinaceae; genus Pseudotsuga; species Pseudotsuga menziesii. The sequence goes on from LPNX011176433.1 coordinate 929,204, forward strand.
ACACTTAAGCATTTGAAGTCATCTTACTCAGTTTATTTGCATTTGGAGAAGATTTGGTGCCATTTCCCCCAGGGTCGAACTAGTGATTTTGTAGCTGTTTGGGAGAGGGTTATAACAACCTTTATAAATTGAATAATGATGCAAATGAGACCTTAATAGTGTCGCTTAAACATCCTTTGCCTTTGTTCAGAAATTCGAGTGGGTTTGGGAGCATTTGGAAAGCCATTTTTAGCATTTACCCTGGGGGAATTGGAACCCCAATTTGCTCATGAAAACTCCTACCTTGGCCAGAATATTAAACAAGTTTTCAGAAGTCTTTGTGTTGATTTTTATACCTAGGAAAGTGTTCCCCTAGGTGACTTTAGCCTTAGTCACTTAAAAGGGGAAATAATGTGACCCTTGCATTAATTGACTTAAGTTGAGCATTTAATGTGACTTTAGAGATTAAACTCACTTTTGATAAATTTAAGTGGGTGAGTAAAATTATTTTTTATGAGAATTAAATAGGTGCATTTATTCTCATCCCTAGATCTAATCTAATCTCAGCCATTGGATTAGATGTCCTCTCACCTACCTAGGGTTTTGATAAAAAAGCAAGGGAAAAGAAACAATGAATTCATTCTTGAGAGAAGAGTGAAGAGAAGAGAGAGCAGGAGAAAGGGCACGAGTTTCGAGGCACCCAATTGAAGTGTTTTATAGTGGGCACGAAAACCGAGACATCATTAATTGCTTGCACAGATTTCGAGGAGAGTACGACCATCATTTATTGCTTGGCACATAAATTGAGAAGAGTACGTCCATTTGTATAGTACGAATTCTGGGCACATTTTTCGAGGTGAACTTAGGCACATAAATCGAGGACATGCATGGTTCCCGAGGAAACAAGCAGAGTTTTTAGGCACATATTTCGAGACTGTATGACAACATTTAATGTAGTCCGTACAACACGATTTTTGAGACAATTTGGCACAAAAATCGAGGGTAGAAATCTGCTGTTATTTTTGGCACGTTTTTCGAGAAGAAGGCAGCTCGATGGGTTATTTGCGTTGGTTGAGATAAATTGTAGTTTGACTGTAAATGACTGTCTGAATTTTTCCTAGAAGAAATAATAAAAATCTCTCTCTGATTGGTTTTCCCCTTGTGAGTTTTTCAAGGGCCATTGGCCAAATTTTTTTGAGTACTATGTGTTGATTGGTGTGCATTTATTTACTTTCTGCCACTGAAAAGATTGAAGTTACATCAATGTTTTTAAGTCTGAAATTTATGATTATTTCCAGCCTTTTATTTTTTTGGGTTCGACAATAAACTGAGACATTTTAACTTCTAAACCGGAGGCTGAAACTTGTGAAAAATTTACACTTTGGAGGGTCATAAATCATCCTTGAACATCATATTCAAGTCTTAATATCAGTTATATACCTTCTCAGAAGATTTGGGAGCATTTGGGTCAATTTGGAGACTTAGACATCAAAACTAGTCAAAGGTCGAAATAGGGAAAAAGGTGAAAAATTGGTCATTTTAATAAAATTTCTTAAAAAAGGACATTACACCGATCGATTCGGTGTCTCAATTGGCCGGTTCGATATTGAACAACTCGACCAAACCGATTTGCAGATTGATTTGATTTGGTTCCTTATCAAACTGGTAGATCGACCGTTTCCGAAATCGGTTTGGCCGTTTTTTAAAACTATGTTGTGAAGTGTTGTTCATTTAGAAAGGTTCTCATCTTCTATAATATTTTGAAGCTCTTTAATGGCTTTGTCAGAAGTTAACAATGCCTTTACATGAGCTCAAGTCTGATCCATCCAAGATCCATGCCTGGCATCCCAAAAATCTCTCCAAAAAAGTTCACTTTTTATTTTAGCCTCCTTTTAAGTTTTTGGAAACCTTAGAAATTATGGAATGTACTACCCCTAAATCTTCTAGCCCCATATAGGGTGAAAAGGGAGGCTAGAACCCCTTTTGCTACTTGAAGTATCCGAATAAATCCATTTAGCTACAAATTTCCAGGTTCCCAAATGCTTCTTAGAACAATCAAACCCCGGATCTTGAAAAAGACGTGGAGAAACAACGCCATATAAAGAAAATCGACCCTAAACTTAGATGGTGTTGGCCTACATGATCTTGTGAACAAGTAAACTCTTCCATAGGGCCTTTCCCACAATACTACAAAGTACCCACTTTGCTACTCAAATCTATCCTTGCATAAAAATGTCAATAAGCCCCAAATTGCCTTTTCCCATTGGAAAAATGAAATTATGCTAGGGGACCATGTGGAGTCCCCATTCCCCTCCATAGTTGGCCCAAAGAAATGATCTCAACATGTTCTCCAGCTTAGCAAAACGAGCTTGTTTCCAAAACCAACAAGAGACATAATAACATTGGCTTTCTTGTAGGATCTTGGAAATGAAAATAAGATTACTAACTAAAGGAAGATCTTTAAATTGACACTGTTTAGGTTCAAGTTGTAATTTTTTAAGGCGCCATTTCCAGATGGAAGAGGAGGATAGTCCAATTCTAAAGGGAATTTCCAGATATCTCACAATTTCCTTAAGTAGAACCAAGCCTATTGGGAGCAGGGAGCAGGAGTGAGAAGTGCAATTTTCAAAAGTTTCTCTCAACGGAGTGTTTGAGGGAGCATTTTTTTTATAGAATACATATTTTAATATATTTTACTGTATATATATATATATATCAAAACAAACAAGCAAAATGCTGAATTAGTTGACAAAACATGAAAATATAGATCTAACTATTGGATTAATGATAATCACTAAATCATCAACCATTCAATACACATATAACATCAATCATCTAGTAGCTATAACTTATAAAATTGGCATCAAATGATCAATCATTAACTAGAACATCAACCTTCAAGTTTCAACATATAACATTTGCTATCATCAAACTCTAACATATAATATCAATCATGAAATGAAATAGAGCATTCTATTCATTACGAAAGAGTTGTAAGATGCAATCAACAATTCAAACTTCAAAGGTAGGTTCAAAGTTCAAATTGACCATCAAGAATATGTCCTTCACCTTCTGAAATTCATGTCTATCAGATGCGGATGCAACCCCGTCTTTCAAAGAATCACTTGAGACGATACTAACCATTGCCAGTTTTACCTTCAAAAGGTGCTTGAGGGTGAGGTACTAGCTAGCAAACTTGGTCCTTACAATCTTAAGTAGCTTCGACCTAGAGTGATTGCAAAAAATGTGGTGGGCCGTGCTATGGTTGGTAATAAATTTTATCATTTTCTTCCTTCTCTTGTAAAATGCACCATTCCATTTATAATTAGGGTCCTTCATCTTAAGGTTCAATGTGTGAACCAAACACCTTGACCAAAATATGATAGGGTACATATCCTCAATGATTGCTCCTGCTGCCTTACAATTAACAACATTATTAGTGATGACCTGAATAACATTGTACGACCCAATCTCTTGAATGGTTTTAATTAACGGTCCTGCAATATTAACACTATTCTTGCAATGTAGTAGTCATGGGATGAAAGGAAGACCGTACCACTAACAAACACACCAAGAATATTTATTAATGGCCTACCTTTAACATTTTTCCAACCATCATATAGAATGTGATTGGATACTTCATATTTAATCCAATCATCTGTAAATTATCCTAGAGCATTATGGATTTTGGCTCTTTCCCTGTCACGTCCCATGGTTCTGGCTTTTTCATACTCGACGCTCTTGTATCCTTTAGGGGAACCATTGATGACTTGTACCATTTCATGCCAATAGGGTGAGTGACAAACATTGAATCGTACACCACATGCATAGAGAAACCTAAATTGTTTTGTGTCCATGTCATGCTTTCAATCTTGGTTAAGGAAATTTGATATTATTTTATGCATAGGCAAGAATCCACTACCATGGGGGGATGGGGATCGACCACCAAAAATTCTATGTGAGCGTGAGGTCTTAGATTCAACCCATGATTTTTTGGATTTTTTTCGTGTGGCCTCCTCTTCCTTCTTGTATTTGTTTCTTTTTCAATGGAATCGAGTCATAGGTTTTGACTCCTATAGTCTTACCTTCATCCCATGGCATAATCCCACATAGATACTTTCTCACACGGGTATATGAACTTGTATAAGTTTTATTACAATGGGGGCATATAAACTTTGTGGTTCCACCCTCTTTCCCTCCCATGAGCCTTTTCACATACTTCCACAAGGGTGTTGAAGTCCCTTTGTGTTTTTGTCCATCATCATTGTTAGCTTCATTATCATCACCCCCTTCCATTTCTTCCTCCTCTCCATAGTATGCGCCATTTCTTACTTCTTCCTCACCACTTTTACTTTGGCTCTCGAACACCACCATAATAAAAAATGGAACCAAAAGGAAAAACCATATGGCCATCATGTTTCTTGACTTAAGATAAGAATGACTTGCTACCTGCCATAGAATGATGGAGAAGGAGAAATGGGAAAGAGTAAGGGAAGAGAACATTCAAGATTCAACATAGTGGAATTTTCTTTTTAAAAACAAGCAAAGAGTGGACTTCAGAGCCTAGCTCGTTAGCTCTCCAATGGTGGTTGAATGCAGCTATTGTAGCCTTCAATTCCCTTTCAAGCTCTCACAAATTTGCTCATTACCAACTAGAAAACAACCCACTCAAAACCCTAGCAAAGAGGAATGAAATGAGTGTAATGGAAAATAGAATGAGAGCAAATGGAGTGAATGAGTGTTTTAATCCACTAAAGGAACCCTAGCCATTCATAAACCAATGATTGGAATCTTGTCTTGGTTCCCACAAGCAAGAGAGAAAAAAAGTGCCTCTAAACTGCAGGAACTAAGGGGGAGCATTGAGGCAGTGTTTTTTTGGCTCTTAGGAGCATTGAGAGAGCACGCTCCCAAAAATTGATCTCAAAAGGGAATGATTTGGAAGTGCACTCCCAAGGGCACTTCTTGATCTCTCCCTCTAGGAGCATGTTTCAAGAGTGAAGCGTTTGGGGGGCGAGGGTGCTCCCAAGGGCATTTCTTGATCGCTCCCTCTGGGAGCATGTTTCAAGAACGAAGAGTTTTTTTTTGGGGGGGGGTGCCCCCTCGCAGCGTAAGGTCGGACATGTTTCCAACCTCGAGGGATCCAATCTAGAGCATCTTCCACACTAACAAGCAAGAACTCGGATTTGTGGCCACTAGTGATTACATCTTAGGATGCGATAAAGGTATCAACACAAGACAAAGTGGATTCCATTGAAATTAGATCAAGATGGATTGAGAACAAAGAATCATCTACATAGTGATTATTGATCACCTACCTATCCCAGGTATTCAGATTTTGTGGATGCAACCTTGATGATCCAAATTATGTGGAGAATGAAATGAAGATAGCAATAACAAGCGAGATTTAACACAAAGATATTGCAAAGAGTATAGGAATACAGTGAAAACCAATCTCTATTAATGAATGAAATAGTGAAAACACTCTAGTATGCAAAACAATACAAGCTTGCTACAATGGTGGTAGCTTATCTTTGAGGAGAGATGTGCTGGTAAAACGGCCCACCACAAGATGTGTTAGCTCATTCACGAAAAGGCCCACCACAAGAGGCTGAAATTGTCTTTTAACATGAAGTCTATACTCTAAGAAGAAAAAAGCCTTAAGATCCACAACCCTAGCCCTAGGAGATGAGGTGGGAAAAGGAATGCAGGTTGTAGGAGCCTAGTTGATATGTTAACTTCACAAGGCCAAAACTTTCTCATATAAAATTCTTTTGGGGTATTTCTTGGACTGTTACAAAGTTTGTTCAAATCTCTATGTGTTTAACCAGCATGGCAATAAAAAATTGCCAGGCCGTGTCAATCACCAAAGATGCATGGGAAGTGCCCAAAAAATGCGCCGGAAGCTCAAGACCTGCAAAACTGCTATAAAAATGGCATGGTAGAACTGTTTCTGAGTCGGTGGCAGATTTGGGTGGTTACATGTATCCACTTAGATCACTTGAGAATTAGCAACTTCAAGTAAACATCCAAGCACATCAAGTCCCATACATATAAGGTCCCAAGGGGCGGCCCCGTCTGACAGAGAGATTAAGAGTAATTCTGTCTAATAATGTACCATTTACTGCAACCAAAGTTGAAGCCTTAAAAATAAAATTACAAACAACACCTGTAACATGAGTACCAAGTTCCAACCCACATATCCAATATGAAACTCCAGCATCTCTTATCATAAATTTGTCAAAATCACTTTGAAGGAACACGGAATTTGGTTTGTCTCCCTTGCCCATTCCATATTTTCCCAGACAGTGGCTGTATCTAATATAATTCTCCCTTGAACACAGCTAGTTTGTTTGGATTTGGCTACATGTGCTACAACTTTATGGACTCTCAATATAAGGGCCGCAATTATTTTGTAGGATACATTCAAAGGAGTGACAGGGTGCCAACTGTCAATAGTATCTCTAACTGAATTCCTAGGAATTAGCTTGATTAAACCTTAGTTCAAAATCTCAGAAAATCTACCTTCTTGAAAAGTCTCTTTGGATACCGTAAAAAGATCATCCCCTACAGCATGCCTTGAAAAATTCACAAGGTAGCCTTGTTGGAAGTACTTAAGGTGGTTGATGTCACAATGGTTGTCATTGGTTTGGATCACTTCCGTTAGTATCATCTCTCTCCATTGGTCAGGCTCAAGATGATTTGTCAGGGACCCTTTCAAGATCGATGTATCGCATCTAGCATTTGGAACTTTCTCCCCAGGCCTCAGGTTTTTTGACTCTTAACAATGATTTTGAAACATTGATTAACATTCTTTCCCCTTCATCCATGCCTAGTCATTTGGCATGCCATACATGTTTCCAGGTTAATAAGATAATGAAGTTCTTGATTGACTACAGAATATATTTTGTTGCCTAAAATGTTATCCTTTGTAAATGTCTTATAAGATAATCTAATGCACAACTGTTCAGACTGGATTTTTTGTGGGACATCCTGCTAAAATGCCATCCTTTGCCATACCTTGTCTTTCCAAGCAATTTAATATCTCAACAAGCTGGAGAAAACCTGACCATTGAAATTTTTGCCTGGTATAGTGAATTTCATTGATCCTGAAGGAGGCAATTGAGAACCCCAACATACCCCATATTCTAGTGTTTCCTGAAGGTTCGCAGGTTCCAACATAAGCATTTACAAAGGTTTGTCTAGCTGCCTAAGTCATGTGGTTTGGGTTCAAAGTTCAAGTTTGGCAAGCATTAGGTTTGATTTGGGTTCAAATTTTCCAATGAGGCTCACCACATTTTTCAAATATATATGTATATCTATATATAATTAGGTTATCTGAAATGTAACGTAAAAGTTAAAAATTAAAATAACAAGAAACCAACATTAATAAACATACATAAGTAAGAATCATTATCAATAAACATATATGACTTTCAAAGAAGAAGCTCGTGGTCATGATTTTTTTTACTTTTTATATGGATACAAATAAACCTATAAATTCACATGTTCAAAATTGGATATTGCATTTGAAGAATTCAATTTATAAATTTCAAAACAGAATTTTGGACTCTGTACGAAGAGGGCTGATCCGGGAAAAGTTTTTCCGAGATGAGAGTGGCTTCCCCCCAGCCCACAATGTTGCCCATCCAGGATTTGTGCCCATAGACTGGCACACCCAAGGTATTCTTCGCTATTCACTTCGTCCAGCAACCATAAGTCGCTGTGGTTGCTCGCCCCTGCCGATTCAAAGGTCGCTTTCCACGCATTAAAATGCGCCACAATTTCAGCGGTTTATCACTCATATCTCTATGCTGGTATGCTCCTTGAATCTGCCGTAATGCTCCTCAGCCGGGATGTAGATTCTCTTTGAACCGGCCAGTGTATAGCGTGTGGGGATACTAATTTTCAAGTCTACAGTAGTCTTGTGAAGGTATAAAATACTAAAAACTATTAAATACTTTTGTATCTCGTTAAGAATCAGAGAGCTGGTTGCCTCCCAGTTTTTCTTCTACATAGTTATGCCATCGACTTGATTGGAGGTCTATAAAAATCTAATGCTACTGATTAAATAAACCTATTCATAAATTTGAGAACATGGATCACTAGTCACAGATGAGAATCCTCCATTTGCAGTTCTGTGTTTGCAAGAACGTAAAGTGGCCTATTTTACTTCCTTTTTCATCTCCCCCAATCTTTTAACCATGTGTGGTTCTTTGTGTGTACAATGATTTACCTATTCTTATAACTCTCAGGATTTCAGTATGAATTCTGAGATGCTTTTCAGAAAGCCATCCATAAACTCAATGCAAATATTTTCTGCTTCTATGTTCCTCGCCCATAAAGAAACTGCAACACCCATCTCAATTAACGATGAGCTGGTCGGCTTTATCCTCCTAAATTCCATGACCACTAGCTTTTTTTTATCATATAAACTATTAAAAGAAGCCCTAAATGAGCCTGAAGCGAACCTTAAACAATTTTGGCATTAAATTCGCCTGTTCAGGTTTGAATTCAGATTGAGGTTTGAGTTCATTCATGTTCATGATTAGGTTCATCTATGAGGTTCAGTGAACCTGAACGATTTTTTTTATTTTAGGTTTGGTGAATTTCGAACCTCAAGGTTGAAGTTCGGTGAACCCTGTGACATAGGATGTCATTATTAAACTCCATAGGGCTGAACCTTTGGTAAATATTTTTCTTGCTGTCCTAGAGCCATTTTATTGTCAAATACCATGTATCAATTATCATGAATCATGATTCTTATCCTTTCCTGGTCCCCTCTTGTTACTTGTAAGTGTTCACAAAGCCATTTACTGCCATGTATGTGTGGTAAACCAAGCATATCTCTTAAGGCTAACCCTCCCTCATCTTAAGCATTTGAATGGTGAGCTTTCACCATTTGACTGGAATAAAGTATCATCCTGCATGTCATCTCGTTTGCAGTGACAGTAAACACTGAGCAATGTAAGTCAAGAACAGTATATTTCCAAGGTTTGTCATTGCAATAACCATCCCTGCAGATTTTTTATCCTTTTTAATGCACAGGTTCCTAGTAATCAAACAACGTTCTTTTTTAACATGGTCAGGTTCTGAATTAAATAATAAACTTGAAACTCATACTGTGATGATCACAATAAATCTGAACTTTGATTTCTCCTTTGTAAGAAATATACTAGATGCTGAAGCATTCATAGCTACACCTCAGCTTTGATAATCCTGACTTCACCATTTTATTTATTTATTTATTTAAATAAAATATAAATTTAAAATAGAAAAATTCATCTTATATTATATTGATAGCCAAGTATTATATTATATTACATCAAGTATTACATAAGGTATTAAGTACTGTCTGTTGCAGCTTCCTCACCCAACATAGGTAAGAAGAGCCAACTTTTCAGCCTTTGCTCCAAACTCCATAGAGTCAATATGTTAAAGTTTTAGGAATTTTCAAAAATTTAACTAACTTGTGCAATGAATAAAACCAAGTACTCAAAAGGATGAAGTAAAAGTACAGCAGTAACAAGATAAGATAAATTTAAACATAATTTTCATTTCTTTCAACTTTAACACTCCCAAGGGTCCTTGTGTTAAAGTTACATGACTGAAGCAAAATCACAACAGCTGTACAGTACATAAACAATAAATATGAACATCAGTACATTAAACAAGTCAAACAACTAACATCAATAAAAGATACAGCTGAGAAAACAATACTGGTTTGGACCTTTCTTATACCCAGATATTTTTTTCAAATCAGACCTTGTCTTTTGAAGACAAGTCACTGTGGAATAGTGGACATACCTTAGAGAGAAAGATAGGTAGCAGTAGGGTTAGGTTAGAGCGATACAGTCCGCAAGTTGCTTAAACAAAACAGTCCTGAAAAGAGAATGAATTTAAAGTTTAAACCCTTGCTGCAATAAATGACTGACTTTAGGACAGTCATATATCAAACAATTTGCAGCACCTTTCAAGTTAGCAGAGGCAGCCTCAATCTATGAACTAGCACCCTCAAAACATAGGCAACACACAGAGGCACCCTCATAGCAGGTTACGTGAAGGTTACAGCAGCCCAAAAGAAACACAGTTCGGTCTTAGCAGTCCAACAGGGTTCAAGACTTAGTCTTAGCAGTCAAATGAAGATCACAGCCTAACTTAGCAGCCCAATAGTGTCACGTCCCAAGCCCTAGAAGCACACACAGATCACAGCTCAACCTACAGCAGTGTACGAGGCCATGGCCCAGCCAGAAAAAGAATTACAGTTCAGATTTGGCAGCTCCAGAAAAGTCACGGCCCAAATTAGAATCCAGCACAAAGGTCACGGTTCAGCATAAGGAGGCCACGTCCAGCATAAGGAAGTCACGGCTCCATCTAGGAGGAGTATACAAGTCACGGCCCAGCTCAAGCACATATCACAACTCAGTTGAGGAGCAGCACAAGTCACAAATCAGCCCAGCAGCATACAAGGGGTCACGACCCTCATCTAACAGCTAGCAGGAGGTCACGGCTCAAGCTGGGAAGCTACACAAGGTCATGGCTCAAGCTGGACAGTCACATAAAGTCATGGCTGAAGCTGCTACAGCACACTAGCAGACAGAAGAAAGGGTTACGGCCCACTGCAAAATAGTAGCAGCAACCCTAGACAAAGTTTAAACAAGCAGTAGTGACTTAGATGATAAGGTGACAGCCCTAGCAGGGCAAGTTCAGCAGCAAAGACCCTCAACGTCAACCACAAGTGCAGCAACAAACCCTAGAAATCAAGTGGAGGAGCAAAGAACCCCTGGAGCAGTCAAGAATCAGATCTTCAATCCTCTCTTGTCAAGACACACAACAAGAGTGAAGTTTTGGACTCAATTTATAATCTTAACAAGCCTTCTAGAAGGGTCGCTCAACCACCCCTAGCTTTTAGGAGTTTTACCAAATCACAACATAAAATAAAGTTAGGTTGACTTAGGATAGGGTACCAAAGGTTGAGTGGTCATAAAAATAAAAACAATAAAAACAATAAAGGTAAGTCATCATAGCAAAAGGGTTAAAGGTACCACAACCAAGATGGGCGCTAGGACCAATAGGGAAGCATAAGACCACAAGTCAACAAGAGGGGTCACATCATGGTGGGAAGACAACCCTTTCACCCATAAGACAAAGGTGTACCATCAAGGTGGGGAAACAACCCTTTTAGCCACAAGACCAAGGTGTATCATCAAGGTGGGGAAACAACCCTCTCACCCACAAGACCAAGGCCTTTAATCTTTCTCTCTCAAGGTATATTGTCCACACGTGTTCCATACAATAATTGTGAGTTTTAACATCACCGTATAAGGAAGGTCCAAACTAGATGATGTGATCCTTTGGTCCTCTAGGCTGCTCCTGAAGGACAAGTACTAGGGGCATCATCAAGGGGTGGCCAGTTCCTTGAGAAACAACTTAGAAATAACCATTTAGGAGAAAGAGGACATCACACATCATCATCTTGGTCAACCGACTAAGATCCACCTGGTTCACTGACCAGGTATGTACCTGCAGGAACTTATTGGTCCTAGACCAAGAATCTGCCTAGGAAGTCTCTCTCTCAACCTGTAGGATCTGCTTGGTCCCAGACCAGGATACCCTAGAGACATATAGGGGCCCTAGCCATATGCTAGGGACTTTTCCATGGCGTCAACCTGCTTGGTCCTAGACCAAGAACGCCAGGAGACTGTTGGGGGCCCTAGGGTACCTTCTAGGGACTTACTCTGCCTGGTTTACTGACCAGGACCCCTAGTTAACTGACGAAGGTACCATCCTTGCTGAGAATAGGTCTCGCAGCTGCATTATCTTTAACACAATATTTCCCCCAAACACATCTAGCCTTGCTGTGATCTGTGTGCCAAAACAAGTTTGGATACTAATGCTTTCCCCAAATCGAGCTTGGAGGACTCCTCATTAAAGTTTTCCCCACATATTCTGCACAGGAAGGAAATACCTATGAATCCAATGTGTTTCAAATCTCCCAACCAATCGAGCTTGGAGGACTCCTCGTTAAAGTTTTCCCCACATATTCTGCACAGGAAGGAAATACCTATGAATCCAATGTGTTTCAAATCTCCCAACCATGGATGCTGAATATTTAACTGCTCCTTTCTACTGAAATGGGCCCATTTTCTGCTAACCCGAATAGTTGATTAGTGGTTGGATTATCTTGCTCTGAAACATTGGTGTTTGTAATAAGAAAATAATGATGGAAATGCTAATGATTGGGGAACAATAGCCTTTTTTTATGCATAGAGCTGGAGGAAATAAACAATACCAATGGGTTCTCCTTCTTATCGTAAGGAATCAAGTCTCTCTTCTACTGGCCCATAAGTTTCTTTTAGAAGAGAGAATTCACTGGGTTTGAAGTATGAGGTTCGAGGCGAATCTGAAAGTTCCAGTTTAGGTTCACCGAACTTCTTTTCAAATTCGATATAGATTTGAACGGTTACTGAAAGGTCGACCGTCGACAGGGTTACAGGCTAAGTGTTAGTGACAAGGCAACGTGGATTCCATTCATGAGTTACGGGTTACTCACAGGTCGAGCTCTGGAAGGTTTACGGTTTACGCGTTATGCACAGGTTCTATAATTAACTAAATCACATCAATATAATATATACACATATCAAAACATTCGCCCATAGTTTTATGTAATATGGATTTTTAGAGACACGGGCCTATACCGAAGGTGGGTGATTGCGCTCTACCAACATAGATCGAGGTTTGGGCAAGTCATGGAGGAAATTGTGATTAATCGTTGGGCGTTTTCGCTGCTTGTTCTTATATATGTGTTATACATCCCCTGTCCCTCAAACTCTGTAAGTGCGTGGTTCAGGAAATATAAATATATATTGGTTTTTGTTTGTCGCAAGTTTCCTTATAATTCCGGTCTGATACAGATTAGATATAGGTCTTCTTGCCGGTGTTATCAATCGATCAGAGTGCTCCTCTTTCGTGACAAGATTCTTCTTATACGTACCGACCACTCTTTCATGACATGGGATTCTACTCCTTGTTACAATGTCAGAATTGTCGAGTTATATCAGAGGGATTGGGATGGGGGATTGTCTCACGGAAACACTCCTTTCAGACTCCTCTGATCTAGCCTTTGGACACATTAATTTTCAGAGTTCTCTGAACCTCTGGTCCGTGACCACTCAATCAGGGTTTTTAGCCCTATAAAGGATTAAACAACATGAAAACAGAGTATTACGAAGGAGAATTGTTAACAAGAAATTCTATATAACCGTAAGAGGAAAACACAGAGCCGCATAACAGTATCTTCTTTTTGAAGAATTGTTGAACCTGCATAAAAGATCGTGGTGCGTGGAAATATAAGTCTCAGGCAGATCAAATATTTTAGAGTCTGCTCGTCGGTTTACCCACTGCCGTCTTGTGTGCCAATTTCGTGGTTGTATATTCCGCATAAAATACTATTAGACAACAGTTGTATCTAGTGGAATCCTGAAGCAACACGCTATTGTGTCTACCATGTTAGCTACCAGTTACTGAGACAAGGGTTAACAGAATACTGAACGCAGGACCAAATTAAAACTCAGACTGCTACCATTAAAGAAATATCATGTCACCTTCAAATTGGACAAATGTCTAACAACTGCCACCAATCATAGGTGCCACCACAAAATGAAAGAAAAATAACCAAAGGGGATTCGTATATGTGAAGAAAACGATTCCACAGTAGCCGTGGAAGCTTCCTACAGGCCACCTATAATGAACAGTTCAGGAAATCGCAATTAAAAAAAAATTAGTTCCTTGTCTTAATTGCATCATATCACTGTTGTGGTGGTCTCTCTGCGAAGAAATTCAAGGCAGATCAAATCCAGCGAATTGAAATTTGAAAGGGACGATGACTGGAAATCGCTTTTAATTAATTTGTACAATAACACGAATTGAATTCAGAAAGTTTTCCATGATCAATCATCTTATTCCAAATTGACTGGAAACCCTAAGTGGTGACGTTTCACTAAATTGATATTGAGTTACCACGTCAAGGTTTTATCAACGCCAAGGTAATTCAAATTTAGCTCTAAAATCCGATCTTAAATATATTTGTAGGGGAATAGTCAAATTTAGAGTACCATTTGAGGTTTTATACCCTGGAATATTGAGCTCTTTTATTTAGTAATAATAGTGGGATCAAAAGATATAATAGGAAAACAATGATTAAAACATAATTATTAATTTTTAACCCTTTACATTGTTGATTTTTCTGAGCAACATCGAGAGCCATTCTCTTAGGAGAATGGAGACATATGGTCTGGGACCAGGATGTGGAACTAGTCTAGTACTGGGGGACTCAACCTTGAGTGGAGTGACCATTCTATTGAATGGGGATATCTGGTTCGGGACCAAGATATGGAACCGGTCCAACATTGGGGGACCCAACCTTGAGTTGAGTGACCATTTTGTTGAATGGTGACATCTGGTCCGGGACCAGGATGTGGAGCCAGTCTAGCAGTGGGGGACTCAGCCTAGAGCTAAGTCTAGCAGTGGGGGACTCAGCCTAGAGCTGAGTGGCCATTCTTTGAATGGAGGCACCTGGTTAGTTACCAAGAATTTATCTAGTCCGAGGCTGAGGGCCATTCTCCAAGAGAATGAAGGCGCTTGGTCTGTTACCAAGTATTTGACCTTGTCAAATTATGCAGCCTATGGCTGAGGCACCTGGTCTGTTACCAGGATTACACTATATGCCCTAGACCGGGTCTAGGCATGTGTGACACTCTGACCCTCAATCAGTGGGCTTTGTGATCTTCTCCAAGGCTTAGCTACCCTTGGTTAAGACACCTTAGTATCCGATCTTGGTGTCATATAGAGTGTGAGATAAAAGCATTAGTAATTCTCTCTGTTTATGATGATGTATTTTGAGTGGGGATGAAGGACCACCTTGACCACTTGTTTTGACGACAGGGCACTTGAAGAAGGCTAAAGTAAAAGTCTAAAATACATAAGGACCCTTAGTACCACTAAGGATCTTTAGCTAGTTAATATATCAACATCAACAAAAGCACCTGACCTATATTCCGAAGAATATTCATACCCGTACAGTTGGGTTTCAAAATAGCAGCTCACATTTCGAACATTGCAATAGCACAATGCCACAAAGGATCGAATTAGGGTAGGAAGACCCTTTCACAACTTGACAATTCTGCTTAACGCTTAGAAAATCACATCATCTTGTATCATACCATGACTAACTTAAGAATGAAGAACCTTGTGAAGGTATTAAGCTAAAACGAAGACGTAACTTTTGTATGCTTTGAGGACAAAGCATTTTAAAGGGGAAGGCAATGCAATGTACACAATATATATGTAAACACTAATGATTAATAATAATAATAATAATAAATAAATAATGATTAATAATAATAAATCAATAATAATAAAGAGACACATCTTGATTAAAATACATGAGCTATCAACCATGGTGACCAATCAATGTGTATATAAGCATACCATCCCATGGCATTGTAATCTATTTTATAATTCAATTATTTATATATTATATTTATTACTATCCTATACGGATTTTTGTTTACTGTCATTCCTATGTTGGATATTTGCTAAGAAATGAACCTTGTTCATTTTAGTTAGGATCCTATTTGGATAGTTATATGCAATGGAGTTCTACTTTTTTTGGCCATGGAAAACTTTATGACCATGGTATCTCCCCTCTTCCCTGGAATATTTGGATCGAGGGCAGCTCAACTGCTAGACACAATAGTGGCTGGTAACCCTGAGGGACTAGACTGGATTTGAACTTGTGACCTACGGCCTCTTTGTTGGAAAGATGTCTTGGGAGGATGGTTCAACCAATTGAGCTAACCCTTGTTTTTTTTTACTGAAGAAATAATTTCATGGAATTCCCTCCTCTTGGTTGGAATCTTGGATTGAGGGTGGTTTTAGTTACAAACACCCATGAGCAGCTGGTAACCCCAAAGGAATCATTAAGAATGGATCCCACGATCTCCCATTGACATTGCACCTTTGGTGATATTTCCAAATCAATCGAGCTATCCTCTGGGACTTAGTTGTACTTGGTGTTCACTTTCATCCTTTCATAGATTAAGCATTATAGTCCATGCTCTTAAATCATAGGAATATGGCCAAATCATTTCTCTTGTGAAATCCGTAGTCCTTGAACATTTAATGCAAAACAGTTGGGCATAGAAACTATGCCTTATCTTGGTTACAGTTTGGGAGGATGATTCATTATATAGTTGAAAATGAGAATCAAGGGACTGGTTCCTTTCCTAGGTCTCTTATTGCCTCTTGAACTCTATTCCACACCAAGATTGAGATTTGGGATTCTATTGGATAGTTATATACAGTGCAGTTCTACTTGGTTTTTCACTTTCATTACGGAAATCATAAGAATATGACCAAACCACATTCTCTGGAGAAAAATATGTGGGCTTCCTAGTCTTTGAACAAATTGATGCAATAGAACTGGGGCATAGAAACGATACCTTACCATGGTTACAGTACGGAAGGATGAGAAATTACATAGTTGAAATGAGAAGCAAGGGATTGCATTCTCACACCAAGCTTAGCATTGCCAAGGTAGTAACCTTGATGGCCTGCATAATTTTTTCCAAGGTCTCTTATTGTCTCTTGAACTGCATTCCACATCCAAGATCGAGTTTGGGATTCTATTGGGCTGTCATATGCAGTGCAACTCTACTTGTATTTTTCACTTTCATGCTACAAAAGAATGCAAGATCTCTTTCATTCTATAACAGCACTTATGGTTTTAAAGATTCGTAACACAATTTTGTTACTGGATTCCTGCACTAATGACTGTGCATTGATACAATCTTTTATTAACAGAATGGTGTTGTGCAATTTACTTGGTACTTCAACTACTAGTTTGTTCTAAATTCATGATCTTATTGGTTTACTAACTTTGATTTTTTATCTGCTGATGTGCATGTTATAGCCAGGAGCTATTTATGTATCTCAAACATTACAGTTTAAAGCTCCTGTTTGCATTGGAGATAAACTACTCACAGAAGTGCAGGCACTGGAACTCAGGGAGTACAGGCAAAAATACAGGTTTAATTTTTTGAATTCTCCCTCTCTCTCTCTGTTTTTTCAGGTATAAATGGATAGATGAATGAAGATGTTGGCTCATTGTTTAATTAATGTCTGTAAAAGTAAAGAAATGAGACTATATGTTAGAGAATTCAGTTACAAAGACTTTCCATCTTGATTCAAATTTGAATGTGTCTGTATTTTGCAGAGTAAAGTTTGCGACAAAATGCTTTAAGAAGGAAGGGATGCTCCTTGTCCTTGATGGTGAAGCTGTAGCATTGTTGCCCAGTTTATTCTACAGTGTATGAAATCGATTTTCAGACTACATTGTTTGAATCTCGAGTCTATATATTGAAACGATTTTAATCCTTTAGCTTACACTAGGACCAAATTGCATTATGCTGGTTATTGAAGTTGGTGTCATTTTGTAGATTCCTTCATTAAGAAAGGGAAAACATGTTTATATTAGTGTTTTATCCTCTCGCAATTAAATTGTTATTTATGCCATTTCATTTTTTTTGTAGACATCTACTAGAATTCTCATATGCAATTTTTTTACTTTAATAACAATTATTTTTTACTTTAATAAATATGCAAATGTTGTTGACGATATATATACAATTGTTCTCAAGTTTCCACCATATATATGCTGTAAAAACAAGCATGTAAATGCTTATTTGTGAAAGATTTTTCAAGAATGGGGTTCAAAGCAGTGCTATCAGCTCGAATACGCTGAGTCTGAGCAATTTTTGACCAAAACTGATCAGAATTGGTTGTTGACTTTTGCCTAGACGCCGAGTCAACACCTGACATTGCCTAATTCGTCTGTGTCAACCTTTGAGGTGGCCAAGTCACCAAAACATCGACTTGACTGCGTCTGCATCTGCTGACATGGATGCTTAGTTGGGGCCAAAGTATGAAAACATTAAACTTGAAAAAATGAAAATAAAAGGACCCTAAGCCCTCAAAAATTTAAGAGCAATATGGTTTTCATGTTAATGCTGGCTTATAATGTTAATTCCTGAAGCCAATGTGACTTTAATTTTAAATTTAAATTTGTTGGAATATCATGTTTTAATAGTATATATAAATATATACTTTTTACATGAATTCATTTTTATTGTGTGAATCTTTCTTGTATTTAACATGGTATATAGCTATAAATACTTGTGTGATTTTTTTTTATAAAAGAAATTCAACTTATATGATGAAAATAGAGTAAGGATAAGTTTATTTAATAAAAACCTTTTAACTCTTTCACGTTATTTGTATACCTTTTCAAAATGCCTTACCTCTAGATCTGCCCAATCATGAAAATTGGTTACCTTGAAACTTCCTTCATTCTTTATCTTCCATATACTATTTATGCTTTTCCTATGGTTGTCATTAAGGTAAGTCAAAAGGCAATGGGAATAGATGCACTGTCGAAAAGATTCAACATATATCATTAAAATGAGTTTTAATTTTAAATTTTCATTATATCTTTTATAAATTTAAAGGTATTATTAATATAGATTTATTTTAATTTTAGCTTTATCAAGCATTGAGATGACTCACTTTTTTTGAGGAAATTTAGGTCTCTAAAAGGGGGCTTGTACCAGGTATTTGATCCTTCTTGGCGCTTGATAGAGCCAGAGTTAAGTAAACAATCCATTATAATTGTCTAGGCACCAACTATTCCAATTTGGATTCATGTTGTAAATGCTAACACAAATCCTACAAATAAGCAAAAACTTCATTAATTAATTGATTATGAAGTAAAATGGTTATCTACTAAAAAAATGCTAACTATTATATGTTGTAATGTGTAACACATAAATCCTACAAATAGACAAAAATTGCATTCACTCATTGATTATGAAGTAAAATAGCTATTTACCTAAATTTAATTTTAAAATTTCATGTTGTAAATTATAACACATAAATCCTACAAATACACAAAAGTTACATTAATTAATTGATTATGAAGTAAATTTTTTTCAATTTATCCAATTATTGATTAATTTGCAATTATCACAAAACTAATATCTAACTTATTGTTCTATTATTAACTTAACATTACATAATTCAATATATTCATCCGGAGACCAACCATTCCAATTTGGAATCATAAACAATTACACATAAACCTTACAAATAGGCAAAAATTCTATTCATTGATTGATAATGAAGTAAAATAATTATTCTTAATATGTATGGAGTGATTTTATTGTGAATGTCTCTTTTGTAGATCAAATCAAGGAAAGACTAACTAATACAGAATATTTAGTTGTCTTGTAACTATTTATGAAAAGAGTATTTAAAATGTGAAGATGCTGGAATGAAAATTGAAATTGAAATTCAATGTATATTTATATAAATGTATTTTACAATCTAGCCAATTTAAATTCGAAGTCGACATATGACAGGTTGGACACATCTCTTTGGGCTGTAGAAAGCATCTCTTGACGCAATGAAACTAAAAAGTGAAAAAAGAAGAGTGAGGTATATATAAAAATGTTTTTTTTATTCATTGAATTGTTTCTCTCGTGAATTTAAATATAAAAACTCAAACTATCATATCATTTGAACACTTCCATGTCAGAATAAAAAGCTACAAATATTAGTAGAACCTGCTATCCCTTATATTGAATGAGGGTTGCACTTGTGATTTTAATCACAAAGATTGAGTTTGTAGGATGAATCATTGGATGGATTGGCGTACATGCGAGCTTTGGCCTAGGGTTGTTGATCTCCTTTGATTGATTGATGTTAGTAGCTATTAGGTGTGATCTCTCCATGGTGTTTTGATCTTGATATGATTTACTCTTGGTGATATTGGCGTGCTTGGAGTATTTTTGGTTTAGCATTGATGCAATTATCTAACACTTGTGCATTCATGGAGTGAGAACCCATTAACTTAGAGTCTCCTTAAGTTTTAAAGTGTTAATGATTGCTCCTTGATGAAGCATTTCCTATGGGATAAAATGCCCTAGGGATGGTGGCTCATTTCGCTCATATCCCTTGACAAAACGCCTTAGCATTGTTGGGTTAATTTGACATCTTGATGACATGGGCTATTCCTTTTTTGGCCTTTTATAGAGCGTTTGGCTTGTATGCATGACTTGGTGATACGTGGAGGGGTTTTATTAGAACACTCTAACTCATTTGATATGATTCACACTTAATGAATTGTTAGTTTTCCTTGGAGCACCCTCCCTTCTAGCACATACTTTGAGGCATACACTCATCTTTTGCTTGGATGACATTGTTTCTTGGCACTTAGATGGAAGCTTGTCACAGTTGGTTATCATTGCCAGTGGATTGCTCCCCTTGATCTTCTCTCTTGGCACACATTTTGATGCATGGTTATACTTTATTGTTTGAAGGAGCTGTCCTTGCCATGAGGTTGGTTGAATATTGTGGGGACCTTGCTCTTGATTTAATGCCACTTTCTTGATTGATGGACTCCTTGTTTCAAGGATACATATCATTTGCTCATGTTTTGATGAGGTGGTACATTGGATATGGAGACTTTAGAGATGCTATCCTAGCTTGAAGGACTATTGTTGGCATGTGGACATCATCTTGAGCCTTTGGAGGAGTGTCCTAGATTTGGGGACAATTATATATTGATAGAGTGCCCAAAATTTTTGCAGCTCAATGCCATTAGATGCAGGGTGGCTGTGCGATTTACAAAAAGTGTTTATATTAGAAAATATGATAAAAATTAAGGAAGTTTGTGATTTCAAAATTGTCATTTAAAGAGTCACACTGTATTTTATCCACACGTGCCACTTGGAGCATGCATATTTCATTTGGAGAGATGGACATTCCTTTTAGCTGCAAATTTCTTAGAGATGTCCACCTTTGAGAAGGATGCTTTGCATAACCACCTTAGTATTTTATTCATTGTTGACCCCACAACATGAGCTGGTTATGATCTAGCATTATTTTATTTGTTTGCTTCGAGAGGAAAGTGGATTTAACCACTTTTTGGAGAGTTTGTTGAACAACTTGTTGATTTAGGAGAGAGAATTATTATTCTATTGTAAATGAAGTTGAACTAATTCTCTATATAAAGAGGAACCCTTCCTCTTTCATTCTCATGGTTGGCTTTTTGGATTTTTCTCTCCTTGAAGCTTAATGGATATATCTTTCTTGGTGCATATATGTAAGGGTTTTCCTCTCTCAATGTGTGGCTTAGGTTTCTATTCCTAAATGTTGTTAGTGATATGTAGAATTTGCTAGAACTTGCTTTTGGGGGCCATATGAGAAGGGTATATCTATCATGTTGGAAGGGTTTTATGCGAGGAGTCTTTCCCTTTATTTCCCTTTGATTCCTTATGCATGATTATATTAACTTGCTCCTATTATTTTCTAGAGTTGTTGTTTGTAATACTTCATTGTGTAGGTCACACTCAATTAGCATTGCTTTGACATGGCACCTCTTTGGTCCCTCCTAGTATACTTTTTACATTCATTTTTCAACGTGTTAGGGCTTCTTGTGGCATGCTTTAGTCGTTCTTGTTGTTTTCACCATTCATAAAATTTCCCTATTGGATTAGCCTCTTGACTCTAATTTATTTTGTTTGAATTAACACTAATCTCTTGATCTTCCCATCACTTTCTTATAGCCCCAAGTTGCACCTTTTGGTTTAGGGATTTTATCATTAAGTGTACCTTTTGGTTTTGGGATTTTATCAATAAGTGTAGGTTGGGGAGGTAACAAAACCCATGCTCCATTACTAAGAGAGCTATGTGAGAAAAAATGTTGTAGATAGAACAACCTATATCCCAAAACATAGTAAAACCATTAAAGATGTGCATACGAGACATGTGGTTAAAGAGTTTCCATATCAAAATTAAAGAGTAAGCCCAATCGAGTATTAAGGAACTTCCATTTCAAATTTAAGGGGAAGGTGTCGCATGAAGGAGACAAATTGTTTGATGCCTTGAAGAAGAGCCATAAGAGTTACTAGAGACACCAATTTGCATATCCAATAGAAGAATCCAACTACCAAGGAATAAAGTGATGCCACCTATACTATAGCTACCGTATCAAATCAAAGAGGGATCCACCATATTAAGTCATAAAGGGTTTCAAAAGAGAGTCGCCAAGCCCTAATTTGTCATATCTAGCACACTTGGAAGCAACATAGTGTCTAGGTTGAGAATAAATTATTCACTAGAGTTGAGAAAATTTTTTCTCAGTGACAAAGATTGGTGACTAACAATTATTTTTAACCCTAAATCTTTAGACTGGAATAATTTGAACAAGTTTGAAGGTATCAATTTTCATTTATTTTTAGAACCTTAAATTTAGACATTGCTTAGGCGAGAGATTTGTAATTTTATTTTCCAGAAGAAGAGGGGATAAAAAGAATTTTATTTTATTTTTGGAATATCAATTATGCTAGCAATATTGTTTCAAAATATATATATTGAAATAATATTGTTAGCATAATTGATATTCCAAATATATATATCAAAGAGGGATCCACCATATCAAGTAAAAAAGGGTTTCAAAGGAGAGTCCCCAAGCCCTAATTTGTCATGTCTGGCACACTTGGAAGTAACATAATTTCCAGGTTGAGAAGAAATAATTATGAAACAATTTTTTCAGCTACAAATATTAGTGTCTGACAAATTTTTAACCCTGAATCTTTAGAGTGGAATAATTGACCAAGTTTGAAGGTATCAATTATAGTTTATTTTTAGAACTTTAAATTTAGACATTGCTTAGGGGAGAGATATGTAGTTTTATTTTCCAGAAGAAGACGGGGTAAAATGTTTTTTATTTTATTTATGGAATATCTATTATGTTAACAATATTGCTTCATTGTGTGTGTGTGTGAGAGAGAGAGGAAACCCCTTAAGACAAGAAAAATGAGAAACAAAACAATTCAAGAATAAGGGTAACAAAATTTGATTGTGGATATTTTGCTTTGAGTGATTGCGATTCTAAAATAGAAGGGAGTAAAAAAGGTTTAACTTAGCATGGTTTGTTGTCCAAGTGATTTGTGAAGTTGAGAATTGCACTAATTTGGGAGTTGGGGAATTCAAGGAGTTTGAGAATTTAGGCATACCACTTTAGGAGGGTGATGAGATAGCTTGATGGATTTTTTTATTGATTTCGAACCATGGAGGAGTGAAGATACTGCAACGTAACTTTTCATTTTACGTTTTTGTTGTCACTTTGTGTTGCAGGATTAAGAGGGGGTGTTGGAGTATAACACTTTAATAGTATATATATCTTATTCAAAATTCATGTTCATATAAGTGATTAATAAAATGATAATTACATAATATTAAATAAGGTAGCTATAGATCAACCCCATTGTTTCAATTGTCTTCATTGTAATACGAGTATATCTTTTACATGAGTTTGTTTTTATTATGTCTAAATATTTTGTATGCTTAAAAGTTTAACAAATTTGCATGACTCATTGCATGGAATCCTAGTGAGCATATTTGGTTCAATTAGGATCTTACTATGGATCTTATTTTTTTGAGGTGCTTGAAGGGTGGATGTCAATACACCATCATGCTTGAGCCTATTGGTTCATGTTTTGACCCTTTTTTCATTTCCTTTTATGGGGTAATACAAGCTATCGATATGTTGAGATTAATAAAAGAATGGAGAATACATTGTGGGGTATTAATAACCTTCATTTGACATCACACAATGTTTTGACCCTACAAGAATTAGGGCTAGTGATCCTTCTCCTCATCGAATGGTTTGTGCACGTTGAAACTGCTTAAATGTTGTTAAACCTTGAAATTGCACAATGTTGTGACATGACTCTCTTGTCAGTCTCTTCCTTGTTGTGATTCTCTAATTACCATTGTGTCTTGTGCATCCTCATCACCATACGTTTCCTGGGAAGAACAAATACCACCATGTCTATGTTCGATGAGTGTATGACTCCATATGTGCGACAAAACCTACCAATGAATACCTCTGTTTAGTAAGTGCCTACAAAAGTTATCTCTCTTGGCATATGCATTTAACCATGAAATCTTCACCATTTATTCTTCAACCTTATGGTTATTCAAATTGTATGTGGGTTTAACATTTAGAGTGAATTCCTCATTTGGAACAAAGAGCTACTTGTTGTTCCTCACATGATTTCTTCTCGGCTTTAGCAATTTCACATCTCTGTTTAAAGTAACTATTTTCAAGGTGGTTGGTTTTGACACAATACTTACAAGGATTAAACACTTCCTTTTTAGGAGCATCATCAAAGGCATCATTGGAAGAGTGATGGGTTGAACCTATAGTATGTGGTACAGGTTTTTTTATTAAAACATTAATTATGATTATTTTTACTATGTGCCATTAGAGATTTGCTATTAGTTAATTGAACATAAGCAATCAATCTATCTTGCTCACATATAAAATCTTCAAAGGAGGTTGATATAGAACCTTTTGACATTTCAATGGCCCTATTCCTATTTTGGATGAAAAAATCAAAGGCAGAAGGTAACTTTTGGTCTACAAGAATAACAAGGGAAGTATAATTTTTCTTGTAATTTTTACCACAATTATTTAGTTTTTCATTATAGGTTTTTATTTAAGCAAGAAATGATGCAATCCTATCAAAATACTTTGGATCTAGCTCGTGAATCTTTTTCTCAAGATAATAAGTAGAAACATCATCAGATTTATCAAATTAAGAAGCTAAAGTATTCAATACCTAAGCCATGATACCTTCATCCTTAATATGTACCCGTAAACTATTTGAAACAATCTGACCGACGAGTCCTCTTGCTTGATCACATTGATATTCCCATATAACTATTTTTAGCATTGGTTGGTTTCATTTGTTCATCTTCAACTAATTGCCATAGATTCTTACTCTTGAGAACACCAATCATATTTCTCTTCTAAGAAATATAGTTAGTACCATTTAACTTAGGAACATAAGCTACTTAAGAAATCATAGTGATGAACAAGAAACTAAACCCTAAGGCAACAAGACAAGAAGCTAAAAATAGAAGAAACAATGAAAAAAACCAGAAATTTCTCATCAATGACAAAACCCAACAATACCTAACCAAAAATATATACAAACCCTCTACAAGATACAACGAAAAGTTGACCTGTAATGACATTTTCACTTCAAAACTGGGTGTACATGATGTTTGTGAAGGCCAATCATGGGGGTATGCACCTTATTTGAAAGTAGGCCATGTATGCACATGCCTTTTATTTCGACAAACTACATACCTATCTATTAAGGACATGTAAATGTACATCTATGAAAGTTGAAGCCGTCTAGATAGAAACCTACAAAACATGAACCATAACTGCAAAAACCATACCTGCCACTAGAGAGATATATTAATAGTAGGTTAGTATATATTGGATTTAAACTTATATCTATAGAAAAAATCAAAGAAAACCTGAAAAAATTCCGAAAAAATTAACGGTGAGTGTTAGGGTTTTGAGAAAAAAAACTCAAACATGTAGAAAAATGTCCATATTTAATGAAAAAACTACAAGGATTTTCTAGATTTGAAGGAAAATCTACTAGATATAGAGGGCACCAAAAAAATTGAAGAACCTGGTGCTTGAAAAGAAATTAAAAAAAAATTACTGAAGAAGGTAAAGCATAGTAACCAACTTTGATAGCATGCTATGTTATCGAGAAATATGCATAAACACACAACAATACATTTACTAACATGTAAATCAATAGCAATAATCTACTAGTCTAGCCTTCTATCCATATACACACCAAATAATCAAATAGTAAGTAAGAGATAAGAGAAAACTAAATAGTACACTAGATATACATGGTAAAACCCCAAATGGGGGAACATCCACAGAAAGGTATTGTCTTCATTATTCTTCATAAATATCCAATCTTACACTTGATCTCCACCACATATGCTTATTACAACTTTACAATAATGTTCACAATAACCTACAATGTTATTATCTAAAGGGTCTTCTTCACCTCTATTATATAGCTAGATGTATGGAAGAATTACATCCCATAATACATGTGGGATAAATGATTTTCCATTTCCTTATATAATTAATGGTAATACGAGAATATTACTCCATGATGCATGTGGGATAACTAATTTTACATAAGATAGAGATAATTATGCCTTTCTTTGCTAGATAAGACATCATAACATCTTACGACATCACACTAGACATCATTGTTAAGATTCCATATGCTAAGCTATATTATCAGCATTCAATTTCAATTTCATAGCAAAAGCATATAGACAAGATCACTAAAAGAAACAATATCACAAGATCAACACAGATTTACCCTGGGAAAACCCTAATGGGAAAAACCCAGCAAAATATTCCTCAATATAGATGTTCAAAAGATAAAAGATAAAACCCCAAACTGATCCTTCTCCTCCTTGCAGCTACAACTCTCTCTCTCTCTCTCTCTCTCTCTCTCTCTCTCTCTCTCTTATGTGCTACACAAGTGAGTGTGAGTGTGTTCAAATGAGAAGCACCTCACCTCTATTTATACTCTTTAGTTCTCTTGACATTTCACTCAACCAAGTCATCCCCACTAAAATTGACTGGGCCGACTTCTCTAAGAGGACTCAAACAACTTAATATTATATTAATTAGGGTGATAATGACTTGAATTACAACGGAGGGGTTTTCCTCATGAACCTTAGTAATTCTCCCGATAGGAACATTGGGGTATAATAAGTAAATACACTTCGAAGTTACAATAATTCAATGCTCCCCCTTAACGAGAAGGGTATTCTACAACATCATCAACAACAACAGTAGGAGAAGGAGAGAGAGAATATTCAAGATCATTAGGGTGATACATCTATAAATCATTGGAAGCTTTTTCATCATCTTATACATATAGTATTCATCTTCAATTTTAGCAGCAACAACACTTTGATCGACAACATCATCATCGCACTCTGATATTTCGATCAGCAACATCATCATCATCATCAACAATACTTTGAGCAACATAATCATCACATTCTGATCTTTTGATCAACAACATCATCATCGTCATCAACAACCTGCAATCCATAATTCGAAGATGAAAGTCTACGGATCACTTTAGGACTTAAGTCCAGGGATGATACAATCCTACCACATTCTCGAGGACCGAAGTCACCAGATACAATTACGGGATAATCAATCCCTATCACTTTAGGACTAAGTCCAAGGATGATGCAATCCTACCACATTCTCGAGGACCGAAGTCACTGGATATAAATACGGGATAATCACTCCCTATCACTTTAGGACTAAGTCCAAGGATGATGCAATCCTACCACATTTTCGAGGACCAAAGCCACCGAATAGAATTTAGGACAAATGTCCAGGGATGATAGAATACTACCACATTCTCGAGGATCGAAGTCACCGGATCAATTTAGGACAAATGTCCAAGGATGATACAATCCTACCACATTCTCGAGGACCGAAGTCACCGGATACAATTTAGGACAAATGTCTAGGGATGATACAATCCTACCACATTCTTGAGGACCGAAGTGACCGGATCACTTTAGGACAAATGTCCAGGGATGATACAATCTTGCTTCTTTCTCAGATACATAAGTATACAGATCACTTTAGGACAAATGTCCAGGGATGATACACTCCCACTACAACATCATTGCTCCCCCTTTTGGGGAAGGTCTTTCCGAAGAACGCCAAGCTTGTCTCGAAAATATTCAAACTTTATTTGAGATGAAGGCTTTGTCAACACATCAACAACTTGTTCATCGATACTCACATACTGGAGCTTTATGGCTCCCTTCTGTATCATATCTCGGGTGTAGAAATACCCGATTTCTATGTGCTTTGAATTATCGTGGAACACTGGGTTCTCCGTTATCTTTATACAACTTTGGTTATCACATAGAATCACTATGGTATCCAACACTAGGTTAAATAAACCCGACATCAGCTTCCGAAGCCATATAGATTCACAACTAGTAGAGCAAGCTACTATATATTCTGCTTCAGCCGTGCTAAGAGCAACACTGGACTGTTTTTTGCTAAACCATGAAATCATAGCAGCCCCTAGACTATAACATCCACTTGATGTACTTATTCTGTTTGAGACACTTCCAGCTCAGTCTGCATCTGTATGTCCATACAATCTGTAGTCATGGTTTCCATTGTAGTATAGACCAAATCTATAGTCCCTTTCAGATATCTCATCACATGTTTTGCAGCTACTAGGTGAACATGTCTAGGTTGAACTAGATACTGACTCAAGGTGTTCACAACAAAACAAATGTCTGGTCTGGTATTTGTTAGATACATCAATGACCCAATAATCTGACTGTATTGAGTCACATCCACTCATTCTGATGATTCATCAGCCATCAACTTCATATTGGTATCCATGGGTGTGGCCATGGATTTACATTCCAACATATCAAATCTTTACAAAATTTCCACTGCATACTTTCCCTGATTGGGAAAGATTCCTTCTGAGTTCTGCCATACTTCTAGACCTAGGAAATAATGCATTAGACCAAGGTATTTCATCTCAAATTCTTCAGCGAGCTTCTTCTTGCATTCTACAATCTATTTGTCATTCCCTGTCAGAAATAGATCATCCACATACAGTAATAGTATGACAGGTTCATTTTCTATAACCTTGAAGTAAAGGTTAGGATCGAATTTACTCTGGGTAAAGTCCAAGCTCATAAGGAAACTATCTATCCTTCCATACCAAGCTCTAGGAGCTTGCTTCAGGCCATACAGGGCCTTCTTCAATTTGCATACGTGAGTCCATCTGTCTTCAACTTCAAATCCTTATGGATGTTCTACGTATACTTCTTCTTCAATCACACCATTCAGGAAGGCTGTCTTCACATCCATCTGGTGTAAGTTCCATTTCATCATGGATGCAAGTGCCATGATAGCTCTAATCGAAGTATACCGTGATACTGGTGCCAATGTTTCTTCATAATCAATTCCCTCTTTCTGAGAGAAACCTCTAGCAACAAATCTTGCCTTGTACTTCTCTATACTTTCATCAGCTGAATGTTTTATCTTGTAGATCCACTTGGAAGATAGCACACTCTTGTATTATGGTTTGAGAACTATATCCCACAAATCGTTCTTCATTATTGACTGGTATTCTTTCGTCATTGCTTCTACCCATTCTTTCTTCTGTACAACTTCTTTGTAGTTTGTAGGTTCTTGATCTACAAGATCACACATCAAATATACATAGTTGGAAAATGGTTTGGGATTCTTGCTTATCCTTATGGAGCCTTCAGGAGCTCCATATCTTTCTGCTTCTTGTATTGTTTCTCTTACCCAAGCAGGATTTCTCTTTCGTGATATCTCCATCGTAGGAGGTTCTTATGGTTCTATCATATCATGATCTTTAGGTGCTTCATCTTTAGGGAGGAATGTAGCCTTTACATTTCTGGGAGGTGCATATTCCTCATACACTTCTTCATGTTGACATTTTCTGGATCTCTTGAGAGCTGCTTCTTCATAGAATGTTACATCTCTACTGATTTCCATGTGATGGAATCCAGGAATGTAAATTCTGAATGCCTTGGATACTTCATAGTATCCAACAAATATTCCCTTATGTCTGGAGGGGTCTAACTTGGTTCTTTTCTCCTTCGGTATATGAACATATACTGGAAAACCAACTATCTTGAGGTGACTTACTTCAGGGTTCTTTCCCGTGAACATCTCTTATGGAGTCTTGAATCCAAGAGCACTGTGAGATATTCTATTCTGTACATAGACAACAGTTCTTGCTGCTTCTGCCCATAGATGCATTGGAATATCTTGATCATATATCATTGTCTTCACTGCCTCCATAATGGTTCTGTTCTTTCTTTCCGCAACACCATTTTGTTGAGGATTGTAGGAAGTAGTTAGTTCCCTCTTGATTCCAACATCTTTACAAAAGGCTTCAAATTATTTTGAAGTATAATCTCCGCCATTGTCTGATTAGAGTGTCTTGATTCTTCTGTCTGAAAGATTCTATATCAAGGCTTTGAATTCCTTGAATTTCTCAAAAACCTTGCTAGTCATCAATAAATGTAATATAGTATTCAAAACCACTCAAAGATGTGGAGGAAATTGGACCACACACATCTGAATGAATCAAATCCAACGTACATTTAGTTTTTGTTTCACTCTTCGGAAATGGATTTTTGATATTCTTCCCTTTCACACATCCTTTGCAAATTCCTTCATGGTTGATATTTAAGTCTGGTAATCCCGTCACTACTTTGTTCACATGAGGTAGTGCTTTGTAATTGATGTGGGAAATCCTTCTATGCCACAGTTCACTAGGTTTAGTGGACTCATGAACAAGGGGTGTTTTTGAATGTCCCTTGAGTTTATACAGGCCTTCTTCTTCTTCACCGATGACAACTACATATTCAATTGACTTTCCTTTGGGCCACATGAGTGCTTGGCCATCTATGAATACAACTCTGAATCCTTTTCTTATCTAAAGCTGAGATAGAAAGTAAATTCTTCTTTAGACCTGGTACATATAAAACTTTCTTCATCTTCAGGGGATTTCCTGAATCAAGATTGTAGCTTGCTTCACCAATTCCTTTGATAGGATATTATTAGTCATCTCCTAGAGATATTTTCTTAGGAGAGTTATTTTCTTCAAGCTTTGATAGAGTTTTCTTTTGCCTTTTCATGTGATTTGAAGCACCACTATCAATAATCCAAGTGTCTTCTCCAGGTGTTACAGACCCAGAGAGTGCAGAGAATAGTCCATACTCTTCTACATCTTCTTCTCTTGCTTGCTTTATTTGAGGTCCTTTTGCTTCTTTTTCTTCATCCTCATCTTCAGCTAGATGTGCATGATGTCTTTTTGTTGTTGTTGTTCCTCTTCTTGTATTCTTGTCTCTTCAAAGGACAATTTCTGGCAATGTGTCCTATCTTATCAAAATGAAAACATTGAAAGTTGGAATAGTCCCTATTGGGGAGACTTTCTCTTGTTCTTTGGAACCTTTCGGGAGGTTGAGACTCCTTGTGGTTTCTCTTCTTGAAGTTGGGTTGGCTCCTTCTTCTCTTGGTATGAGTGGCTAGGGCTTGATCATATTCCTTCAGTAGAGCTTCTCTATTTGCCACTCTAGTCTCCTCTTGAATACAATCTTCCCATACAATATCAAACTTCATGCTTTCCTTTCTAGCACACGTCATTTGGATTAATGACTCCCAGGGTCTAGTGAGACCATTGAGAGCAATCATAACCAGCTCATCTTCATCAAGTTTGTCTCCAATGGCTTCTAGTTGTTCCTTGAACTGGGAGACCCTTGTGAAGTATTCCTGGATGGATTCTCCATGACTCATCTTGGTGCTCTTCAAATGAGCTCTTAGATTCATCTTTCTATTGATGTTTCTTCCTTCATGCATTCTGGATAGGGCATCATACATTTTTTTCAAAGTATTCTTGGATGACACTTGAGGGATCAAGTGATAATTGATAGAGTCAGTAATAATCCTTTGTGCCCTAATCAGATCCTTCTTGTGCTTCTCCTTAGCTTCAGCCTCTTCAGGTTGGGCCAACTTCATCCTTGATATATTTTTCAAGATCATTCTCCTTGAGAATGAGGCCAATTCTATATTTCCATGCTCTCTAACTCTCTATGCCTTCTAGTTTGTCCTCAAGCTTGGTTCTTGGTGCCATCTCGTCAGGAGATCACAAAAAATTGAAATTCTGGAAAATGAGAAACTGATCTTGCCAGGAGATGCGCTTTACTGAGGTGAGTTGTCTGGTGTGCTTAGTTTTTGGAGATCTCAAGTCTTCACCTTTCAAAATTGACTTGCAAGATTCAGCACTGTAGCTTCTAGCAGTTTTCTCATCTAGAAGTCAAACTAGGGTTTGAATTTCCCAGAGATCTACTCCTTCAAAAACTTTGATCTCAGGCTCAGAATATGCGCTCTAGGAGGGCACAAATTTCCATGCAATCAGTTTGTCAAAATTCAAAATTTTTCCCAAAACCTTAATTTCTTGTCGGGAGGAGAGAGAGGGATTTTTCACCTTGTGAAAGCTGTCCTATTCAGGTTAGCTCTGATACCATGCTAAGATTCCACATGTCAAGCTAGATTATCAGCATTCAATTTCAATTTCATAACAAAAGCATATAGACAGGATCACTGAAAGAAACAATATCACAAGATCAACACAAATTTACCCTGGGAAAACCCTAATGGGAAAAAACCAACAAAAGCTTCCTCAATATAGATGATCAAAAGATAAAAGATAAAACCCCAAACTGATCCTTTTCCTCCTTGCAACTACATCTCTCTCTCTCTCTCTCTCTCTCTCTCTCTTATGTGCTATACAAGTGAGTGTGAGTGTGTTCAAATGAGAAGCAACTCACCTCTATTTATATTCTTCAATTCACTTGACATTTCACTCAACCAAGTTGGCCCACTAAAATTAACTAGGCCAACTTCTCTAGGAGGACTCAAACAACTTAATATTATATTACTTAGGGTGCTAATGACCCGACTTACAACGGAGGGGATTTCCTCATGACTCTTAGTAATTCTCCCGATAGGAACATCGAGGCATAATGAAATACAAATGATTCTCCTGATAGGAACATCGGGGTACAATAAGTAAATACACTTTGAAGTTACAATAATTCAACAATCATTACACTACCTATATTAATGTTACACATTCCAACAATTTTAAACCCTAAAAGTGCGATATTTGATTACAAAAGTGTGTTTTTTCAATTCCAAAAGTGTGTTTTTTCAATTCCAAAAGTGTGATTTTTTATTTTAGAAGTGTAATTTTTGAATTATAAGTGTCAATTTTGATTCCAAATGTGTGAATTTCACTCAGAAAAATGTCAAAATATAATTGCAACAATGTGTATTTAAATTTCAATATTTTGATTTGTTTTCATAATGTATATATAATATCTAAATCCAAGTTTAATTTATAATTGTTAACATATTATATTTGTATGTGCATGCATAATATTTCTATGAAATCCATTGCTAAATATATCAATATTGAAGAGATAAAGCAAAACAAGATGGAAAAGTTGTGAATTTCAACTTTGAAAGTGTCAATATCAACCTTTCTAAATTCCAAAATTGGGTTCGATAGGTGGCAATATCCATTTTTAAAATATGATTTTTGAATCCAAAAGGATCAATTTTAAATAATTTTGGTCTCCAAAAGTTTGATTTCGATTATAAAAGTTTGATTTTTGATTCCAAAAGTGAGATTTAAAATTCCAAAAGTGTGATTTTCAATTCCAAAAATGTGAATTTTGATATATAAAAGTGTCAATTTTGATTCAAAATGTGTGAATATCGATTAAAAAAGTATCAATATCTATTTGATACAATGTATATTTATAGTTCAATATTATTTTTCTTAATGTGTATATGATATATAAATCCAAGATTAAGTTATTGTTGTCGACATATTATTTTTGTATGTGCATGGATAATATCACTATGACACCTATAGCTAAATATATTAAGATTGGAAGATACAATAAAATATAAACAAGAGACAACAATCATTGTATAGTTATAGTTTTTAATAAATATTTGAGGCAACATCACTCAAATAAAGTCTTAATCACTAGCTTCATTCCCAGCCTTAAGATTATGCTCCATTTTTCTTATTGTGCATTAATCGCTGCTAAGGCCCTTATTTATTTTTGTTTTTCTCTCCTATGCATTGCACCCTTGGTTGACCATGCCCATATGATGCCATTATAACCAATAAACATATTTTCTTCCAAACCAACAACTCATTATTATTTTTTACTTAGACAATTTTTATATAATTCTTTGTTAATCTTTGATGTTCTAGTTGGATTCCACCACTGCACCTCTACCTTCTAAGACTCAATAGTAGCATCTATATCTCAATAAACACCCTTTTCCATACCCAGCCATAGTGTGTAATCTTGATCTGTTGATTGCGTTATGAGCATGTGTCCCTCTACAACAACAATATTGTTGGAGATAATGGATCTCTAGGCTTGTTACGTAGAAGTCAAACACAACAATCTTCAATTGTAGGGACATTTTTCCTCAAGTATGATTCCATAAATTTATGTGAGGACTTTATCGAATATTTTTTTCTTATTTCCTGCATTTTGGATGTCCATAAATTAGTTTTCCAGGTATCAGTTCTTTGCAAGGGAGTGTCTAGATAATTATATAGTCTTGTAATAAATTATCTTGGGAACCCAATGTTTTCCCCATCCCTTATCAATTCCTTTTTCCCAAAACGAAATATATGTTTATAATCCCTTGTTTGTTTAATCCATATGAAAAGGTCTCCTTAGCTATATATTTAACAATTTAGGTTGCCTCCTTGGAAAGTTTGCACTTCCATTAGGAAAACAATGCCACATACTAATTGGAGGTTACCATTTCGATATCAAATAAAGGATTTATATTGCATAATTAATGTTTATAATCAATGTGATGGAATTTAAAGAATTGACATCCTTTGATACCCATGATCTTGGAGTTAAAATCTAAGAGGTGAGGTTCCACAAAATTATTGAAGTAACAAAATTCATTAATTAAATATGGGATATAGGAATTGTGATCCTCACTTCCTATATGTGTCAATCATATTTTTCCATCAATTTAGCTGATAAAATATTTGCAACAATAATATTGGTGGAAATTTTCTATTTAAACTACAAAAGTTTGTATTATTAACACTTATCTAATGTGGTTGCGTATTATCTTCCCTATAGAGCAAACATTTTTTGTTGCAGAAATGTAACTGCAGAAGATATTCTATTTTGTATTATTATTTTTATTACCTCTTTCGGAGATGTTGTTCCTCTGATTAGGGATGTAATTGATGTAATTAGTCATGTAAAGTCTTGAGGTAAAACCTTCGTTGTAAGTCGGCTCAGTAGTACCCACAAAAGTATTATTAAAATGTATTTTTGAGTTCCCAAGGCAAGTTGGCCTTGATTGGGAGGAGAAGTCATCCCTGATGGGTGATTAGGCTTCTTTACTAATCAGTATAAATAGGGGAGGTTCCTCACTCATTTGGACACACACGTAACTCAAGCAGTTGCGCTAGAGAGAGAAGAAACAATCCATCTGGAGGAGAGGAAGCAGTCTAATCTTGTTCTTTGGAACTTACACTGTACTTGGGTGAAGTCTATATAGAGGAATTTTTGCTGGGTTTTCTTCCCCATCAGGGTTTCCCAGGATAAATATTTGTGGTATATTTTGTTATGTTGTTCTTTTTATTATTTTGGCGATCCTTTGTTCTAATTGAATAGAAAAATTAACATGGTATCAGAGCCAATATGAAAGAAGACATTGTACAACAACTCATCCTGCAATTCAACAATCTAGAGTTCACTATTATGGAGACCTCCCTCCACAGATCAACCAGAAAAGAAGGTCCATTCAACTCTCCCTAGGAGGGTGCATATTTCTGTCGAAGCAATTTTTCATTGTGTGGATTTTCACTTTTTGACCTATCACTGCTGCCGGGAGAAACTAGGGCATCATATTTTTCAAGGTTCTATCCACAGATTCCAAAAAAGAAAGATACAATCTATCTCGCCTTAGGGAGGCGTATATTTTTATCATCTCAGATATACAAGTGATAACAGCTCGAAAATTAGGGTTTTCTAGTCAAACCTTAGGTCATCCTGAAGCTGGTTCCAGAAAAAGTCCTCAAACTGGTAAGTACTATCTCCTATCTTTCCATTTGAGGTTCTCATTCATTAAAAGATGACAAACAATACCAAGCTAGATGAAAATATTGAGGGAGTAGAGAATTTCAGAGGATGGAAGTATAGAATTATGCTCATCCTTGAAGAGCATGACCTATATGGATACATCAAAGAAGAGGTCAATGAACCAGATGGAGAAGAGGAAAAATCCAAGCAAAAGAAGGATATGATCAAAGTCAAGAGGATCATACCTAACTCTATTAAGAATCACTTGATCTCCCAAGTGTCCTCAAATAATACTCCAAAGGAAGTGTTTGATGCACTAACCAATATGTTTGAAGGGAAAAACATTAACATGAGAATGACCTTGAGAAACCAACTCAAGGGTGTGAAGATGCAAAAGGAAGAAACTATGCAGTCATACTTCTCTAGAGTATCTCAAATCAAAGAACAATTAGAAGCCATTGGTGACATGGTAGAAGAAGCTGAATTTGTGATGACCACTCTAAATGGTCTTCCAAGAGAATGGGATTCCTTCATCAGATGAATATGTGCTAGAGAAAAGCTAACCAAATTCAGAAAGCTATGGGAGGAATATTTACAAGAAGAAGGAAGGTTAGTAAGTAAA
The DNA here is from genome assembly GCA_001517045.1 of Pseudotsuga menziesii. NCBI lineage: Eukaryota > Viridiplantae > Streptophyta > Pinopsida > Pinales > Pinaceae > Pseudotsuga > Pseudotsuga menziesii. Next base: position 965,520 of record LPNX011176433.1, read on the forward strand.
CAAGAGACGTTAAATGAAGATGAAGATAAAGCTCTAGCTGTGCATACAAAGAATGGAAGAAATAAAAAGAAGGATCGAGGATCTCCAACAAGTAGATCACTAGAACTCAAAGAAGGTAATAAGTTTAAGAAGGGTTACTCATTCTATGAATGTTATACATGTCATAAGTTAGGACATATCTCCAAAAAATTTCCACTTAACAAAAAAAAGTTCAAAAAGAAGAACGAAAAGTTCCATGCCCATGCAACCGAAGAAAATGAATCAGATGAAGAGAGGAACAGAGAGAATGAAGACTCTAATGAAGAATATGTCTTGATATCAGCCCTCATAGGATCAACCTCTCATGGAAGTGATACTTGGCTCATAGATAGTGGTGCTTCCAAACATATGACAGGTCACAAAGATTCTCTCTCATTCCTCACTCATAAAGATTATCCACACAAAGTACATCTTGGAGATGACTATCAATATCCTATCAAATAAATGGGAGAAGCTTCCTACAAGTTGAAATTGGGTAAGTTCATGAAAATGAAAGAAGTCTTATATGTTCCAAGTCTAAATAAGAATCTTCTTTCTATATCAACTCTAGACAAGAAAGGCTTCAGAGTTTCCTTTGTAGATTATGAAGTTCTTATGTGGCCAAAAAGGAAAAACTATAGATGATGCAGTTGTAATAGGTATTGAAGAAGGAGGGTTCTACAAACTAAAAGGGAATACATTCACAACTTGCATTATCAGTCCATGTGAACTATGGTTTAGAAGACTTGCTCATGTAAACTACAAAGCATTACCAATTAGTAACAAGTCTACTAGAAATCCATATCAACAATGAAAGGGTATGCAAAGGATGTGCTTAAGGAAAAAAAATCAAGAATCCATATCTAAGCAGTAATAGTAAATCAAAAGGGATCCTAGAGATTGCCCACTCAAATGTGTGCAGATCAATGTCAACTACTTCCTTAAGCAGGTATGTCTATTATGTTTTTATTTATTGATGACTACTCTCGTAATACTTGAATATATTCCTTGAAAAGGAAAGATGATGTATTTGAAAAGTTCAAAGAGTTCAAAGATCTTGTGGTATGGCATTCATTTGCAGACATTGTGGTCCTGCATTCATTTGTGGATGATCCAACATATTTTGATGTTGTGGGTGATTTCGCATTAAGTTGCGATGTTGTGTTTATTGCAGGTGATGTGATGCGACAAGATGTGATTCTCTTGATGATGTGATACTCATGATGATGCAACGAGATGTGATGCTCGTGATGACGCGACGAGATGTGATGCTCGTGATGATATGTGATTCTTGTGATGATGTGACAAGATGTGATGCTCGTGATGATGCGATGAGATGTGTTTCTCATGATGATGTGACGAGATGTGATGTTAGTGACGATGCGACGAAATGTGATGCGACGAGATGTGATGCTTGTTATGATGCATTGAGATACAACGCTCGTACAAATGTGTTCATGATATGATGATCGAGATGTGATGCTATGTGATGGAGATAGTCCATGGATAATGATAAGTTTATATAGGTGTGAAAACTTCCTAGGACGGTATAGGCTTACCAGTCAATTGTACAAATGTGTAGTTATGTTATAGAATACCTTCCTTGTTAAGGGAGAGTGTTAAAGAAATGTAACTATGGAAGGTATTCTATTTTGTATTATTATTTTTATTACCTCTTTCAGAGATGTTGTACTACTGATTAGGGATGCCATTTATGTAATTGGTCATGTAAAGTAATGAGGTAAAACCTTCGTTGTAAGTCAGGTCAGTAGTACTTGCAAAAGTATTATTAAAATGTATTTTTGAGTCTCCCAAGGCAAGTCGGCCCTATTGGGTTATTAGGATTCTCCACTGATCTGTATAAATAGGGGAGGCACCTCACTCATTTGGACACACACAGAAATCAAGAAATTGTGCTAGAGAGAGAAGAAACAGTCCATCTGGAGGAGAGGAAGCAGTCTAGTCTTGTTCTTTGGATCTTACACTGTACTTGGGTGAAGTCTATATAGAGGATTTTTTTTCTGGGTTTTCTTCCCCATGAGGGTTTACTATGATAAATATTTGTGTTCTCTTTTGTTATGTTGTGCTTGTTATTCTTTCAGTGATCCTTTTTTTTATTTGAATAAAAACTTAACACTTTTTTCATAGGACTCATATTATAATAGATCTTCATGCAATGGGTGGTTTGATGTTTGTAAAATACTTCCATATTGATTCACCATTGGTTCTTCATGATCCTTTTGACATTTAGTTAATGAATTTGTAGTGAAGTTTGAACCCATATACAAAATTAAAGATTGAAGTGGCCAAAGTACCTGGTCTTGTGTTCATGTGTCAGTATACCAATAAAATAAATAGGGATATTCATGACATTACTAATAGAATTTTCCTTCTTAACCAACGTTGGTATATAATTCTTTAACTTATCCATATTTTCATGTGCAATGATCAAGTATGTGCTTGGAATCTCTTCTAAAGATAATCTGTGGGCATAGTACACATAGTGACAACTTGTAATATAATGATTATGTGTTTCTTGAACTACTCACAATCATTCTACTTCAGTTGGATTAGTAGTGGCCCTAAGTTTTTTCACGATTGAAATGCAAAGAAGTTGTTCTTTGTGATTGCAACATTTGAAAATTGATTTCTCATCACTTTGCTAAAAATGGGTTGTGACACTAGAGGAAGACCAATCCGCTAGATGAACATGTTAGTAATCATTTTGAAAAGTGAACCATGGGAGATTATATGAAATTAATTTGAGAGGTTCCCTTGTTCCATCTTTGTGGAAATTGAACCCAGTGATAGATTAATTTTACTCACAACAATTATCAATTGATCATGCAAAATCACTCACAAAAGAGACTGAATATGGAGCTGAACACTAAACTGTATTAACTCAGTGTACAATAGCCAACCCTGTAATAACATAGGCTGCAATATTAAATAATTACATAGGAGATTCAATTGCATGAGGAGGCACATCGAATCTAGTCAAAAGCAGGCTTACCAAAAATAAGCAAATCCCCCATAGGTGTAAAAGCTGATCCCAAGTCTGTCATGGAGCTCACGAATTGGAAAAAAGGCTTAGGAAAGCTAAAGAGTGATGGAATGACAACTCATACATGCTTTTCCAAGGAGAAAAGAGAGGAGGATGTGTAGGACAAAAAACCAGTCAACCTCACCTAGTCAAGCTTTTCCTTTTGCCTTAAAACACTGAAAAAGCAGATAGGCGCCTAGGAGGCCAGGAATAAAGCAGATTTGATTCCTTTAGCTCTCCAAAGTGCTACATGGGTCAAATATGGAAAGTTTGACCATTATAGATAGGCAAATGACAACTTGCACAAGGTGGGACACATGAACTAGGAAAATAAGACAAAAATAATGAAATTAATGTCTAAGGTAGCTAACTATGGGTTGATTATTCTAACACCCCCCCTTAAGCCTGAATTATGAGTAATATATCAGAAAATTATAGGGCCTAGAAACAAGGCTTATTCACCCTTTTACATACTGCATGTCCATACAACCAAGGAAAGCGGAAAAAACCACATGGGAAAATCCTCCCTTAAACATGGACTGTAAAACAAAATCTAGAAATCTTGTCTTCACTCATGCTTCACAGCATGATCAACAATCCCCAGCAGTGATTTGAGATTACTGAAGGTCTTCTCACAAAATTCTTTGGTGAAGATATCAGCTACTTATTCTGAAGATGAACATAAGAGTAGGTGAATGGTGCCATCATGCACAAGCTCTCTGATGTAGTGCATATGGATCTCAATGTGTATGGTTCTCTACTTCTGAACTGGATCTTTGCAGATTCGAATGGTACTCTGGTTATCACAGTAAATGGTAGTTGAGTACTCTGGTTCGAAGCCACACTCTCCAAGTAATCCCTGCAACCATAAACATTGAGTTGCTGCATTAACAACTCCTCTGTACTCTGCTTCTGTAGATGAGAGTGCAATGGCACTCTGTTTCTTGCTTGACCAGCTGATTGGACCTTCTGCAAGCATGAACACATATCCTGATGTGGAATTTCTATCTGTGCTATCACCTGCCCAATCACTGTCATTAAACCCAATCAACTCAAGATCAGATTTAGCTTTATAGAAGATCCCATGTGTCCTTGTTCCTTGAACAAAGTTAAGGATCCTTTTGGCTGCTTTCCAATGGATCTCTTGAGGCTGATTCATGAATCTAGAAGCCACACTTACTGCATAACAAAGATCAGGTCTAGTATGTGCAAGATACAACAAACATCCAATCAATTGCCTATACAGTGTATTGTTTACCATAGGTGAAGAATCAGCTTCTTCCAGCTTCACTCCTGAAAGGAAAGGAGTCTTGCTTGCTTTGCAATCCTTCATTTTGAATTTGTTCAGCAAATCCAAGGCATACTTGGAATGGTGCACCTTGATTCCAGCTTTGGTTTGAGCAATCTCAAGCCCCAAAAATTGACTTAAGAGCCCCAAATCTGTCATGGAGAAGGCTTGGTTCATTGCACCCTTCAAAGAAGCAATCTCATCCATTGAGATTCCTGTAATGAGAAGGTCATCAAAATATAACACAATGATCATTAATGAACCATTAATTAACTTCAAATAGACATTTGTATTTGATTTGTACCGAACAAAATTCAGTGATAGCAAGAAGCTATCAATCTTAGCATACCAAGCCCTAGGGGCTTGCTTTAGCCCATACAATGAATTTCTCAACCTACACACAAGAGAAGGGTTAGAAGAAAATCCTTGAGGCTGCTGCATGTATATCTCTTTAGTGAGATCTCAATTCAGGAAGGCACACTTTACATCCATGTGATGTACCTCCCATTGCTTTGAGGCTGCAATGGCTAAGGCTAGCCTGATGGAGTCCATCTTTGCCACTGGTGCAAAGGTCTCATTGTAATCTATGCCATGAACCTGTGAGTAGCCCTTGGCTACCAATCTTGCCTTGTACTTCAGAGGTGAACCATCAGCAGCAAATTTGGTCTTGTAGACCCACTTACACTAAACTAACTTCCTCCCTGGGGGAAGATCCACTAGCTCCCATGTGTTGCTCTTCTGGAGTGAGCTGAACTCCTCCTTCATGGTTGTTTGCCATCTTGGATCTCCTACTACTTTTTCATATGTTTGAGGATCAGAATCCACCATCAAATAGCATTTTTCAGCAAACATAGGATCCTTCATGCACAGACCACTCTCAAATTGAGATCTAGTCCTCCTTGGGTCATTGGGATCCCCAGCTAGCTCTCCTGCTGCATGTAGTGTCTTGGCTGCCCATTTTGGCCTTGTAGGGCTGTTAGGTTATGCAATAAACTCATCACCATCAGACATATCAGAATCAACATGTTCAACAAACTCTTTACTTACTTCCTGAGGTTCAGGTGGAGAAGAGGCTTCTCCAACTTCCACTGCTGCAAGGGGTTCTTCTTCAAACTGAACACACCTTTCAATGAAGGCTTTGTTTGTGCTCAAATTTATTAACTTGTACCCTTTTGAATATTTAGAGTACCCAACAAATAGGCACTCTTGGATTTGTGGCTGCAAAGCCTTCCTCTTCTTTGTTGGAATTCTAGCCCAAGCCTTTGAGCCAAAAATCCTGAAATGGGTCACATCTGGCTTGTGCCCACTCCATGCTTCGAAGGGAGTCATACCATCAAGCTGTTTATGAGGCACCCTATTCTAGATATAGGCTTCACAGTTGATAGCTTCGCCCCAGTACTTTGGTGGCAAAGTTTTGGCCTCCATCATGCATGTTGCCATCTCCTTCAGTGATCTGTTCTTCCTCTCTGCAACACCATTCTGCTGTGGTGTGTAGGAGATAGAATGCTACATATGAATACCTGCATCTGAACAATAATCAATAAACTCAGACTTGAAATACTCACCACCATTTTCATATCTGAGGACCTTGAGTTTCCTCCCAAACTGGTTTTCAACCAAAGCCTTAAAGACTTTGAAGAGGCCAAAAACTTCAGACTTGTGTTTCAGGAAGTAAACCCAGCAATACCTGGAAAAGTCATCTATGAAAGTCAATGCATATTTGGCCTGAATCATGGACATATGAGGGAATGGGCCAGCAACATCACTGTGGATCAGCTCGAGGGGTGCAGAGGTTCTCTCGACTAGCTCTCTCAAATTTATGCTCTAGGTGTTTTCCTAGGATACAACCTTGGAAGAATCCTTTGGAAAATTTTATCTATGGCAACCCTATGACCATCTCCTCTTCAATAAGATCATAAAGATACTTGTAATTAAGGTGGCCAAATATTTCATGCCAAATCTTGCTAGCCTCATTAGCATGAAGCAGAAGAGCAGAGGGGTTTGAGTAGGGTAGGAAGTGTGAGAACATGTATACCTTTTGAGCATGATTTGCAACTCCTTTTGCAATGAATCTAGCACTTGAGATCTCTGTGATCTCAACTTCATCAGGGGAGAATATGACCTTCTTAGGAGACCCAGTGTGAGTCATCTGATACATTGATAGGAGGTTGGAGGCAAGACTAGGCACATACAACACATTGCTGAACTGACCATGATCAAGATCTATCCTTCCTTTGCCTAAACTTTCAGTGAGAGAGTCATCTCCCAGTACTATTAATGGTCCTTTCAACTTGTCAAGTGAGGAGAAGGCCTCCTTGGTTGAAACCATGTGTCTTAAGCTCCAGAATCGATGATAAAACTGGGTGAGCTTGATGTGCCAGCAACTAGAGCATGAACTCTCTCTTTGTCTTCTGAACTTGATCCTCCTTCCCTCTTCTTTGAGCTGTCTGGAAGGGAGATGCCATTCTTCTCCAGGAGTTGGGTCAGCA
>LPNX011176433.1:979754-1028185 GCA_001517045.1 Pseudotsuga menziesii
GCATAACTAGGTGGGGACATCGAGTGAGGCCTCGACATAGCCACCCAGGTATTTGATCCCAATACCTTGTGCTAGCATAAACAACTCTCAACCACTTGAGCTAACCCATCAAGATTATAAACATATATATATGTTTTTAATTCTTTTTTTTTTGTTTTTTTATAATGTTTTTTTTTTCAAATTGGGGGAGGTTGATTCTAGGAATTGTCTCCAAATATGGTTTTTATTTTTATTTTTTTTCAATTTTTTTTCAATTTCGAAAATGTTAACTCGAAAGAAAGAGGGCGCAACTGGTAACAACCCCTTTCGATTTGGAGGTCAATTTTAAGGAATTTACCTAAAACAATCTTGATTGTCAAGGACATGATTTCAAACAAGTTGTAGTTTTCACATAAAAAATATGATACTGAGAGCACAAATTTTGGATTCAATGGTCAATTTCAAGGTTTTTGTTTGCAACTTTACAAAAAATTAAGATCATGGTGGAAACAAGTTGTAATTTTGACCTTGAAAAAAAAGGCATGCTATTGGTAGCACCACTTTTTGATTCATGTGTGTTTTTTTATCTTTTTGAACCAAAAACTTATGGGTTTTTAGAGCTTAATTTATCATTTTGATGTCACAATTCTTGCCTAGTTGGTAATAATGTTTGTATATATACCTATTGATGCATGAGGAAATTGAATATCACCATTAAAAATTTAGAAACATTTATAATGACACAATCATGCTTGATATCACTATTATGCAAAAGTACTCCTTCAACAAATTTTAAACAATTAAAATATAGGTCAACATAATGTTCAAAACCCAACATTCAAAAATACATTTTTTAATAATCTATAATAACAACAATACCACCACAAATCAATACAATTCAACTAAATAATTTATAAATTAATTAAAAATCAAAACATATAAACTATATTTTACCATAAAAATATAATAAATGTAATAAATAAACATATATGGATATAAATTAAATGAATATAAAAATCATAAGTTACTATAACTTTTTAAAGTTAATGTGCTCTTCCATGTTTTTTTGCAAATGTTAAAAGATACTTTAATAAGACTTTAACATTAAATTGAATAAATTGATAGAAATTTATTCCATTCTAATAAAACGAAAGGGTCAAATGACCCTTATGTTTTACATGATGATGATAGTATAGTCGATGAAATATTGGTTGACCATTCAATATTGTAGTCGTCGAAGTAGAATGTTAGGGTGGATGAAGGGTCATTCGTCCCTTCCTTGGGCTACACTGGATGAAAATGGTATTTTGGAGGAAGGATTGATCGACATTTTCTCAGGTTTCTATAAGAAAACAAAAATAAGGTAGAGGAAGTGTTAAATAGCTATTCCAAGGGTTATTTGTGACAAGGAGATGCCACTCAAACCTTCTTTGGGATCTCTGTCAATGACAATTCTATGTTGGAGGAAGATTTGGATAAACCTTTCATATCTTACCCATGATGGAATACTTTGGTGTAGTAAGGGTTGATGCCAATACCATCATCAATAATGGTTACCCTTCTCCATTCCCTGCCCATGAGAATTAAATATAGATGAAATGATTGATTGACTTTTCTATGAGAAATCCATTTATGGGAATTTTATGGTCGAGAAAGTGTTAGTCAATAAGCTCCCAGGACCCTCGTTGACACGGATATTATTATGGAAAAATGGTGAGGTGAGTTCTAATTGATCTACCACTCTATGGCAATTATATGTGAAAGGGAAGGTTAACTGACCCTTCACTAAGATGCCCCTCCATGAGAATACCATGTAGGAGAAGAGTTGGTGACACTTTCCCATGGTCTCCTTTTGACAAAAAGAATTACCGAGGAAGGCTTGTATGGCCCATCTTATGAATACCCCTCTAAGCCAATACATCATTCAAGTATGGTTGACTGACCCTTATCCATGCCTCACCCATAAGAATTATAACAACCTCTTCCATCATTTTGTCCAACAAAGGGGGGATATGAACAAATTATGTGCTTCTAAATTTCTCCCAATGGCCATATTACGAATTTATAAAAATTTACAATGCGTGTGCATATGCATAATATAAACAAATAAAAAATAACTCTATCCACACACACAACACACACATTTACAAGCATAATTATCAAATACATCATAACAAAATCATTGCACATAAAATACAAAGAGAATACTTATCTCAAATAATGAAGATCCAAGCAACTGGCTGTGTAAGAGAAATTTTCCACCCAAACATAGTAAATTTTTCCAACATATATTATTTATGTTGAGAGGCCACCCCTAAGCTGGGTTATGAGGCCATGAGGGAGAAGGACACACCTACAAGCTTCTGTCTCTCAACCCAAAACTGATTCTGCTCTCTATGCTTAACTAAATTCTCATACAGATCTCTATAGTGATCACTCTCAACCATCATAGCCTTGGATCCAAAACTAATTTTCGCACACAACACCTTTCTAGGCTTAGGAATCCCCTTCACTGATAAATGGTTTCTTGAGGCGATTGTTTCCTTGGGCGATCCATTTTTCTAGGTTCTTACTAGTGTGTGGATAGAAGGAATCCAACCTGTTGTATGCTTTGGGAGAACCACATGTAACCTTAATTCATGGATTCTCAAGCATGCAACAATACCAAAACTTATTGGGTAAAGGTTCCTAACTCTCACAACCTCAACACTCACCTACAACCATATCTTTTCCCTTCAAATCCACAACTTTGGTTTCAAATTAAAATTTCACAGTTATACACTATTTGCTAATTGGTAATGGTTTGAACATCATCAAGTAGAGACTCTACGAAGTGTAGAATCTTACATGATAATAGAAACATGAGTGAATGACTCTAGAATATAGGAGGGAATGGTGAAAATACAATTGACATAACTTCTGACCATAGAAGAAAAGGACTCTTACAAATTTCATAAAAGGATATTCATCCCATGCCTCCATAACTAGATGAGAGGACTTTCTTGACCAACCTCACACAAGTAGAAAATGATTGACTTTAATAGTGAAACAGTATTAATTGGCTCATTTAAAGCACATGGAAGTAATTAGATGAGTTCTAAGGTTGACGCTTGGAAATAGATGATTTAATCTCCCATAGGTCCCCTTTCATCTTCCTCTCTAGGGGAATAATATCCCCTTTAGTTCTCTTTACACATCCATCTTGGACCATTTTATTATTTTCCAACACAATATTTACATAGCATTTGAATTGGCATGATAAGCCAACCATACTTTCCAATGAGAAATATTTACATCATACATGCCTATCCCTTCACTAGTCGAGCCTTGGACTTGAGCTCCGCACTAGGAATCCATAATTGCATATTTAAATCATTTACATAATTTGATTATACATTCCAAATGAAAAATGGGGTTATTACAATCCCCCCCCTTGGAATAACACTGTCCTCAGTGTTTACTCAAATCAAAACAAAAATGGGTATGCCTCTCTCATTGCATCCTTCATCTCCCATGTAGCCTCATCGGGACCAAAGTGATTCCATTGCACCTATTTTGATGGACCAGTTCCGAAGAAATGTTACCTTCTTTTCAATAATGCATAGTGGCTTGGTTTGGAACTCTCCCTTGAGTTCCACCTAGAAAATTTGAATCGATCACATGGTTAGGATCATGTACATATTTCTTAAGGAAAGAAACATGAAAAAAATTATGAGCTATAGTGTTAGAAGGAAATTCAATTCTATATGCAATTATCCCTATCCTCTCAAGCATTTCAAATGTCCCACGATCTCTTGGTGATAGCTTGGCACAAATTCCAAGCTTCAAGGAACTTTTCCTTGGCCTCACTTTGAGGTAAACATGATTCCCAACATTTAATTCCCTATGCACCCTGTTCTTATTTGCATATTTTTTTTTCCTATCTTGGGTTGTATTCAAAATTTTCCTAATCTTTTGCAACCTCTTATTCCATTTCCTTAAGCAATTCTGGCTCAAGTATAATTATGTTTACTATATTTTCCCAAGTTAGTTCCCTACACTTTTTTCCATAAAATGATTCAATTGGACTCATCCCTTAAATGACTCTTGTTGCCCATTGTTGTATGAAAACTCTACCAAGTGTAGATAATCTTCCCACTTAGAAGGTTTTTCCATCACATACATGTGTAGCATGCCTTCAAGCACTTGATTTATTCTTTCTATTTGTCCATATGTATGTGGATGGTAGGAAGTGCTAAAGTTTAGCTGTGTACCCAAATATGCAAAAATACTTCTCCATAAATTTGAAATACATTTTGTATCACGGTTGGATACAATTGCTTTAGGTAACCCATACAATTTGAATATTTCTTTCATAAATATTTTTGCTATATCATCATCCTTGTAATTAGATTTAATTGGAATAAATTTTTGTTTCGTTGGATAATTTATCCACCACAACCATGATGGAATCATGTTGCCTCATTGTCATTGGAAACCCTATAATAAAATCCAGAGTTACCACTTTCCATTTCCATTCTAGAATTGGTAAAGGCTACAATAATCTTTCTAGGAATTGATGCTCAACTTTCACTTGTTGGCATTTCATTCACTTGGAAATGTACTCAACAATACACTTCTTCATTCATGACCAAAAATATGGTTTCCTAGATGTAGAAATTGTTTTCTGGTATCTTGGGTGACTAGAATATGACATTTTATGGATTTCATCCATCGTAATTTTCCTCAAGTCAGACACATTTGGAATACACATTTTATTTCTATAGGTAAGAAGTCTAGCATCTTCTAAACAATAACCTTTATACATATTTTCTAAATTTTGCTGTTGTAATTTGTCTTTTATTTCCACATATAACTCATCTTCAACAAGAGAATGAATAATTTGCTTCCTTAAATTTGATTGGAAAAATCTAATGGATGCCACATGTATTGCATGTAATTTTGATCTCAAAATCAAATTTACATAAAAAGCTAGTGGTTGATGCACTCAAATCCACTCACCTTGAGACAATGTCAATTTGCGATTTTTCCCGTCTCTTGGTATTCTCATACCAAGGATTTTCTTTGGAAAACCCAAATCCTTCATCGCAAATGATTTACCTAGTTTCCTTTTGAGCACATTTATATCCTGCATGTTAGACCCTACAACAAGCATGTCATCCACATACAATAACACGATAATATATCTTCCATTATCTAGCCTCTTGAAATAAACACAGTGGTCAGAATAGAATCTACTATAACCATGTTCTGTCATAAACTTAACAAATTTTAAATACCACTTCCTTGGAGCTTTCTTAAGGCCATACAATCTCTTCTTCAACCTGCAAACCAAATTCTCCTTCCCTTTGAACTCATACCTTTTGGTTACTGCATATAAATCTCTTCCTCCACATCCCCATGAAGAAATGTTGTTTTTACATCTAAATGTTCAAGATGTAAATCTTCTACTGCCACTAGACTTAAAATAGTCATAATTGAAGTCATTTTAACAATAGGAGAAAATATTTCATCAAAGTCTATACCTTTCTTTTGTGCAAACCCCTTTACAACAAGTCTATTCTTGTATCATTTCTTGCCTCCATATTCTTCCTTAAACCTATAAACCCATTTATTCTGCAATGCTATTTTTTTTCTGCAGGAAACTCAACCAAATCCCAACTATGGTTTCTTACCAATGATTCCATCTCCTCATTCATGCCTTGCTCCCACTTCTTTTTAGTTTCCACTTGCATTTCCTCTTCATAACATTTTGGTTCACCATAATCAATCATCAATAAATAATACAATGAAGGAGAGAATCGTTTAGGGGGTCTACTTAACCTAGTATATCTTCTTACATTTACAGGAGTTTGAGGTACCTGTTTTTGTTCTTGATTTTCGGGTGCCTTTGGAACTTCATTTTCTTTGATTTCATCAAGAACCGTGTACTCTGTGTTTTCCTTTTCCTCTTTATTTCCCTGCAACTGATCTTTGTACATAACCTTTTCATTGAATACTACATCTCTACTCCTAATGATTTTGTGATTTTCATAATCCCATAAGCGATAACCAAAATCATTAACCCCGTATCCAATAAAGTTACATTTCTTGGATTTAGCCTCAAGCTTTGTTCTATTTTCTTTATCAATATGGACAAATGCTTCACAACCAAAAGTTCTCATAAATGAGTAGTTTACATTTTTACTTTTCCATGCTTCCTCTGTAATCCCACCATCCAAAGCGCTCGAAGGCCCTCTCTTTATTAAGTAAACAACAATATATATAACATCAACCCAAAAATGTAAGGGAAACCCCTCATGAAATCTCATACACCTTGCATGCTCCATGATTGTTCTATTCATCCTTTCTGACACACCATTTTCTTGTGGTGTTCCAGGGACTGTCTTCTCTTTGCGAATCCCATTGTATGAACAATAACTATAAAACTTCTTGCTGTAGTAATCACCTCCATAATTATATCTGAGACATTTCAACTTTTTTCTTGTCTCATTCTCAACCAAATCTTTCCACTTCTTAAAAGTAGAAAACACATCATATTTTTTTTCTAATGCAATAAACCCAAGTTTTTCTAGTTGCATCATCAATAAACTGTAACATAATAATGAGATCCATTAAGAGATTGTACCTGAGCCGGTCCCCAAACATATCTTTGCACAAGCTCTAACTTCTCACTCTTCTTATGTTTACCAACCCTGAGAAATCTGACTCTCTTTTGTTTTCCATAAACATAGTTCTCACAGAATTCCAAACTTACCTGCTTCAGAACTAGAAACAATTTTCTTGAGTGAAGAATCTGCATCCCCTTCTCACTCATGTGGCCAATCCTATGATGCCACAATTTTGCACCTGTTTCTGTGGAATCTACGGAGATAGAATAATCAATATTATGAGGACATAAATACAACGTACCTATCCTATCTCCTTTTTCTATTACCAATGCTCCTTTAGTGATCTTCCACCACATTTTTTAAAACGTAGACAAACAACCGCTATGTACCAACTGCCCTGTTGAGATCATATTTCTTTTCACAGCATGAATATGCCTTACATATTTTAGCATCCATCCATTTCCATTATTTAACATAATTTGTACCTTACCCATTCCGACAATTTTACATTCATCATCCCCCAATTAGACATGACCAAAATCACCTGGAACATAATCATGAAAGAGTTTCCTTATATGGGGTGTAGAATGACATGATGCCCCTGAATATACTACCCATTAATCACCAGTATTATATAATGCAAGAATCAAAGAATCTTGTAACACATCACTTGCTACATTTGCTTCCTGAGTAGTCTCTTGCTCCTCGTCTCCTTTCTTCTTTGGAGCTATGTTGTATTTCTTCAGATGTCCTCTCTTACCACAGTTCCAACACTCTATCTTTCCAAATATAGACTTGGATCTGCCCTTTCTAGAATTGTTGCGATTACCTGGGATCCTTCCTCTCTCCCTTTGTCTTCCCCTTCTCTCCATGGTCAATGCATTACTTGATGTCTCACCTGTTTTTTTATTCTCATTTCCTCACTAAGAATAACACCAACAATATCATCAAATTTAAGAGTGTTTGAACTAGGGACATAGTAACTTACAACCATGAAAAAGCTATTCCAGCTTTTTGAAAATGAGCATAGGATTAAAAGAGCCCCAAGCTCATCATCAAAGTTCACTTTTACAAAACTTAACTAGATAGTAATCATAATAAACTTATTTAAATGGCCAACAACAGATCCACCTTTTGATATCTTCATATTAAATAAACACATCCTTAAAAATACCTTGTTGGAAGCTGAGGGTTTTTCATAGAGCTTAGCCAATGCACTCATCAAACCCTCCGTTTTCTTTTCTTTCGAAATATTAAAATCCACCGATGAATCCAGGAACAAACGTATTGTTCCCAATTCCTTTCTATCAAGAACCTCCCATTCTTCATCCTTCATAGCCCTTGGTTATTTTGTTTTTTTGCCCAACAGTAGGTATAGATACTTCTGGTACATATAGTCCTCCATTTGCATCTTCCATAAATGCTAGCTTTGGTCGTTAGATTTCTCCACTCTAAACTTTCCTTCTTCTTCCATTGCTCCCACTCTAACCAGGAACCGTTGTTTCCTGTGAGTTTACTAGCCAAATAGACCTTTGGATTTGCTACCAATTGTTAGAAAAAAGGATTGCACAAAAAAAACAATTAAACAATATGCAAATATTAAACACATTACAAGAGAGACTCATATATAACGTGGTTCACCCAAGATGGGATACGTCCACACAAACATTTCCAGTCCTTTATTATTATACCATCCAACAAAATGAAGGGATACAACATGCAACAACCCCGTTGCACTTCCTCTTCACTCTCTCATAATCTCTCACACAATCACATATAATTTGTTTACAATGCTTCAATACAATACATTACACTATACAACTGTATTACAATGCATTCCTTTTATAGGGGAATTACCATGGGAAAATACCACGGGCCACCCAATACCATGGGCCCGCAAAGTGTTGGTAAAAAAAACATCCCTAAAAATTCTTTTCGGGGGCCCACTGGCCCTTGACCCCCCAGACGGAGGGGGGGATGGTCACCCCTAGGCCCTTGCAAGGGGATCATACCCCCCCCCTCCCCCCCACACCCCCCTGCTGGGATGAGTGTACAGTAAAAATGGGGTCCAAACACGACTGAACAATAACATCTTTGAATTTGGATGATCATGATACACAACCAACAACTTGTTCATGCAAATATTACATGGATGTGGTAAATTCCTCTCCATCAACACTCCTTATACTTGCCATTCCTAAATCTCTAAGTTTAAAGACTCCATGGGGATGCATTCCATAAGCATTCTTGAATGGACTAAACCTAGTGCTTCAAGTTGATGAGTCATTATAATAAAATTCAACTTGCGGAAGTGATTGATCCCACTACTGACGTGGATGTTCATTTACTAGAATTATCAATATGTTTCCCAAACTCTTGTTGGTAACCTCGGTCCGCCCATCAGTTTGAGGGTTACAGGATGAACTGAAACTAAGGTTGGTTCCTAATTTCTTCCACAATGTTCACCAAAAGTGTTCAACAAATTTTGTATCCCTGTCTGAAACTATACTCGTAGGAATTCCATGTGAATTTCTGTATAGAACATATTTGCTATGTGAGTTGCATCATTAGTCTTGGTACAAGGAATAAAATGTGCCATTTTAGAAAATATGTTCACTACAACATATATAGAATCATTGCCTCTTTGAGTTCTAGTAAATCCTTAAAAAAATCCATAGTCACTGCATCCCATGGTCTATTCGGAATTGGTAGTGGCTGATATAATCCCATGTTCTGCTATCTTCCTTTGGCATACTAACACACTCTAAATCTACTCACAAACATTTGAGCATCAACTCTCATCTTTGGACAAAAATAGTAAGAACTTAGTTGAGCGTATGTCTTATCATTCCCAAAGTGTCTAGCCAAACCTCCATTATGTTTTTCTAGGATTAAGTTCTCCATCATTGAGAATTTTGGAATGCATAACTACATGCACTTAACAACAGTCCTTCTTGCAGCATGTAGTCCAACCAAGGACTCTTATCTCTACTCACCAGATTCTGACATGCTTCATAAGCCTCCCTAAAACCCGCATATTCTTTATAGATCTCCTTTAGATGTTCCAATACAAAAAATTCACTTTAAATTCCTACAAAATCAAATATCTTCTGCTCAAAGCATAGGCAACTTTATTAGTACTCCCACTAATATGTTTTAAAACAAATGTAAAATTATGCATATACCCTACCCATTTAGAAAGTTTCTTATTCAACTTCTCCTATTTAGTATTGAATTGTAAAGCATTATCTTCAGAGCATAAGAAAAATTACTTAAGCATAAGATAATGCCTCCATTTATTTAGATCTTGGTTTACTGCATAAAATTCTTTATCATATGTGGAATACTTCTTTTTTTCCTCATTCAAATTCTCGCTGAAATATGCAACCGGTTCTCATCTTGACTAAGAACAAATCCTATGGCATTTCCACTAGCATCACACTTGACTTGAAACAACTTGTTGAAGTCTGGAAGAGATAGTACGGGATTCTCAGTAATATTCTCCTTTAGTAATTTAAAACCTTTTTTAGCTGTTGTTGTCCACCTAAAAGGATGACTCCCTTGCTTGATAGTTTCAACTATTGGAATGCATATGCGACTACAATTTATGATAAACTTCCTATAGAAGCTTGCTAACCCATGGAAACTCCTGAATTTAAAGATATTTCTTGGAGAATGCCACTCTTTGATGGATTTCACTTTTTCAGGATCCATTACCAAACCTTCTTATGAAATTACAAACCCCAAATAAACTAATTTTGGTTTCATGGAAGAACACTTTTTCAAATTTATTATAAGTTTTTCTTGACGCAACTTCCTCAAAACCAAATTCAAATGTCTAAGATGTTCCTCTTTTGTTTGAATGAATATGATAATGTCATCAAGATAGACAATGACAAACTTTCCTATGAACTCAAGAATTTCATTCATGAGCCTCATGAATGTATTGGGTGCATTAGTCAAACCAAAAGGCACGACCAACCACTCATACAGTCCATCATTAGTTTTAAAAGTTTTCTTCTCCATTCATCTCCTTCCCTTATTTTAATTTAATGATATCCACTTTTTAGATCAGTTTTTGAAAAATATTGAGCACCACTTAAACAGTCCATCAAATCATCAATATGTGGTAAAGGAAATCTATACCTAATGGTGATATTGTTTATGGCTATGGAGTCTATACACAATCTCCACTCTCCACCTTTCTTTGGGGTCAACACCGTGGGTACAAAACATGGGATAAATCTCTCTTTAATTGGTCCTTTATCCAAAAAATGTTGTACCTTCTTTCTGATTTCTTCATTCTCAATCGGGGTCATTCTATAGGATTCTTTATTCGACAAACTTGCTCCAAGACTCAAATATATGTGATGGCTTATGCTTCACATGGGTGGAAGGTCAATTGGTAAATCATCTACTACAATATCAACATATTCATCGAACAATTTCTGAACTTCAATTGGTAAATCATCCATCTTTGTGTTTGTAAGAACAACTCTAGGCTTTCCAATCAATGGAAAGCTTACCTCTTCTTCTTGGATCTGATTCAAGCATTCCTTTCTACCAATGAGCAGTACCTTTGGATTGGTCTATTCTTCAATTGGTTCTTCCTTCAAGGGTATGAGGGTGTGCCTTTTGCCACCTTTCTCAAAAGTATAGGTGTTATTTCTTCCGTCATATCTTACACTTCTATTGTATTTCCAAGTACTTCCCAACAAGACATGGAAAATGTCCATTGGAATAATATCACATAGAACTTGATATTAGTACCCCCCAATATAAAACTCCACCTTGCATTATTCATTAACCAATAACTAATGGTATTTATTCAACCAAGAAACTTTGTAAGGAGAAGAATGTGGAATCCTTTCCAACCGCAACTTGTCCACCATTTCTGCAAAAACCAAATTATTAGTACTCAAGGTTATCAATAATAAACTAGCAACACTTTCCTTTTTCCTTGCACATTGTTCAAAACAAGTTCTTTCTTTGAGATGGTTCACACACTTCCTTATTTCGCTTCAACAATACCCTTCTCATCAATAAGGCGTTTCCTGTCTTAAAAAATTGATCATGAGCTTCTTTCTCTGTAGGTTCATTTGCAACTTGAACAATTTGTACATTTTGTTTCTCTGTAGCATTCTCTAGATAGTCCCATGACATATGGCCTATCACGCCACATGTGTAACATCTAACCTGATTGTATCTACCTCTACCTCAACCTCTAGATAAGGATCTTCTTCCTCTAAACTCACCCCCTCTTGTTGGATGACTTCTTGAAATTCATTCTTCCTCTTTAGAAGAATGAACTTTTCCTCTGCCACTAGTCTGCCCTCTTCCTCTATCAGAATTCTCCCCCCTGTTCCTTTGGCTTTACTCCCTAGCCAATTTCTCCTTAGCCTTTAGTGTGAGCTGATATGCATCATCAATAGTTCGCAAAGACAACAAACATATCTCATATATCAGCCAATTGACATACCTAGAAACCCTTTCAAGTGTGTCTTCTATGTACACTGCTGTGATACTTATCTTATAAAATTCCTTCCTGTATTCTTTCACAATAATGATTTTTTGTCTCAAATTTTGCATCTTTCTAAACAAAATCAACTCATAATCCTTGGGTAAGAACTTACCTTTTAACTTGATCACCATTTGACTCAAACTTTTAATCTTGGATTTATTCTTGTGACTCCTTTGCTCCTGCACCCCATCCCACCATAAGGCCACATGACCTCTCAAATTTGTAGGAGTGAATTTCACTTGCTTATCTGCACTCACCTCTTCATAATCAAAATACTTATTTAAAGCGGTTATCCAATATATGAGTTCTTTTGGATCCAAACTCCCATCATATTTTGGTATCTCATCTTTTGGTTTCAAACTAGAGCTTAAAATAGATCGAAGAACTCTCATTTCAGTAATTTCCTCAATTCTTTCTCCTTCTTGAAAAAAATCCTCATTTGGTTCACTAACATCCCCAACATCAGGATCTCTATGTCTAGCTACACCCATTCCTTCTAGACTTTCCTGCATAATTCTCACTTCCTCCATCACTTCTGTAATGGCGACAGGTCGATGACCTATTCCTTGTCTGCCTCAAACTATTCCGATTCTGAAGGCCATATATTGCCACAACAAATCACTTTGGGGACAACTTTACTATCACAGAAATCTGCTTTGATATCATTAATGGTGCATACGAAAAGAAGATAAAACTAGTATTCATGCAATCTCAAGATTACAACGAGTCAGTAATAAACATTTCCTAGGAAAATATGTACTCAATTTTAATTTAAGCACCTTCAGTTTAAATGTGCTTCACAACACTCAAACAATTTCTAAAGCAATGTTTCCCTTTTACACTCAGATCTCAATTACAAATTCAACTGTTGAGGTTTAGATCTAGAACTTATTGTTAACAATGGATACATGAAGGAACATAATGTTAAACCTTTAGTCCTTCTACAAGAATAATTAGATGCACATTAGAAGTGATTCAATCTGCAGGAAAATAAAAATAATACAGGAAAAATGTGTTGTTGCAGGATGAATTCCAGTGTTGCAGGACTGGCTCACGTTGTTATGGGACTGGCTCACGTTGCTGCAAGACTGGATCATGTTGCTACATGACTTCTACAGGATTGTGTTTAACTCCAAATATGGACGCAAACTCCAAACTCATGGGTTCTTCTTGATGGAAACATCATTTAATCATTCAAACTTGAATTTCTAAGTTTTATACCAATAATTTCTTGCACCTACCAAGCGATTTAAGGAATCTCTGTCCTAGAAAAGATCGCTAACAAATATTCCAGTATAGAACATAACCAATTCAAACTGAGCATGAATGTATGTGTAGCATGTTCTAGAGGCATTGGCATGATTTAAAACTCTGATAAGCATAAAGGAAATAACACGTTCGCAACAAGATGATCAAGATTCATTCAAATCAAAAGATTATTAATAGAAATCTCCCTCACGAGTTAAACACACAACAACCCCAAAACGCGGGGAAATGAATACACACAATTTTCCGTAACATTTTGATTTGCCCAAAATTTTTCTTCTTCCCAATGCAACCTTCGATAATAGTTTGGATCTTTTATTACATTGATAGATAAATAAAAACCTAACTGACTCTATTTACTTAATTGTTAATTGCATATGACTCAAACTACTAATTATCAGTTAACTAAGAGATCAAATCTTTTTTTATTCTTCCTAAATTATTAGGACATAAATCTAAATTAAACATTTCTCTTTAAAACACAAACATATATTTTAAACCTCCGAAAATATAAGTAGAAACATTTGTCGATGCCCCCGCATCATTGAGGACTACATTCGAGTTCACGGGATATATTCCCAATAGAACGAATTGTTTTCTAAATTCAATGATGCACACTTTAAAACTTGTGTTTCTTCAATCATTAGAAATGGATTTATTGATCTGTAAAGTTGGTACTTAATGATATCCTTCAATATTCCACGGAAACAACAACATAAATTTCTTTGATATCGATATGATCTATAAACTATTGTCGATATTCTATTGGATAGTTTGTCACAACAAATCATAAACAATATTTCAAATATCATGAGGTTATGCTCTATTGCGTAGTGTTTTGTAATGGCTAAAATGTAATATTATAAGCATAGTTCCAAAATATTGAAATGAAATGACAACATTATAGGAAAATTATAACAATAAAATATAACACACTAGTACAACATTAAACACAATATATACTTGAGAAAACTTGACATGAGAAAAATCAATAAGAAAATCATCTCTATTTCTTTCTCTTTTCATATCAAATTAAATAATGCAATATGTAAAGCAATATGGACTCATTATGAAGTTTCAATAAACATTGTTTCTTATGAATGGCTACTTTAGGGTCTTTTATCCCTTTGTTCTAGTCAAAATTCTTGCTTTACTTTGTTCAACTATGGAATGGCAAATCATCACAATAGGAATGAAACCCTTTATTTTCCTTGCGGATTAATTTTTAACATGCCTTGATAGTCATATAGGAATTGAGTTAGGATTTTTTTATGCCCTAACACTTGATCAAAGTTAGGGTTTTGGCCCGTAAAAAATATTATTCCAATTATGCCCACAACTAGCTACACATGTGTGCTTGAGTAATGCGAGATGACGTGGAATACACTTGGTGTCATGGAGGTCAAAGAATAAGTCATTTTGGAAAAGGCATAACTTCCTCACATTGAATGTTATTCATGTGTTATTTGGATTGTTGAAAATCTCTCCTTCATTACAAAAAGATGAAGGATTTGGTAACTTTCTTCACAATGTTTTGACCAAAAATGATAGTTTTATGTCCAAAACATACTCAATAACTTTAGGGACCCAAAATTATCAAAATATGATTTGCATCTAAAATGGGTCCAACAAGGCCATGAATCTAGTTTTCCACCCTAGAAAATACTAGAAGACAAGATATTTTTACAGAGATAAATTTCAAATCACTTATCTTGGAGACTAACTTCTCTAGAACTAACCTTGTCTCATTGTCAAACCTTCTTAGGGAGACCATTTTATCACTTTTTCATGACATGTATTTATTCACCATAATACACCTATTGGAATATTAATGATATCAACCACTTTCTTTCCATGATTGATCTTCACCCTTTCTTGTCTTGGCATAGTTTCCGCATTATCCTTTTGATTTTCTATGTGTAACTTGTCACAATATTCCATACGTTCTTGCTTTCTTTCTACTTGTACACTATCTTGTGTGCTTTCAATATTTTTTTTGTTGCCTTCCCAAGCTACTTTTTGTGACAGTGACACTTAGGTTTTTATATTAAAATTTTTTGGCTTTCCACAATCAACAAATAGAGAGAACAAAAAGCAGCTTAATGCCATTTGAATCAATCCAAAAAACCAACTTCTCATACTATCCTATTTATATGGAGATTCCCTTCTTGAAGTTGGGTTGACTCCTTCTCTTGGTATGAGTGGCTAGGGCTTGATCATCTTCCTTCAGTAGAGATTCTCTATTTGCCACTCAAGTCTCCTCTTGAATACAATCTTCCCATACAATATCAAACTTCATGCTTTCCTTTCTGGCACACATCATTTGGATGAATGATTCCCAGGGTCTAGTGAGACCATTGAGAGCAATCATAACCAAATCATCTTCATCAAGTTTGTCTCCAATGGATTCTAGTTGTTCCTTGAACTGAGAGACCCTTGTGAAGTAGTCTTGGATGGATTCTCCATGACTCATCTTGGTGCTCTTCAATTGAGCTCTTAGATTCATCTTTCTGTTGATGTTTCTTCCTTCATACATTCTCGCTAGGGCATCGTACATTTCTTTCAGAGTCTTCTTGGATGAAACTTGAGGTATCAAGTGATCCTTGATAGAGTCAACTATAATCCTTTGTGCCCTAATCAGATGCTTCTTGTGCTTCTCCTTAGCTTCAGCCTCTTCAGGTTCTCCAACTTCATCCTTGATATATTTTTCAATATCATT
Organism: Pseudotsuga menziesii; assembly: GCA_001517045.1. Taxonomy (NCBI): domain Eukaryota; kingdom Viridiplantae; phylum Streptophyta; class Pinopsida; order Pinales; family Pinaceae; genus Pseudotsuga; species Pseudotsuga menziesii. The sequence continues at coordinate 995,851 of LPNX011176433.1, forward strand.
CTCCTTGAGAATGAGGCCAATTCTGTATTTCCATGCTTTGTAATTCTCTATGCCTTCTAGTTTGTCCTCAAGCTTGGTGCTTGGGGCCATCTTGTCAGGAGATCACAAAAAAATGAAATTCTAGAAAATGAGAAACTGATCTTTCCAGGAGATGCACTTTACTGAGGTGAGTTGACTAGTGTGCTTAGTTTTTGGAGATCTCAAGTCTTCACCTTTCAAAATCGACTTGCCAGATTCAGCACTGCAGCTTCTAGCAATTTTCTTGTCTAGAAGTCAAACTAGGGTTTGAATTTCCCGGAGATCTACTCCTTCAAAAACTTTGATCTCAGGCTCAGAAGATGCGCTCTAGGAGGGCACAACTTTCCATGCAATCAATTCATCAAAATTCAATTTTTTTCCAAAACCCTAATTTCTTGTCAAGAGGGGAGAGAGGGATTTTTCACCTTGTGAAAGATGTCCTATTTAGGTTAGCTCTGATACCATGTTAAGATTCCATATGCTAAGCTAGATTATCAGCATTCAATTTCAATTTCATAACAAAAGCATATAGACAGGATTAGTGAAAGAAACAATATCACAAGATCAACATAAATTTACCCTGGGAAAAATCTAATGGGAAAAAACCAACAAAAGCTTCCTCAATATAGATGATCAAAAGATAAAAGATAAAATCCCAAACTGATCCTTTTCCTCCTTGCAGCTACATCTCTCTCTCTCTCTCTCTCTCTCTCTCTCTCTCTCTCTCTCTCTCTTATGCACTATACAAGTGAGTGTGAGTGTGTTCAAATGAGAATCACCTCACCTCTATTTATATTTTTCAGTTCACTTGACATTTCACTCAACCAAGTCGGCCCACTAAAATTGACTGGGCCGACTTCTCTAGGAGGACTCAAACAACTTAATATTATATTTCTTAGGGTGCTAATGACCCGACTTACAACGGAGGGGATTTCCTCACGACTCTTAGTAATTCTCCTGATAGGAACATCGGGGCATAATGAAATACAAATGATTCTCCTGATAGGAACATCGGGGCACAATAAGTAAATACACTTCGAAGTTAAAATAATTCAACAATCATTACACTAGCTATATTAATGTTACACATTCCAACAATTTTAAACCCTAAAAGTGTGATATTTGATTACAAAAGTGTGTTTTTTCAATTCCAAAAGTGTGAATTTTTATTTTAGAAGTGTAATTTTTGAATTATAAGTGTCAATTTTGATTCCAAATGTGTGAAACTCCACTTAGAAAAATGTCACAATCTAATTGCAACAATGTGTATTTAAATTTCAATATTTTGATTTTCTTTCATAATGTATATATAATATCTAAATCCAAGTTTAATTTATAATTGTTAACATATTATATTTGTATGTGCATGCATAATATTTCTATGAAATCCATTGCTAAATATATCAATATTGAAGAGATAAAGCAAAAACAAGACTGGAAAGTTGTGAATTTCAACTTTGAAAGTGTCAATATCAACCTTTCTAAAGTCCAAAATTGGGTTTCGACAGGTGGCAATATCCATTTTTAAAATATGATTTTTGAATCCAAAAGGATCAATTTTAAATAATTTTGGTCTCCAAAAGTTTGATTTCGATTATAAAAGTTTGATTTTTGATTCCAAAAATGAGATTTTTTATTCCAAAAGTGTGATTTTCAGTTCCAAAAATGTGAATTTTGATATATAAAACTGTCAATTTTGATTCGAAATGTGTGAATATCGATTAAAAAAGTATCAATATCTATTTGATACAATGTATATTTATAGTTCGATATTATTTTTCTTAATGTGTATATGATATATAAATCCAAGATTAAGTTATTGTTGTCGACATATTATTTTTGTATGTGCATGGATAATATCACTATGACACCTATAGCTAAATATATTAAGATTGGAAGATACAACAAAATATAAACAAGAGACAACAATCATTGTATAGTTATAATTTTTAATAAATATTTGAGGCAACCTTGTTGATGTAATTGTAACTTCGGAATGTATTCACTTGTATTTCTTATCTATTGTAACCCGATGTTTATTCCAGGATGTACTTGAGTCATGTCATGCCCCAATGTTCCTATCGGGAGGTTCTATAATGTAAACAAGTCATGTCAAGTCATTGTGGGTAACCCTCCTATTGTTTAAGGGTTAAAGTCGCCACAGTTCCGGGGCACTAGGGTTATTAGACTAGACTCACCTAGTGAAGTTGGCCCTAGTAGGGTTTTAGTCATGTTGGGAATTAGTATAAATAGAGAGGTGACCTCTCTATTTATCACACATCTCACACACACTCAAGTGTAGCGCATAGTTGAGGAAGGAGAAGACACTGGGGATAGATAGAAAGAAGGTTACTGCTGTCGGGAGATCACTTACTATTTTTGGGTTTTATTTTGGTGTTGATTTATCTCTGAGGAAGTTGCGGGGTTTTCTCCATTTATGGTTTCCCCGAGGAAAAACACTGTTTTCATTGTCTCTTGTGTTTTATTGTTGTGCTTGTTGTTCTCTCAGTTAAAGATCCTAATGTTATGATAGCTTAATGTTAAAAATCTAAAAAACATGACTCAAATAAAGTCTTAATCATTAGCTTCATTCCCAACCTTAAGATTATGCTCCATTTTTTCTTGTTCTGCATTAATCGCTGCTAAGGCCCTTCTTTATTTTTGTTTTTCTCTCCTATGCATCGCACCCTTGGTTGACCATGCCCATTGATGCCATTATAACCAATAAACATATTTTCTTCCAAACCAACAACTCATTATTATTTTTTACTTAGACAATTTTTATATAATTCTTTGTTATTCTTTGATGTTCTAGTTGGCTTCCACCACTACACCTCTATCTTCTAAGACTCAATAGTAGCATCTATATCTCAATAAATACCCTTTTTCCTACCCAACCATAGTGTGTAATCTTGATCTGTTGATTGCATTATGAGCATGTGTCCCTCTACAACAACATTGTTGGAGATAATGGATCTCTAGGCTTGTTATGTAGAAGTCAAACACAACAATCCTTTATTGTAGGGACATTTTCCCTCAAGTATGATTCCATAAATTTATGTGAGGACTTTATAGAATATTTTTTTCTTATTTCCTGCATTGTGGATGGCCATAAATTAGTTGTCTAGGTATCAGTTCTCTGCAAGGGAGTGTCTAGAGAATTATATATAGTCTTGTAATAAATTATCTTGGGAATCCAATGTTTTCCCCATCGCTTATCAATCCCTTTTTCCCAAAACGAAATATATGTTTATAATCCCTTGTTTGTTTAATCCATATCAAAAGGTCTCCCTAGTTATATATTTAACAATTTAGGTTGCCTCCTTGGAAAGTTTGCACTTCCATTAGGAAAACAATGCCACATACTAATTGGAGGTTACCATTTTGATCTCAAAGAAAGGATTTATATTGCATAATTAATGTTTATAATCAATGTGATGGAATTTAAAGAATTGACATCATTTGATACCCATGATCTTGGAGTTAAAATCTAAGAGGTGAGGTTCCACAAAATTATTGAAGTAACAAAATTCATTAATTAAATATGGGATACAGGAATTGTGATCCTCACTTCCTATACGTGTCAATCATATTTTCCATCAATTTAGCTGATAAAATCTCATAAGTTCCATCTATGTACTCATGTGTGTGTGTCACAAGGAGTAATCCAACTTCAACAATGTTGAACACTCTCCTTGATGTTAAAAGGGATAAAAATACAAAAACATAGTGATTTTCAGTAATCATCCACACAATTATATATTTGCAACAATAATATTGGTGGAAATTTTCTATTTAAACTACAAAAGTTTGTATTATTAACACTTATCTAATGTGGTTGCATATTATATTCCCTGTAGAGCAAACATTTTTTGTTGAAGAAATGTAACTACAGAAGATATTCTATTTTGTATTATTAATTTTATTACCTCTTTCGGAGATGTTGTTCCTATGGTTAGGGATGTCATTGATGTAATTAGTCATGTAAAGTATTGAGGTAAAACCTCCATTGTAAGTCAGATCAGTAGTACCCACAAAAGTATTATTAAAATGTATTTTTGAGTTCCCAAGGCAAGTCGTCCCTGATTGGGAGGAGAAGTCGGCCTTGATGGGTGATTAGGCTTCTTTACTGATCAGTATAAATAGGGGAGGTGCCTCACTCATTTGGACACACACATAACTCAAGCAGTTGCGCTAGAGAGAGAAGAAACAATCCATTTGGAGGAGAGGAAGCATTCCAGTCTTGTTCTTTGGATCTTACACTGTACTTGGGTGAAGTCTATATAGAGGAATTTTTGCTTGGTTTTCTTCCCCATCAGGGTTTCCCAGGATAAATCTCTGTGGTATATTTTTTTATGTTGTTCTTTTTATTATTTTGGTGATCCTTTGTTCTAATTGAATAGAAAACTTAACATGGCATCAGATCCAACATGAAAGAAGACATTGTGCAACAACTTATCCTATGATTCAACAATCTAGGGTTCACTATTATGGAGACCTCCGTCCATAGATCAACCAAAAAAGAAGGTCCATTCAACTCTCCCTAGGAGGGTGCATTTTTCTGTTGAAGCAGTTTTTCATTATGTGGATTTTCACTTTTTGACCTATCACTGCTGTTGGGAGAAACTAGGGCATCATATTTTTCAAGGTTCTATCCGCAGATTCTGGAAAAGCAAGATGTTGAAATATTGTAACTTCGAAGAATATTCTATATGTATTTATTTTTGGTCCCCGATGGTCCTACCGGGAGAACCACTTGTATTACTTTGTACCCCGATGCTCCTAATCAGAAGAACTAATAAGAGTCATGAGGTAGTCCCCTCTAATTGTAAAGGTGGGTCATTAGCACCCCAGTGTGGTTACTTGAGCCTACATGTGTAACTCGAGCCTACATGATTAACTCGAGCCTACATGACAGATGAGTTAACATAAGTGAACGGATTAATATAAATAGAGGTGTGGTGCTCCTCATTTGACACACACACACACTCTCACTTGTGTAGCGCATTAGTGGAGAAGAGAAGTAGCTGGAGAAGGAGGAGGATCAGGATTTGATCTCCTTGCTGGTTTTATCTTTTATCTTTTTGGGACATCTATATTGAGGAAGCTTTTGCTAGGTTTTTCCCAGGATAAATCCTTGTGTTCCTTTTGTATGGTTGTGCTTGTCTATCTTTCAGTGATCCTATTTATATGCTTTTGTTATGAATATGAAATGAGATACTAATGTCTTAGCTAAGCATATGAAAATTTAACATGGTATCAGAGCCACCCTGAAAGAAGACATTGTGCAGCTACAGAAGCTATGGCTTCTTAATTTTTGGTTCTCTCTCCATAATCGATCAGTTAAAGAAGGCTAGACTGACTCTCCATTGAAGGGCGCATCTTTCTGCCGAAGTGGAATTCGATTCCAAGCATTTTCAGTTTTGGTGCGGAAAATTAGGGCTTTCTACAAAAGAAGAATTTTTGAGTGAGCCTAGCATAGGATTTTTCTCCTCATCAAATCTAATTTTAGAGACTTGGATCAATAAATTTGGTTGGGTGAAACTCTGGGAAAGTCAAACCCTAGTTTGACCCCGATCTAGAAAAACCATAAATACTAAAACTGCTAAGTTTTGGTACATTCGCTATATCCTGATATTGGTGAAGGATCAGGAGTTGAAAATTTTAGAGGCGGAAAATAAAATCCTGATTTACACTTTGGCCGAAATTCAGCCACATATTCGCTATATTCTGGGAGATATGATCCCTCCAAGTTAGGGTTCTAGCCTCTTCCAGAATTCATCCCTAAAAATGACACCTGGGGAGAATTGCTGTAGCATGGGCTACAGAGGTCCAAATGGAATTATTGAAGATGTTTCAGAAAAATAACGAAATTTAATTTTTGTGGTCCTAATTTCATAACCTGAAGATGAACCAGTGACACGTGGCATGCTGTACAACTTCACTGTTCTGAACAGTCCTGTAACAGGACACCTTGGGAAAATGATCATAAATCCCAATTGGTGAAACCAATTCTGATTACACCTATGATGTTGGATCAGGGACATGCGAGGTTATATCAGTACGAAATTTCAGACATAGAGGAGTAGTAACTTCGGAGATATCACATAAACAGTAACAGGAATTTCTGCAGAAGAAATTGGAAAACTAGGGCTTCCTGTTCCGGGAGCTTCCCTCCACTGTTTTCAGAAAAGGAGTACATTGGACAGCTCCATTTGAAGATATATATATTTCTATCCAATCAGATATGAAATATTCCAAGTTTTGAAAACTAGGGTTTCTCTGACAAACCCTAGATCAGCCAGCTCCGGAAGCAGGACGAACACCTCAAATCGGTAAGATCTAATATTTTGCTATTTGCATTTGAGGTTCTCATTTCAAAATGATCTATCACATCAGCTTGATGATAATCTTGGTGAAGTTGAAAACTTCCAAGCATGGAAGTATTTGATCTCTCTGAAGAAAATGAATTGGACACCTACATGAGTAGAGAGGTTCCAGTTCTAGAGGGAGATGAGCCTCAAAGACTTACACAAGAAGAACTTGATCAAGGCCAAGAAGATAATTGTTGATTCAATCACAGATCAAATTATACCACAAGTGTCTTCCCTAAAGACACTGAAGATGTTTGATTCCTTGATCAAGCTATTTGAAGATAAGAACTTAAATCAGAAGATGGCTTTGAGAATACAGTTGAAGAATGTGAAGATCCAGAATGCAAAACAACTTGAAGTGGTAGAAGAAGAAGCGGAGAATTTAGAAGTGGTGATAGCCACCTTGATCATAGAATTCATTCATTCAAGGAATGTGTGCCAGAAGGAATTAATTACTTTCAACAAAATTTGGGAAGAATAAGAAGAAGCTCGTCTCATAAGAAGAGAAGAAGAAGATGGGAGCAATTGAAGATCAAGATCTCACCATTGAAAGAATATCCCTCAAGCGATGAGGAATATGAAGAACCCAATTCTTGATGAACCTCTTATCCATCTTATCATTTGGATAAGAAATGATGATTTCATGAATGAAGAAGATGATGAAGAAGAATGATCAAGGAGTCTGCTCACGAAACCGTAACAAAAGATAAGTATTCAATTGTCATTTAATGATATTGTTTTGTTATGCATTTGATTATATTCAGTTTGATGTGTTATACATGATAGATTGTTTGCATTAACGACTGTATACTACTAATATGCATGTGATGGGTAAGTAGCTCATGGTTCTATACAAATCTCCATTGCTACTTATCTAGAATGAAACCTTTTTGCTGACTTATTGGATTAGTGCACAATCTCAATGTTGTCCTGGTAGAGATGGAAGGCATCTAGAAAAGTTTCCGTGAGATATGGATGAAGTTGTATTGGCTAAACAGTTGCATGATGCATAAGAATTTGTCATTATGCATATGTTTTATGAAATAGTTCTAACCATGCAACTGGTTCATTTGAATTGTAGGAAAGGTCCTGTACAACCCTCTACAAGAAAAGAAGGATGAGACTTGTTCCGAAGAACAAATGATGACAATTCAAGATTCACTCCAATAAACATGAATCTGAAGCTCCTAGGGTCAAAGACACCATGACGGAAGAAAGAGCTTTAGAGAGCGGTAGATCCACCTCGAAGGATGAAGACCACCATGGGTACAAGAGATAAATCAAGATGAAGAAAAGAATGCTATGAAAGAAGCTATGATCAAAGAATAACAGTTGATCATGGGGAATGATGTATACGATATGATTTCGAGACATAAAGGGAAGTATGTAGTATCTTCCATATGGATCTACAGGAACAAGTGTACAAAGCAAGGTTCGTGATTTGCCTCAGAAAGAATAGACTATGACATGAAATACTCTATTGACCAGTATATATCAAGCATAGAACCACCTGTACAGAATGAAGAGGGAAGATGATACTCCACTTTAGGGGGAGTGACTACAGAAGATATCTTAGTTCGACATAGTACGACATGATGGACAACTTCCTGATGGATCGAGACTTTACCAAGAGTAAAGTGGGTTCCAACCTTCAAGATTGAATACAGAAGACTAGGATATGTTGATGATCTAACAAGACGAACTCATGGAAGATGTTATGATGAAAGAATACTAGAATGATGTTTGGGATATAGTACTCAAACCAAAAAGCAATACTGTGGTATCTTACAAATGGATTTGCAAGATAAAATATGTTGCCGATAGAAGTAAGGAAACACTTGTGGCTATAGGTTTGTATCAGAAAGAGGGAATTAATTCTGAAGAGACACTTACTCCAGGAAGCAAGGTACACTTCCTTCATAACTATCATGGTAGTTTCCTCCATGATGAAGTAAAGACAAGACTTCCTTAATGGTATGATTCGAATAGTCACGAGGATTTGAAGTTGAAGACAGATGGACTCATGTATGCAAGTTGAAGAAGGCCCTACATGGCTGAAGTATGCTCCTAGAGCTTGGTATGGAAGAATAGATAGTTTCCTGTAAATTATGGGCTTTACCAAGAGTAAAGATGATCCTAACCTTTATCTCAAGGTTGTAGAAGATGAACCTGTCATCTTGTTATTATATGTGGATGACTTATTCTTGACAGGGAATGAGAAAAAGATTATGAAAAGAAAGAAGAAACTAGCAGAATTATTTGAGATGAAAGACCTTGGGTTAATGCATTATTTCCTAGGTCTAGAAGTATGGCAAATTTCAGAAGGAATCTTTCTCAACTAGGGAAAGTATGCAGTAGAGATATTGAAAAGATTTGATATGTTGGAATACAAAGCCATGGCCACACCCATGGATTCCAACTTGAAGTTGTTAGCTGATGATTCATCAGAGTTAGTGGATGTGACTCATTACAGACAGACCATTGGGTCATTGATGTACTTAACAAATACCAGACTAGACATTTGTTTCGCTGTGAACACCTTAAGTCAATATCTTGTTCAAACAAGACGGGTTCACCTAGTAGCTGCAAAACATGTGATGAGATATATGAAAGGGACTATAGAATTTGGTTTATACTATGATGGTAGCCATGAGTATAGATTGTATGGCTACACAGATGTAGATTGGGCTGGAAGTATCTCAGACAGGAAAAGCACATCAGTTAGATGCTTTTGTTTGGGGTCTGCTACGAGTTCATGGTTTAGTAGGAAACAGTCCAATGTTTCTCTTAGCATGGCTGAAGTAGAATACATAGCAGATTGCTCTGTTGAGTTGTGAATCCATATGGCTTCGAAAGCTGATGTCAGGATTATTCAACCTAGATTTGGACACTACCATGATTCTATGTGATAATCAAAGTTGTATAAATATGACAGAGAACCCTGTGTTCCATGACAGATCAAAGCACATAGAAATCAGATGCATATGATGGTGATTCCGTATTTCTATACTGAATATAGAGATGATGATGCTTTCAGTATTTTCATACTAGAGATACAGATGATGATAGTTCAGTATTCACATACTGAATATGTAGATGATGACGGTTTGGATGATGATGTACTGATGAAGCCTTTGTATCGAGTAAAGTTCGAACACTTTTGAGACAAGCTTGGTGTTGTTTGGAAAGACCTTCCTCGAAAGGGGGAGTAGTGATGTTGTAGTTGGATTGTATCATCCCTGGGCACTTGCCCTAAAGTGATTCGGAGACCTCGGTCCTCGAGAATGAAGAGGGATTGTATCATCTTGGGACATTTGTCCAAAAGTGATCCGGTGACCTCGGTCCTCGAGAATGAAGAGGGATTGTATCATCCCGAGACATTTGTCCAAAAGTGATCTGGTGACCTCGGTCCTCGAGAATGAAGAGGGATTGTATCATCCTGGGACATCTGTCCAAATCAGATCCAGTGACTTCGGTCTTCGTGAATGTGGTGGGATTGCATCATCCTTGAACTTCGGTTCAAAATGTATCCAGAGGTCTCGGCCACTGTGAAAGTGGTGGATTGCATCATCCCTGAACCTCAGTTCAAAATGTATCCGGAGGTCTTGACCCCGTGAAAGTGGTGGGATTGCATCATCCCTGAACCTCTGTTCAAAATGTATCCGAAGATCTCGGTCCCCATGAATGTGGTAGGATTGTATCATCCTTGAACTTTGGTTCAGAATGAATCCGGTGACTTCGGTACTCGAGAACGTGTGTTGATCCCGTAATTCCTAGAGGAAGGATTGTCTGAGTTCCACATCTGTGTTGATCCCGTAATTCCGAAAGGAAGGATAATTAGTAACTCCGTAAAGACCTAAATCCTGTAATTCCAAAAGGAAGGATCATTGACTTGATCCCATAATTCCAATAGGAAGGATTGTCTGAGTTCCACAGATGTGTTGATCCTGTAATTCCAATAGGAAGGATTGTCGGAGTTCCACAGATGTGTTGATCCCATAATTCCAATAGGAAGGATTGTCTGAGTTCCACATATGTGTTGATCCCGTAATTCCAAAAGGAAGGATCATTAGTAACTCCGTAAAGACCTAAATCCCGTAATTCCAAAAGGAAGGATCATTGACTTGATCCCGTAATTCCAATAGGAAGGATTGTCTGAGTTCCACATATGTGTTGATCCCGTAATTCCGAAAGGAAGGATCGTCAGTAACTCCGTAAAGACCTAAATCCCATAATTCCGAAAGGAAGGATCGTTAGTAACTCTGTAAAGACCTAAATCCTGTAATTCCAAAAGGAAGGATTGTTGGTAGCTCTGTAAAGATTTGATCCCGTAATTCCAATAGGAAGGTGTTGCAGCTGCAACTTTTCTCCCCAAATTTCTTAAATTTTGGGCCCCTCCTCATGATTTTGCTTTGATCATTGAACCCTTTGAGTTGTTGGTCTGTGTGTTAATTTTTAATAACTACAAAAGCTCAACTCTTGACCAAGGTTCGGGTTTTGATTGCATTAGAGTTTATGGTGGACGACAGATGTTTAGTTTGATGTTTCTTGTTGATTGAACCAGTTGTTCATTGTTGCGAGTCGCCGTTGCGGAGGGATGACAGGTCGCTGTCCAGTGTTGATTTTTTAAAGCTGACTGAATTAATGAGTTTTCTATTGGATCAGGAGTCTTGCTTGTTTTTGTCGGAAGCCTTAACCTTTTTCCCATTCGCTGTTGCGGTTCCTAGGCTGATTTTCCATACGAAGTGTGAATTTCCCCGACTGCCGATGTGCATTAACTTTTCTGCCGCGTATCCGGAACCTTTAATCTTCCGCCATTGTGGCCGGGAAATCCTTCTCCCTGCCGATGTCAAAGTCACCCGACTTCCGATTAAGTTTTCCCGCCCGTTTCGCGTGTCTTCTAGCTTTCTTTTCCGCCATTGCGGCTCTGAAAGTCTTTTGGCTTCCGAAGCTCAGATTCGTCCGATTTCCGATTAAGCTTCTCTTGCCCGCGTTTCGCTTTCCTCCCGATTGCCGACTTGAATTTTTCCTGCCAATGAGTTTCCTATTGACGACCATAGGCTAGATTCGTCAGGCTCATAGATGGTGCGCCTTGCCATTTCCTTGTGGAATAGTCGTTTAATTGATAATATTTGCTGTTTTGAATGATGCTTGTCGATTGATGGCAGGCGGATTTGAGGAGATCGAACACTCTACCGTGGTGCTGAGGGAGATAGACCATTTGGCAGAAATATAACTGAAACCAAAGAGATCGCCAGGAGAACCAGGGGAGTAGAAGAAAAATCCCAGAGATATAACGGCGCGAGCCCAAAAACTGATTAGTTACCAAGTGGTTCATGATTGCATACAGACAATGAAGGTGAAGCGTTTGAGAGACTGAAAGACCATGCGTTTGGGGGAGAACCAAACACTCTAAAAAATTGTAGTTTAAATACTTGGAAGTAGAACGGAGGAGAGGGATTTTTCCCTGGAAAATTTTGTAAATGTTTGCTTGTAAGAGGAACTACTTTGTTTTACAAAGGAAACTGCAATTTTGCCTGTTGGAGAGAGTGCAACATGGAAGGCATCAAATGTAATTAAATGAGCAATGTTGAAGAGGAACTATTTCGTTTTCAGCTGTGTCTCATTGACTGTGAGATTGTTCTAGTTTCTTGAACCTATGTTCTTGTTGAATGTCTTTTAGTATATTTTTGTGATGTTTTCTGCTCTGAGTAATAAATGTGGTTCATAAAGCAATCGACTATCTGATTGTTTAAATATCTGTAATTGTTCATGTGTGTGAAAGAAGTATCAGCTATCTATAACTCTTCATAGTGCATGTGCAAAATTATATTACTCACCCCAGTGATAACCTTGCTCCCTAGGGATAGATTAGACAGTTAGTTTATTTCTTATTGTATGTGATTTGGTTGCTTGCGAGTCTAAGACGAGAGGTAAGAACCTGCGCATCACATTGTGACCGCTCCCTACATCTTGATCACCCTGCATTTAGTTAGGAACTTGCATTTCATTTCTTAAGTCAAAATACAAAAACTCGGTGGGCCGGGCCACAACCAGTAAACCCTTTTGTTTTGTTACTTGACCTATGGTAGCCGGACCTCAAACCGGATGGATTCCCTATTCCAAACAGTCAACGGGATAGTTGGGAACGTTGATTGGGGAGAATCCCTTACTGTTGCTGCCCGCGAATTTCCAGGCCTCAACAGTTTTGGCACTAGAAGGAGGGCCGCCAGTGCATGGCTTGCCGTGGAAACTTGTTTTCCCGAGATTTTTCCACCGGTGACAGTTCTGAAAGAAGTGGGTTCCATAATCCAATCCTGGAAGAAAAAATGGAATATCTATATCCTGTTCGCAATGAAATTGTTAATGACCTGAGAAGACACACCCGTGCTTATGTAGAGAAGATTGAAGGATTTCCAATTATCCCCGAATTGCCTAGAAGAGAATACATGAAGAAAGACTGTCCTGTAGTAGAAGATTTAGTGTTGGTTGGAGACTGGGAAGAACTTGTAGAGACAGCTCTGTAGGAGGTTGAATTACCTTTGAACCAAGTAGGCCTAGATACCCCTTACAGTTCTCCTATTCATACCCCTGTTGGTTCACCTCCTCACTCTCCACCTTTACTTATGGCAGGAGTTAACGCCAACCAACCACCCAACCCACCAAATCCACCACCTGCATGGAGAGCCATATCACCTCTAAATCTGACCCCGCCTTTGCATGACCTACCTCAAGCCTTTGAAAAGTTGTTGCCTAAATTTGACCCCAATGAGAAGATATTAGTAGATGATCATTTGCAGAGTTTTTATTTGGCTATAGAAGGATTAAGGGCGGGGGAACATGAAGATGTGGTTTGTAGACTATTCCCGCATCCCCTCAAAGGAGCTGCGGCCTCATGGTATTTTGGATTGCCCGCTAACTCTATCCCAGACTGGGATACCTTCGAGAGAATGTTCAGAAGTAAGTATGCAGTCCAAAAGACTCACGCTGCCCTCATGAAAGGACTGTGTGCATTGAAGAAAGAGAAAAAGGAAAAAGTGCACAGTTTCACACAAAGGTTTGCAGCCTATCTTAAGAATTTCTCTGAAATAGATAAGCCTTCGGACAAAATACTGATTGAGTACTATACTTCAGCTTTAGGCCCTGATTTGGCCATGTTTGAAAAAGGTAGGGCCAAGCCTACTTTGACAGAGACCTATGAAGAGGCAGAAGTGGTGGAAGCAGAAAGAGAAAGTATTGAAGACTATCCAGAACAATCAGGAGAGAAAGGTGCAGGAAGAAAAACCTTATTGTTCACTAAGCCTAAGGAAGAAAAGTCACCAGACCTGGAGAATATGGCCAAGATGATGCAGAAGCTGTCCAACAAGATTATAGATATGGAGAAAGAAAAGGAGGTGCAAAATTTTTATAAGCCATATTATAAGAAAAGAGAGGATAAGGATCATTCTCATCCTTCTCCTCATAACGCTGCATCCATGAATCTAACAGAGGTCGGCATGGATAATTTCTGCACTTTCCACCAACAGCCACACTCTGAAAAGAATTGTCCACAATGGATAAACTCTATGACGCTGGTGATGAATCAACTGTTGGATTCGAAATTAACAGAAGAAGATGATGAAGAAAGAAAAGAGAATTCTGCCTCTACATCTAATAAAGAGCGGGAAGAGGAAACCCTGGATTTATGGAATTCTGTCTCATTATTTGATGCTGAAGAAGGAAACACTCAGGAATGCGAGGGCATTATGGACACCAACGTGGCCACAAGAAGCAAAGGAATGGTCAAGGAAGATAGTCTTATTCTCCCAAAGATCAGAAGGCTCCAGAGAAATGTTAAGAAGAAATTTCAAAATAAAGACTCGGCTGATAAGATTCCAGAATTCACGATTACCAGCCAAAATCCTAGGAAGTGCGATACAACAGCAAAGCCAAGTGAAGAAAATGCTGATAAAACCCATCCCATTGGACGACCGATGAATTATGACGCTGTGGAGGATTTAAAAAAGGTAAAAGCGAATGTTCCATTATTCGAAATGTGTAAGGTTCCGCATCAAAAGGAGAGACTGCTAAAAGCACTTGAAGCATCAGATGACAAGCTTCCCGTCGACAATCAACCTCAGGATGAAGAAGAAGTTGGAGAAACCAGCGTTGGAAGTAAGTCTAAAGCTAAACATCCACCTTTCCTCTTGACGTTTGAAATTTTTAATCATAACGTGCACAATTGTCTGGTAGACTCAGGAGCATCCATCAATGTCATGCCCATATCAGTATGTAAGAAGATAAATGGGCGGCCTAAGCCTACCACGTGGAGGGTGGTCCAGTTGGATAGGACAGACGTTAAGGTAATTGGCGAGATGGAAGATGTCCTCATCCATCTGACCTCCAATGAAAAATTATGCCAGGTTATTAACATCGTGGTGGCTGATATACCAGACGCTTACGGTCTGGTCCTGAGTAGAGATTGGCTAGCCAAATTAAATGGATATTTTGCTTCAGATTGGTCGCATCTGTGGTTGCCATACAAAGGGAGTCCAAACCAGATCAAAGTTCTAAGAGAACCCCACATGAAGTACAATGTTACCCAACTGGATGAGAATAATATACCTGTGGATTCTGTATTGGGAAACTATTTTCTTGAGTTGGAACCAGGGAATTATCAAGCGGAAGAAGCTAGCAACCCATCTGACACCCAAGCTGATCTCCTTTGATTCTCGCAGGCTGATGAGATTGATTGTAAAATAGTAGACTTAGCAGTAGGAATAGATTTACATTCAGTTGTTAGTGATTTTTGGACTTTATTTTTTGATGGCTCGAAGACATTAGAAGGATTAGGGGCCGGCTGCGTCCTTATTGATCCACAAAAAAATAAACATTTCCTGTCATGTAGGTTAGATTTTGAGTGTACTAATAATATGGCCGAGTATGAAGCACTGGTGCAGGGACTCAAGAAGGCAATTGAATTGAAGGTAAGTAATTTAAAAGTTTTTGGGGATTATGAAATTATTGTGAAGCAAATCCGGAATCAAATCCACTGTGTTTCTCCTCACTTGAAAGCTTACCAGAATGAGGTATGGGACCTGCTTAAATGTTTTGATGCATTCAACATTATTTCAATTCCAAGAATTAGGAACGCAGCAGTTGACTTATTGGCCACTTCGGCCGCTAGGCTTGTACCCTCAAATAATCGATGTACTGTTGAATTGCTTTTCAGGCCTTCAGTACCAGATATGATCACCAATCTGCGGGTGTTCGGTGATGACCAGCAAATTATAGAATGTTTAACAAATGATGAGGTATTCAAAGGAGCGATTATTGATGATGAAGAACACCAGGCCAAGATGAAATTTGATAATTTCATCCATAAAGGGGTCAGAACGTTAGAGAAGATGTTTGACTTGAATGAAAAGTTCAGAAGACCCGCTAACGTAAAGACGCACAGCTCAACTCTACAGTTCGAGCTGATAAACTTAGGGACTGAGAGAGATCCTAAGTTTGTGAACCTCAGCAAATGTTGTTCACCAGCCGAAAGGGATAAGTTCGTCAGTTTGTTTAAACAGTACAAAGATGTCTTTGCCTGGATGTACCAAGATTTAAAAACATATGATACCAGCATCATCAAACACATTGTTCCCATCAAGGCGGGAGTCAAGCCATATCAACAGCCCTTGAGGAAAATGCATCCAAAACTGGAACTGCTGATCCAGAGTGAGGTAAAGAAATTATTGAATGCTAGAATCATTTTTAAAGTCAGACACTCAGAGTGGGTATCGAATCTGGTACCAGTCAGAAAGAAGTCAGGAGAAATCAGACTGTGCGTGGACTTCAGAAACTTAAATCGCGCCTTAGATGAAGACAACTATCCGGTGCCCCCCATGGAGCAATTGCTACAGATGGGCTTTGGTTCTGAATTGTTTTTGTTATTAGATGGTTTCTCTGGCTACAATCAAGTATTGGTAGCCGAAGAAGACAGATTAAAGACAACGTTCAGGACCAAATGGGGAACTTTTGCCTATAGAAGGATTCCCTTTGGACTGGTTAATGCTGGAGCGACTTTTCAGAGAGCTATGGACATAGGTTTCCATGGATTGATTGGATGAAGTGATGTAGTTTACCTTGATGACATTACAATATTCTCAAAGAAAAGAGGGGAGCATGCGTTCCACCTAAAGCAAATTTTCGAACGCTGTCGGAAATATGGCATTTCCCTCAATCCTAAGAAGTGCGTATTCGCGGTCATGGAAGGCAAGTTACTGGGGCATATAGTTTCAAAGAGAGGTATATCTATAGACCCAGAAAGAATTAAGGCCATTGAACAAATCCCTATGCCCCATAATAAAAAGGGAATGCAATCGTTTATGGGAACCATAAATTTTGTAAGAAGATTTGTACCTGATTTTGCCCAGACTGTTAAGCCACTACAACAGATGGTCAAGAAAAATACACAATTTAAGTGGACTGAAATTGAAAAGAATGCTTTCAGTAAAATCAAGACTGCTGTTGCACATGCGCCTTCCCTGAAAAGCCCAGACTTTGATAAAGAATTTGTTATGTATACATTTGCATCCGATGATTCATTGGCAGCTGTGCTTACGCAAAAGGAGGATGGGGGTGATGAATTCCCAATCTATTTTATGAGCACTGGGATACAAGGGGCTGAATTAAACTACCCTGCCATTGATAAGCAAGCTTACACAGTATTTAAGGCAGTAAAGCAATTCATGCCTTATATATTAAAAAATTGAACCAAGGTAATAGTCCCTTACCCAGCTGTGAGATCCCTGCTTATTCAGAAAGAGTTAGGAGAAAGAAGGGGCAACTGGGTATCGGCTCTTCAAGAATACGACCTTGAATTCAAGCTAGCCTCTATAGTGAAAGGTCAAGGGTTATGCAAATTGATGACTGAAAGCAGGAACAACGAAGAACAAGCTTGGGAAGATGAAGCCGAATTGCATGTAATGGATGTATGTCCTCTGCTTACAGCTCCTGAGTCCTGGTACAGGGACCTTGTGCATTACTTGCAGTCAGGGCTGCTGCCAAAATATTGGAATTCCAAATGAAGAAGAGCTCTGCGTCTCAAATTGGCCTCCTATCAACTTGTTGAAGGGGTGTTATTCAGAAAGAATTATGACGGGGTTCTCCTCAGATGTTTAGAAAAGGAAGATGCAAAGAAAGTAATGGCAGAACTACATGACGGTCCGGCTGGGGGACATTATTCAGGTGACACTACAACCCACAAAATCCTTAGAGCCGGTTACTACTGGCCTACACTCTTCAAAGATGCACATGCACATGTCAGGAAATGTGATATTTGTCAAAGGTGTGGTGGAAGACAACCTAAAGCAGCAGCGCCCCTAAAGCTTGTGATGATCACAAAACCATTTGAGCAATGGGGGCTGGACATTATTAGAGAAATAAATCCAAATTCTTCCCTGCTGCACAAGTACATTCTTACTGCGACTGATTATTTCACTCGCTGGGTCGAAGCTATCCCACTGCGCAAGATAAACGAAGACGAAGTCATTAGCTTCCTACAAGATCATATCATGACCAGGTTTGGAGTTCCAATTTCATTAGTTTTTGATAATGCTAAATACTTTTCATCAATTAAATTGACTGCATTTGCTCATGATAAAGGGATAAAATTACATTACTCTGCTAACTACTATCCGCAAGGGAATGGCCTGGCTGAATCCTCTAATAAAAACCTCATTAGAATTTTGAAGAAGACTGTAATAGAAAATCAGAGAAGTTGGCACTCAGCCTTACCCAACGCCCTGTGAGCTGACAGAGTCCCCCCCAAGTCTGCAATAGGAGTGTCACCCTATACCCTTGTGTACGGTAAGGAAGCCATCTTACCTCCCAATATCATGCTACCATCTTCCATTCTAGCTCAGGAGTCTAGGGGGTCGGATGACGAAGTTTTACAAATAAGAATATATAATCTCCTGAAAGCAGAGGAAGCCAGATCTAAAGCCAAAGAACGCTTTAAGCAACAACAAGAGTCAGTTAAGAGATGGTTTGACAAGCATAAAGCTGGGACAAAAAACTTTGAAGTAGGAGACTTAGTCCTCAAATGGGACCACCCCCATGATGAGAAGGGAAAGCATACCAAGTTCCAGCAGTTGTGGGTAGGCCCTTTTCAGATTGCAGCCAAGCTTGGTCCTTCTACTTACAAGTTGCAAGATCTGCAAGGGTGGGAGGAGAACCTACCAGTAAACAATTTGGTTCTCAAACCTTATTTTTCTTGATTCTGTCTGATTTTTTCTGTCTTGTATATAAATAATTCACTCGACTGTCTTTTGAGTCATGTTTCTAGTTGGTTTTTGTTGATTTCTTTTTAGCTTGTTTCGTTGATTTCAATAAAGGGAGCAAACCTGCGGTTGCATGGGGTACGTCTGAAATGTTTGGGTTTGATAAACGTTTTGGTGTCAGACTGTGTGTTGCTGTTTATATGAAAGAATTTCTTCCAGTATAGCAGTTTTCTCGAAGAATTCTGTGTGCATTGAAGTCCTGCTTAACCCCTGTGAAATAAACTAGATTCGAGGAGTCTAGAATACTATGTTGAGGCTCCATCCACTTCCCACTTAAAATGTTCTAAGGGGCGATAACAGAGGACCCATGGGAAAGAGAAAGGTGAACAGTATGTTAAATACAAATGATCCCATGCCAAGAAGTAAATGCCAAAAGGCAGAAAAGAGTCGAAACTCCTATGAAAGCATCATACATCAAAACAAAAGCTGAATCATAAGTACTAAATTGCCAAAAGATCCTCTCTGTCCGTGAGCTGAAACTTGAAGTACACCACTCACACAAAAGGACACTATGGGATAGAGGATCCTGAATTAAAATTTAGTAAGAAAGGCATACAGGAGGACTCAGATGAAAGGGACAAAAATCCAAAAGCACAAAAATGCTAAAATGGCATGGGAACGAGGAACAAATGAATACTGCTGTTTACCATCTGCTACAATCCTGTGGTGTCCACGCTGTTAGCTACCTGAAGACAAAGGTAATAATGAAACTCATTTTCTGGCCTCAACAGAGTTATCTGGACTTGAAGGTCTCAGTTTCCACTTTCCCCAAATTGGACTATCATCAATGATCAAAGGTACACACTGCTGACATTCGAGAAATCCAGATAGCAGGAAGAATTCATTTGATACATTTTGGTTAAACAGTTTGTCACTCAAATTATAATCACCCAGAGATCTAGGTTCACCAGGTAATCGCCAATTGTTGCAGCTGCAACTTTTCTCCCCAAATTTCTTAAATTTTGGGCCCCTCCTCATGATTTTGCTTTGATCATTGAACCCTTTGAGTTGTTGGTCTGTGTGTTAATTTTTAATAACTACAAAAGCTCAACTCTTGACCAAGGTTTGGGTTTTGATTGCATTGGAGTTTATGGTGGACGGCAGATGTTTAGTTTGATTTTGCTTGTTGATCGAACCAGTTGTTCATTGCTGTGAGTCGCCATTGCGGAGGGATGACAGGTTGCTGTCCAGTGTTGATTTTTTAAAGCTGACTGAATTAATGAGTTTTCCATTGGATCGGGAGTCTTGCTTGTTTTGGTCGGAAGCCTTAAACTTTTTCCCATTTGCCGTTGCGGCTCCTAGGCTGATTTTCCATACGAAGTGTGAATTGCCCCAACTGCCGATGTGCATTAAATTTTCTGCCGCGTATCCGAAACCTTTACTCTTCCGCCGTTGCAGCTGGGAAATCCTTCTCCCTGCCAATGTCAAAGTATCCCGACTTCCGATTAAGTTTTCCCACCCATTTCGCGTGTCTTCTAGCTTTCTTTTCCACCATTGCGGCTCTGAAAGTATTTTGGCTTCCGAAGCTCAGATTCGTCCGATTTTTGATTAAGCTTCTCTTGCCCGCATTTCTCTTTCCTCCCGATTTCCGACTTGAAGTTTTCTCGCCAATGAGTTTCCTCTTGACGACCATAGGCTAGATTCGTCATGCTCATAGACGGTGCGCCTTGCCATTTCCTTGTGGAATAGTCGTTTAATTGATAATATTTGCTGTTTTGAATGATGCTTGTCGATTGATGGCAGGCGGATTTGAGGAGATCGAACACTCTACCGTGGTGCTGAGGGAGACGGACCGTTTGGCAGAAATATAACTGAAACCAAAGAGATCGCCAGGAGAACCAGGGGAGTAGAAGACAAAGCCCGAAGCTATAAAGGCGCGAGCCCAAAAACTGATCAGTTACCAAGTGGTTCATGATTGCATACAGATAATGAAGTGAAGCGTTTGAGAGACTGAAAGACCATGCGTCTGGGGGAGAACGAAACGCTCTAAAAAATTGTAGTTTAAATACTTGGAAGTAGAACGGAGGAGAGGGATTTTCCCTAGAAAATTTTGTAAATGTTTGCTTGTAAGAGGAACTACTTCGTTTTACAAAGGAAACTGCAATTTTGCCTGTTGGAGAGAGTGCAACATGGAAGGCATCAAATGTAATTAAATGAGCAATGTTGAAGAGGAACTATTTTGTTTTCAGCTGTGTCTCATTAACTGTGAGATTCTTCTAGTTTCTTGAACCTATGTTCTTGTTGAATGTCTTTCAGTATATTTTTGTGATGTTTTTTGCTCTGAGTAATAAATGTGGTTCATAAAGCAATCGGCTATCTGATTGTTTAAATATCTATAATTGTTCATGTGTATGAAAGAAGTATCAGCTATCTGTAACTCTTCATAGTGCATGTGCAAAATTGTATTACTCACCCCAGTGATAACTTTGCTCCCTAGGGATAGATTAAACAGTTAGTTTATTTCTTATTGTATGTGATTTCGTTGCTTGAGAGTCTAAGACGAGAGGTAAGAACCTGTGCATCACATTGTGACCGTTCCCTGCATCTTGATCACCCTGCATTTAGTTAGGCACTTGCATTTCATTTCTTAAGTCAAAATACAAAAACTCGGTGGGCCGGGCCGCAACCGGTAAACCCTTTTGTTTTGTTACTTGACCTACGGTAGCCGGACCGCAAAACGGATGGATTCCCTATTCCAAATAGTCAACGGGCTAGTTGGGAACGTTGATTGGGGAGAATCCCTTACTATTGCTGCCTGCGAATTTCCAGGTCTCAACAGAAGGATTGTCTGAGTTCCACAGATGTGTTGATCCCGTAATTCCAATAGGAAGGATTGTCTAAGTTCCACAAATGTGTTGATCCCAAAGGAAGGATCGTTAGTAACTTCGTAAAGACCTAAATCCCGTAATTCAAAAAGGAAGGATCATTAGTAGCTCCATAAAGACTTGATCCTGTAATTCTGAAAGGAAGGATCATCTGAGCTCCATAGATGTGTTGATCCTGTAATTCCAAAAGGAAGGATCATTAGTAACTCCATAAAGACCTAAATCCTGTAATTTCGACAGGAAGGATCGTCTGAGTACCACAGACATGTTGACCCCGTAATTCCAAAAGGAAGGATCATTTTGATGATGATGATGTTGATGTTTTGATGATGTTGATGTCTTGATGATGATGATGTTGATGTTTTGATGATGTTGATGTTTTGATAATAATGATGTTTTGATGATGATGATGTTTTCATGATGATGTTTCTGATCAAAAGATCAGAGTATGATGATGATGTTGTTGTTGATCGAAAGGCCAAAGTGCTGAAGATGATGTTGCTGATCGAAAGGTCAAAATGCTGAAGATGATAGTGCTGAAGATGATGTTGCTGATCGAAAGGTCAAAGTGCTGAAGATGATGTTTCTGATTGAAAGGTCAAAGTGCTGAAGATGTTGCTGATCAAAAGGTCAAAGTGTTGAAGATGTTGCTGCTGATGAAGAGTCAAGATGCTGAAGATGTTGCTGATCGAAGCGGTCAAAGTACTGATGATCCCGAAGACTAAAGATTGAAGATGAAGACTACATGATGTTGAAAAGCTTCCAATTATTTATAGATGTATCACCCTGATGATGTTGATTATGTCCTCTATATCTCTCCTATTATTGTTGTTGTTGATGTTGTTATAGAATACCCTTCTCGTTAAGGAGGAGTGTTGAAATATTGTAACTTCAAAGAATATTCTATATGTATTTCTTTGTGGTCCCCGATGGTCCTACCGGGAGAACCACTTGTATTACTTTGTACCCCGATGCTCCTAATCAGAAGAACTAATAAGAGTCATGAGGTAGTCCCCTCTAATTGTAAAGGTGGGTCATTAGCACCCCAGTGTGGTTACTTGAGGCTACATGTGTAACTCGAGCCTACATGATTAAATCGAGCCTACATGACATATGAGTTAACTTAAGTGAACGGATGAATATAAATAGAGGTGTGGTGCTCCTCATTTGACACACACACACTCTCACTTGTGTAGCGCATTAGTGGAGAAGAGAAGTAGCTGGAGAAGGAGGAGGATCAGGCTTTGATCTCCTTGCTGGTTTTATCTTTTATTTTTTTGGGACATCTATATTGAGGAAGCTTTTGCTAGGTTTTTCCCTTTAGGGTTTTCCCAGGATAAATCCTTGTGTTCCTTTTGTATGGTTGTGCTTGTCTATCTTTCAGTGATCTTGTTTATATGCTTTTGTTATGAATATGAAATGAAATACTAATGTCTTAGCTAAGCATATGAAAATTTAACACAAGATACAATCTATCTCGCCATAGGGAGGCTTATATTTTCCTCATCTTAGAAATACAAGTGATAACAACTGGAAAATTAGGGTTTTCTAGTCAAACCCTAGGTCATCCTGAAGCTGGTTCCAGAAAAAGTCCTCAAACTGGTAAGTACTATCTCCTATCTTTCCATTTGAGGTTCTCATTCATTAAAAAATGACAAACAATACCAAGCTAGATGAAAATATTGAGGGAGTAAAGAATTTCAGAGTATGGAAGTATAGAATTATGCTCATCCTTGAAGAGAATGCCCTATATGGATACATCAAAGAAGAGGTCAATGAACCAGATGTAGAAGAGGAAAAATCCAAGCAAAAGAAGGATATGATCAAAGTCAAGAGGATGATACCTAACTCTATTAAGAATCACTTGATCTCCCAAGTGTCCTCAAAGAATACTCCAAAGGAAGTGTTTGATGCACTAACCAATATGTTTGAAGGGAAAAACATTAACATGAGAATGACCGTTGAGAAACCAACTCAAGGGTGTGAAGATGAAAAAGGAAGAAACCATGTAGTGATACTTCTCTAGAGTATCTCAAATCAAAGAACAATTAGAATCCATTGGTGACATCGTAGAAGAAGCTGAATTTGTGATGACCACTCTAAATGATCTTCCAAGAGAATGGGATTCCTTCATTAGATGAATATGTGCTAGAAGAAAACTAACCAAATTCAGAAAGCTACGGGAGGAATGTTTACAAGAAGAAGGAAGGTTAGTAAATAGACAAGAGATGTTAAATGAATATGAAGATCAAGCTCTAGCTGTGCATACAAAGAATGGAAGAAATAAAAAGAAGGATCGAGGATCTCCAATAAGTAGATCACTAGAACTCAATAAAGGTAAGAAGTTTAAGAAGGATTACTCATTCTATGAATGTTATACATGTCATAAGTTAGGACATATCTCTAGAAATTGTCGACTTAACAAAAACAAGTTCAAAAAGAAGAACAAAAAAGTTCCATGCCCATGCAAACGAAGAAAATGAATTAGATGAAGAGAGGAACAGAGAGAATGAAGACTCTAATGAAGAATATGTCTTGATATTATCCCTCATAGGATCAACCTCTCCTGGAAGTGATACTTGGCTCATAGATAGTGGTGCTTCCAAACATATGACAGGTCACAAAGATTCTCTCTCATTCCTCACTCATAAAGATTACCCACACAAAGTACATCTTGGAGATGACTATCAATATCCTATCAAATAAAGGGGAGAAGCTTCCTACAAGCTGAAATCGGTATGTCCATGAAAATGAAATAAGTCTTATATGTTCCAGGTCTAAATAAGAATCTTCTTTTTATATCAACTCTAGACAAGAAAGGCTTCGGATTTTCCTTTGTATATTATGAAGTCCTTATGTGGCCAAAAAGGAAAAACTATAGATGATGCAGTTGTAATAGGTATTGAAGAAGGAGGGTTCTACAAACTAAAAGGGAATACATTCACAACTTGCATTATTAGTCCATGTGAACTATGGCTTAGAAGACTTGCTCATGTAAACTACAAAGCATTACCAATTAGTAACAAGTCTACCAAAAATCCAAATCAACAATGAAGGGGTATGCAAAGGATGTGCTTAAGGGAAAAAAACCAAGAATCCATTTCTAAGCAGTAATAGTAAATCAAAAGGGATCCTAGAGATTTTCCACTCAAATGTGTGTAGATCAATGCCAACTACTTCCTTAAGCAGGTATGTCTATTATGTTTTTATTATTATTGATGACTACTCATGTAATACTTGGATATATTCCTTGAAAAGGAAAGATGACGTATTTGAAAAGTTCAAAGAGTTCAAAGCTCTTGTGGTCTGGAATTCATTTGTGGATGATCCAACATATTTTGATGTTGCGGGTGATTTCGCATTAAGTTGTGATGTTGTGTTTATTGTAGGTGATGTGATGTGATACGACGAGATGTGATTCTCTTGATGATGTGACGAGATGTGATACTCGTGATGATGCAACAAGATGTGATGCTCATGATGACGTGACTAGATGTGATGCTCGTGATGATGCGATGAGATGTGATACTCGTGATGATGCAATGAGATGTGTTTCTCATGATGATGTGATGAGATGTGATGTTAGTGACGATGCGACGAAATGTGATGTGATGCTTATGATGATGCAATGAGATGTGATGCTTGTTATGATGCGTCAAGATACGATGCTTGTACAAATGTGTTCATGATGCGATGATCGAGATGTGATGCTATGTGATGGAGATATTCCACATATATCGATAAAGTTGATATAGTTGTGAAAACTTCCTAGGACATATAGACTTACCAGTCAATTGTACAAATGTGTAGTTATGTTATAGAATACCTTCCTTGTTAAGGGAGAGTGTTAAAGAAATGTAGCTATGGAAGGTATTATATTTTGTATTATTATTGTTATTACCTCTTTCAGAGATGTTGTTTTGTCGATTAGGGATGTCATTTATGTAACTGGTCATGTAAAGTATTGAGGTAAAACCTTCGTTGTAAGTCGGGTCAGTAGTACCTGCAAAAGTATTATTAAAATGTATTTTTGAGTCTCCCAAGGCAAGTCGGCCCTATTGGGTTATTAGGATTCTCCACTGATCAGTATAAATAGGGGAGGTACCTCACTCATTTGGATAGACACAGAAATCAAGCAATTGTGCTAGAGAGAGAAGAAACAGTCCATATGGAGGAGAGGAAGCATTCTAGTCTTGTTCTTTGGATCTTACACTATACTTGGGTGAAGTCTATATAGAGGAATTTTTTGGGTTTTCTTCCCCATGAGGGTTTACTAGGATAAATATTTGTGTTCTCTTTTGTTCTGTTGTGCTTGTTATTCTTTCAGTGATCCTTTTTTTTATTTGAATAGAAAACTTAACACTTTTTTCATAGGACTCATATTATAATAGATATTCATGCAATGGGTGGTTTGATGTTTGTAAAATACTTCCATATTTATTCACCATTGGTTCTTCATGATCCTTTTGACATTTAGTCAATGAATTTGTAGTGAAGTTTGAACCCATATCCAAAATTAAAGATTGAAGTGGCCAAAGTACCTAGTCTTGTGTCCATGTGTAAGTATACCAATAAAATAAATAGGGATATTCATGACATTACTAATAGACTTTTCCTTCTTAACCAACCTTGGTATATAATTCTTTAACTTATCCATATTTTCATGCGCAATGATCAAGTATGTTCTTGGACTCTCTTTTAAAGATAATCTGTGGGCATAGTACACATAGTGAGAACTTGTAATATAGGGATTATGTGTTTCTTGAACTACTCACAATCATTCTACTTTAGTTGGATTAGTAGTGGCCCTAAGTTTTTTCACGATTGAAATGCAAAGAAGTTATTCTTTGTGATTGAAACATTTGAAAATTGATTTCTCATCACTTTGCTAAAAATGGGTTGTGACACTAGAGGAAGACCAATCTGCTAGATGAACATGTTAGTAATCATTTTGAAAAGTGAACCATGGGACATTATATGAAATTAATTTGAGAGGTTCCCTTGTTCCATCTTGACTTATTGAATGTGTTAGATGTGGATCCTTATTTTATTTTCCTCACAATCTTATTAATAATGACTACTATTGCGATAGTATTTGATTTAGAATTTTACAATCCAGTACTGCCATTCACAACTACTAAATAATAATTTATAAACAAATTATTATAATTGTAGAAAATAATCCTTTTTATTCCAAAAAATTTACACCATGCATTTTGACAGACATCTACTATGTAAAACTTCATTGCAAGGAGAGTTCTCTTATTCTTTTCTCCTTCTTTGGTAATAGGAGCATTTGATGCCAAAGAATTTAGTACAAAGTTTGTTTCAAATTTCCATTCATGAGATGCACCTTCTTATTACCCTCAACCACATGATTGACATGGAATTTAGAAATACATTTTTTTACAACTATAAGCAGTGGCCATTTTTGCATAGAATGCACGCTCATCAAATGTACTTGACATCCTTTCAGAAGACACACTGCTAATTTGGAATATTATTGAAATGTATGGAATTGATGTCACAATTTACTTATCTATAGTTGGATACACCATTTGTAGACGACATGATTTGATTATTTCCCAAAATCACATCTAGAGGAGCATCATTAAGGTCAAGCAAGTAGTTTACATGTTGGCTTTGGATATAACCTTGCAATAAGCCACATTTATCACAATGAAAATAAAATTTCTATACTAAAGCTCTAAATTCATTAGCATATAGTGGTGCAAAGTGAAAAACCTCTCCTTGTAGAACATTCGAACTTGTTACCTCAGAAATATAATTTGGTTGTGAAACACACCGATGCACTAGATTAACCTTTTCTCCCATGAAATTAATGTTGTGATTGTTATATACCCAGGGGAGAATAATATGGGGTACTCAGGGATATGCCTAAGGGGAATAAATGATGTAATGGGTACCAAAAAG
This sequence comes from Pseudotsuga menziesii, assembly GCA_001517045.1. Taxonomy (NCBI): domain Eukaryota; kingdom Viridiplantae; phylum Streptophyta; class Pinopsida; order Pinales; family Pinaceae; genus Pseudotsuga; species Pseudotsuga menziesii. The sequence continues at coordinate 1,023,313 of LPNX011176433.1, forward strand.
GAAATAAACTATGTAATATGTACCCATTGGGGATAATAAATGTAATGTAGCCATTAATAATGGAATATGGTCCACTTGGTGGTTGGGGTTTAGTTAGAAGAAATAATATAATAATAAGGCATAGACCCCCAAGCATACTCATGAGAAAATATAAATATGCATGCGTATCATTGTATTAGTCATGTTGGAGATTGTTATTGTACAAGAATGGCTTGTGGAGTGATTCCCCCCTTAAGGAGTAATTGTTGGTGTTACCCTACCTTAACGATTTCTCTATATCTTGGTGTAATTATTATGGTGAGTGTCTTTTGGTTATTTCTAAAGTTTAACTATTCTATATATTTGTTGTGATTCAATTTTTGGGTTAAGTAAGGATCACTACAATGATTTTTTTTAGTTTGTGTCACCGAACCCTCAAATTTTCTAAATATTTCAACATTTAAGTCTTTTAATGACCCAATATTAAAGTTTGAAATAGAGGCACAATTTGGAGCAAAATTGGATTGACCAGTCTTGTCTTCGAGGCTTCGAATGACACAAGAGGGTCTCAAATTTGGTAGGGACTGATATGGAGAGTCCTAATACCACTCAATAGAATATATGGTCACTTTAGAACATGTTTTATACATTTGAAACTCTATTTGGGGTCATTGGAAAAAATGACAAAATTATTAGTAAATTGTGGTGAAACCCCCCTAGGGTTTGAACAAAAATGGCTCTCCAACTCATATGCGACCCTCCCAAATTGAAAAAAGAGTATGGGGAATTATATTAGAATTAATTGAATATCATTATGTGTGAATATAATTTCTGCAAATAGATTTATAAAGCTTCAAATTCAAATGCATATTTTCAGTGATGTTGCTTAAGGGAAATGATAGTGATAGCTTAACTTCAACTCGAAAAAATGTACATGAAATTGTTCATAATAGATCTTGAGGAATGTAGAAAATAAATAGAATATAAATAGCCTACTCAACAAAATTTAACATCATAGAAACTCCTCAACACAAATCAGATACACAACTCCTTTGAAATGGAAACCAATACATGGAAACTAGTCAAACCATAGCTTGGAAATGTGGACATTTTTGCATATGTATTATGATAATTCAAATTAAAGAGAGTATGGGGAACATATTATAGAGAAAAAATTCATTAACCCATGCTTGGGAATCAACTAAACTCAACAAATTATAAGCATCATTCACACTAGTGCGCCATCATATGGAAACATGGGAATAATGAGATGGGGAATGAAAGAATGGGGAAAGAGGTCAGGAACTGTATCGGAATCCTATCCGTAGTAAAAAAAATCCATTAAGATCCAAATAAGAGGTCAGTTTGGACTCTCCACAATCAATTTGTATGAGAATCCAATTCCCTTGAAATTGACTCACTAGTAGGGAGAGTGAGCACTCACCGTGCAATGGACAAGCTAGTGCTTTCCAAAATGCCTAAGGAAAATTATCAAATGATCAAAATCTATTCTCCTTCCTCATGAAATTTTTTTATAATCCTCATAAGGTAATATAAGGTATAATTACCTCTCATAGGATTCCTCCAACTCATCTTTGATGTTTAGTAACCCCTATGACACTTTTCCTCTTCCTCATCCCTCAATCTTCTTCTAAATTCGAATGGCTGCCACCAACCTCCAAATGCGCCCTCTTGGTGGATAATTTTGTCCCTAACATGTCACATTGCCATAGGTATTAAATCAGGTCTACAATTAGGTTTGCATTCAGATCTAATTTTTTTGTAGAATCTTCCATCATTGTTGTCATAAAGTGCAATGAATCTCTCTCCATGTGGCACCTATGTTCTTCATAGTCTCTTTCTCTTCCACGGGGAGTTATTCTTATTCACCTATTCGAATAATTTGTCTCATGACATGTTACTTGACACCTATTCATCTTCCAAGAACGTTCCATTCTTCATAATTTCGAATTTGAAAGTAGGTCGTGACAAGTGTAAGGAGGAATCTAGCCACCCATGGTCTCCATGAACCTCCAAGTGTCTCCATGAAGAAATGCCACTTTATTTTCTCCATATTTATTATTTATATGACCAAAGTTAATGTGTAGATGGTAAACTAAGGTTATTTTGGGTCTCATAGCTCCCTTATTGCAAAATTTAATGCCTCCACCCCCAAACTAGGGAACTAGTAGGTTGGTGAAACATAGTTAACTACAGTCTCATTGGGATGGGACATGACAAGTTTGAACCTATATTTAATCCAACATCTTTTTTAATGGCAAAGATACAACATTGCAATGGAAAAATGTCACATGGACACACCATTTCCTTCACTATCACACTAAATGAAAAATATCACAAAATGCTCCATTATATAAAATATACCTCATCTACATTTGCAACAACATATATGGCAATGCAATATGTTTGATCTAAACATATGTGTAACAATTTTACTTTTCTAAAGCTAACCTGAATTCATGTAGAACCCTAATAGAATTGAAACCATCTATTTCCTTCACCTCAACATGTTGTAGAGTGCAACCAATGTGGTTAAAAATTTGTGATGCATCCCATTCAATAAACATACCTTTTTCTTTTGACAATGTAAACACAGTTACAAAATTAACGTGAAATATCCATAGTTATCATTTTTTAGAGGATGCATTTAGTTGTTGTTTTTACCCCTGAATAAAAAAGTGGTGCTACTAGTAGCACCTTTTATTTATGTTAAAATTAAAACATTTGTCCACCATGGCCTTATTTCCTTGTAAAGTTTCAAACAAAAACATTAAAACCGATCCCTGAATAAAAAAGTGGTTCTCCTAGCACCAACCCCTTTATTTTTATGGTTAAAATCACAACTTGTTTGAAGTTGTGGCCTTAACAATTGGTACCATTTCAAACAAAAGCATTAAAATTGACCCCTAAATTGAAAAGTGGTGCTAACAGTAGCACCTCCTTTTGATCTTTTGAACCAACAGATCTAGAATTTAAATGGATAAGTGATATAGTTTTTTTTCATAAGTAAGCACTCATGGAGTCTTGAATCAATGATCTTACACAAGTAGTGCCTTAACAATACACCCATTCACCGTCTATTCAACGCCCCATGGGAAGATACATGATATAGTTAATAATCCATAGGAGATCGAGTAATTTAGGAAAAGATCCAAAAAATGTAATATTTAAATTAACCAATTGAATTTTTAAATAGAGTACATGCATGGATTCTTGATCAATTAGATGCAAGCATATATTTATCAGTAACCAAGATAGGCTTAATTACATGTGCAAGAATAATCGCTAGTGAAAATCAAGATCAAATAACCCTAAATGATCAAGTGTGGCCTCCTAAGGAAGTAGTCTTGATCATGCAATAACTATTAGACTTTAACTAGGCTTAGAATATCCAAACAAGGTGTTTTTTTTGCCAAAGTTAGACAAGTGTGCCCTCCTTAGATAGTAAACCTGGCCATGAATGAATGGCTACGGTTAACTAACCCTAGAACTTCCTTTGAGGTAGTTAACTTAGTTAGGCGTATGAAATTGAAGTCTACCTATCCCAAATTAACAAATTAGGGCACATTAGGAATTTAAATTAGCCAAAATAACCAACTAGGGTACATGAAGTAGTTAACTAAGGTGCATTAGACAATTAGTTGAGCCATAATTGCTAAATTAAGTGCACAAAACCCTAAAAAATGGGGTCAACTCATGCAAGAGTGCCCCAATCCCTAAAAAATGGATTTAACTATATGTAAGGGTTCCTTTGACCCTAAAAAAGGGGTTTCACCATGTAAGGCACCCTTGACCCTAAAATAGGGGGACAAATCCAGTAGGAGCACTATTATCATTTAGAAACACAAAAGATATGCAATTAGATGTGTATGCACCTAACAATATCTTCCAATTTTACATTTTTGAACTTGTTGAAAACCATGGTCTTTAGAACTTGCAATGTTGTGAACTGAAACCTCAAAATCAACCTCTGAGTTGAAAGGAGATGATACAAGTAGCATGTTTTTTTTTGTTTCAGGATTAAAATATAAGAAAAAAACAACAAGATTAAGTAAAGAAAACCCAAAACAAGGAGACAAAATATTATTACTATTTTTTCTAGAATCTCCATGACTTGTGGGAGTGGAATTTGGTTTAAAAAACCATGACCTAAGGGCATCTAAGCCATCAAAATCACCCAGGGACCACAACAAACCTCAACTGGTTGGATTTCGGGTATCTCCTTCCAACTAGCTCATCCATAAGGGGAATATAACCTGGGTCACTCTGCTGAAGGGACCCACACCTTAACCAAATGAGCTAACGAGAATTGACTAATAATCTTGAAAATAAGTATAAAAATGAATATTTAAAAAAACACATTTTAAAATACACACACACCATATTTGGAGGCGGTGTTTTTTTTTTAAATAAAAAAAATGCAATTTATTTATCTTCAAAGAAACAAATTATATATATATATATATATATATATATAATTAAAAAAATAGAATTTGTTTTTTTGAAATTAAAAAAAAAACAAAATAATAACAATGATAGTAATAATAAAAATTGGGGGGATGGGGGGTGAGGGGGGATCCAAATTGAGCCCCTATGTGAGGCCCCCCCTTCCATCCCCTCTCGCATATTTCGCTCTCGCTACCTCCTACTAGTGTTTCTATAAGACATTCCCTGTGGTGGTGTTGGTAGGAGGCTACACGAGGGAGGATGTGGGGAGAGGGTAGGGCACAAGAGGGGAGAATGGAGGGGTAGGGGAAGGGTAGATCATGGTCCATGGTAGGGGGCGATACTGGGAATTTCCCCTCCCCTTTTTTGTTTCTTCATTTTTGAATAAATTAAAAAAAAAACAAATTATATATATATATATATATAT